>CM053774.1:11971416-11989181 GCA_028658325.1 Potorous gilbertii | reverse complement strand
GGACAGATTGGTGATATGGGTAATTAGAATGTCCAGTGTATCGGGGAGGGGGGAGGGGACAAAAGGGGAGAAAATTTTGGAACCCAAAATCTTATGAAAATGAATGTAAAAAGTTAAATAAATTTATTAAAAAAAAAAAGAAATTTCATTTTTTCCCTGAAGCATTAGGGTCAGTTTTGTTGGGTGGGTTATTCTTGATTTTAAGCATCTCCCACTTCAGTCCCTTAAGTTAGAAGATGCTATATTTTATGTTATCTTGATTGTACTTCCACAATACTTGAATTGTTTCTTTTTTACTCCTTGTAATATTTTCTCAGTGACCCAGGAACTCTGGAATTTGTCTACAATGATTCTAGGAGGTTTCCTTTTGGGAGCTCTTTCAAGAGGTGATCAAAGTATTCTTTCCATTTCTATTTTACTCTCTAGTTGTAGAACATCAGGACATTTTTGCTTGATAACTTCTTGGAAGATGATGTGCAGCCTCTTTTTTGATCGTAGATTTCAGATAGGCCCAAAATTTTTAAGTATTCTCTTCTGGATCTATTTTCTAGGTCAGCTGTTTTTCCAATGAGCTATTTCACATTGTATTTTATTTTTTAGTTCTTTAATTTTCTTTTATAATTCCTAGTTTTCTCCTAAAGTGATTAACTTTTATCTGCTCCATTCTAATATTTAAAGAATTATTTTGTTGAAAACTCAAGGGCAGCCACAGACTCCAGCATCAAGATGGAAAACCAGAATGGCAGCACAGGATGGGAGACCTGCAGAGCCAAGCGAATGATAGTCTCTGAGCACCACATAATGTCCACAACTGCTCCTGAGACTTTCAGCCCGCAGACTTAACGTCTACAAGTAACCTACATGAACGTCCGGGAGCTACAATGGCAGAGTGAAAGGTAAATGCTCTCTTCTTTCCCCTTGTTGACCTCGAAAGAACCATAAAATATATACCCAGGAAAGTCCTGGGTCAGTGGCAACAACAGCAGAGCAAATAGTCTCATAACGTCTGAGGCTAGGAAAATAGCCAAGGGGATTCCTCTTTCTCTGACAGAGGCAAAGTAGAAAGAGAGGGGCCCCAGATTGGTGGAAACTCGCAATAGGATCCAGGCATGCTTCAGCACTCCAGGAGAAAAGGGAACACAATAGGGCAGCTGGGATCACCAAACCCTGAGTTTGCCTTTGCCTTCTCTCAGCTGAGGACATCTCTCTTTACCAGTCCACCACTTCCCCACACTTAACATATTAGTCCCAGGGCTTATCGAGGAAACATAAAACAAAAAGATTAATCAGCATCTGCCCTTAGCTTTATCACATCAGTCAGCTCAACATCAAGTTCTACAGCTTCTACCTGAAAGAAGCAGAAGCCAAAACACACACACATCATTATCATGAGCAAGAAAAAGCAAAGAGGGAATGGGTAGAATATCAGGGCACCTTGATAATTTCATGAAAGATGATGTCTAGACTCTTTTTTTTGTTCATGGCTTACAGGTAGTCCCAAAATTTTTAAATAATCTCTCCTTTTCCAGGTCAGTTGTTTTTCCAAGGAGATATTTCACATTATCTTCCATTTTTTCATTCTTTTGGTTTTGTTTTGTGATTTCTTTGTTTCTCATAAAATCATTAGCTTCCATCTGTTCTATTTTAATTTTGAGAGAACTACTTTCTTCATTGCACTTTTGTACTTCTTTTTCCACTTGGCTAATTCTGCTTTTGAAAGCATTCTTCTCCTCATTGGCTTTTTGAATCTCTTTTGCCAATTTAATTAGCCTCTTTTTCAAGGTGTTATTTTCTTCATAATTTTTTTGGGTCTCCTTTAGCAAGGTGTTGAGCGGTTTCTCATCCTTTCCTTCCATCTCTCTCATTTCTCTTCCTTTCTAATTTCATAATTTTTTTGGGTCTCCTTTAGCAAGGTGTTGAGCGGTTTCTCATCCTTTCCTTCCACCTCTCTCATTTCTCCACCTTTCTAATGTGATTTTCAAAATCCTTTTTGAGCTCTTCAATGTCCTGAGCCCATTGGATATCTATTTCAGATATTTGGGATACAGAGTCCTTGACTCCTATGTCATTCCCTTATGGTAAGGGGATTTAAGCAGAGACCTTCAATAATGGAGCTGCTGTCGAGCTCATGCCTGCTTCGGGAGCCTCTGGCAGCTGCTGTTTATGCCGCTGCCTCCCCAGGGGGCCTAAGGTATAGAGACGCCATGCTCCCCTCTTGGCCTGCCCGGAAGTCTCTCTCACTGACCTGTGCGCCTGTGGGTGGAGGGAACCGCGACCACCGAAGATTCTTTCCCTAAAGCCTGCTCAGACCTGCCCCTTTTGGAGCTGCGTGGCCAAGGTAGGGCTGGCTTCCGCTCTGGTCCCGTGTTCGATGGACTTTTGGTGAGGGTTTTTCAGGTCTTTCTGAAACAGAAATCTCCTCCACTCTGTTGTCCTGTGGCTTCCACCATTCTAGAGTTTGTTAGCAGTTCTTCTTTACAGATATTTTATAGGGTGTGGAGGCCCGGTTAGGCCCGGAGACACCGCCGTACCCAAGCTAAGGAGACGTGGCAATACAGAGCTAAGGAGATGTGGTAATGCAGAGCTAAGGAGACGTGGCAATACAGAGCTAAGTAGACATGGCTGGGGAGGCAGGGCAAAGCTCATGTTATATGAGAAAGCGGTGGCCAGGGGGAATTTGGAATTTGCGTGCTGACCATTCTACAATAAACATCTGCTCTATCTACTCTGGGTCGCTGCCTGGTGATTCCCTCCTTCTGATCCCCGGAGAAGGGCAGAGACGTCCGAAGCCCCGAGGGCAGGGGAGGAGGGTGTAGCGGTACTCCGTGGAGAGGGGTACTGGGGGTCAGACCGCCCGCGACAATAGGGTGTGGTTTTTGAGGTAGCATAAGTGTGTCTTTCTACTCTGCCATCTTGGCTCCTCCTCCCAAAAAATTTTTTTTCTAAAGAAATGATAGAAAGCATGAAATGCAAGATGGATAATTTCGATTACTTTAAACTGATAAGTTTTTGCACAACCAAGCTCAATGCATCCAAAATTGGGAGGGATATAGTAAATTGGGAAAAAATTTTTATGGCTAAGCTCAAGGATAAGGGCCTCATTTCTAGAATATATAGATAAATGACTCAAATATATAACCATACATATCATTCCCCAATTGATAAATGGTCAAAGGATATAACAGGCAATTTTCAGGGAAAGAAATTCAAGATGTGTATAATAATATGAAAAAGTGCTCTATGTCACTACTGATTAGAGAGATGCAAATCCAAACAACTATGAGGTACAACATCACACCTGTAAGATTGGCAAACATGTCAGAAGAAGAAAATGATAAATTCTGGAGAGGATATGGGACAGTTAGAACTCGAATTCATTGTTGGTGGAGCTGTAAGATTATCCAACCATTCTGGAGAATGATTTGGAACTATGCCAAAAGGGCTAAAAACATGTGGATCCCTCGACCCAGAAATATCGCTAGTGGGACTGTATACCCAAGTGAATATAAAAATGGGAATGGGACCCACATGTACAAAAACATTTGTAGCAGCAATCTTTGTGGTAGGCAAGACCTGGAAATCAAGGGGATCCCCATCAATTGGGGAATGGCTTAATAAATTACAGTATATGAATGTAGTGGAGTAATATTGCGCCATAAGATATGATGAACAAGATGACTTTAGGGAGGCCTGGAAGGACTTTTGTGATGTGATGCCAAGGGAAAGGAGCAGGACCAGGAGAAATTTGTGCACAGCAACGATCACAGTGTGCGAGAGTTTTTTTTTTTTTTTTTTTTTTTTTCTGGTAGACTTGGAGCTTTGTAATGACACAAGAATTTACTGAAAAAAAAATCTCAGTGACGATTTTCTAAGGCAAAATGCCTTCCACACTCAGAGAAAGAATTGTGGAAGTCATTTGTAGAATGTAGCAGATCATGTTTGTGTGTGTGTGTGTGTGTGTGTGTGTGTTTTAGTGTATTATTATTTGATTTGTTGCATGATTTCCTCCATTTATTTTAGTGCGACTACATACCATGACTATAGTGAAAATGTGCTCAATAGGAAAGTATATGTGGAACCTATAAAGAATTGTGTCCTGTCATGGGGTGGGTGGGAGGTACCGGGGGGAAGGAGTGTGGGGGGGATAAAATCTTAATTTTAAGGAAGTGATTGTAGAACATTTAAAAAAATAAATTTATACAAAAAAACAAGCACATGTGAAACACGGGGACACACAGGGTAAAGTCAAAGGTTGGAGAAGAATAGATTGTGCTGCAGCTGATGTAAGAAAAGCGGGAGTGCTTATCCTAATCTCAGAGTTTGCAAAATCTGAAATAGATCTAATCAAAAGAGATAAGAAAAGAAACTATATCCTCCTAAAAGGTACCATAGAACATGAAGCAAAATCGTTACTTAACATGCATGCCCCAAGCTCTATAGCATCCAGTTGCTTAGAATAGAGTTTCGGGGAGTTGAAGGAAGAAATAGACAGCAAAACTATACTAGTGGGGAAACTCAAACTCCCCCTCTTTGAACGTGATAAACTCAACCTCAAAATAAACAAGAAAGAGGTTAAGGAGGTAAATAAAACTCTGGCTAATGTAAATATGATAGATCTCTGGAGAAAATTGAATAAGAATAGAAAGTAATATACCTTTTTTCAGCAGTACGTGGCACAGATAACAAAATTTTACCATGTACTAGGACATAAAAACCTCACAATCCAGTGTAGAAACTCAGAGTTAGTCAATGCATCCTTCTCAGAACATAATGCAATAAAAATTATACGTTTTTATGTGATTCTCTGGGATTATCTAAGTATATCATCATATTATCTGCAAAGACTTATAACTTAGTTTCTTCTTTGTGTATTAGAAATCCTTCAATGTCTTTTCCTTCTTTTATTGATACACCTAACATTTATAATAACATATTGAATTATATTGGGGATAATGAATAAACGTGTTTCACCCTTGATCATGTCGGAAAAGCATCTGGCTTAATCCCATTGCATATAATGCTTGTTCAATGTTTTATGGAGATACTGCAAATTATTTTATGGAAAGGTCCATTCATTCCTATGTACTCTGGTGCTTTCAGTAGGAATCTTTGTATTTTGTCAAAAGCTTTTTATGCATCTATTGAGATAATCATGTGATTTCTGTTAGTGTTGGTTTTGATATGATCAATAATGCTTACAAGTTTTCCTAATATTGAGCCAACCTTGCATTCCTGGTAGAAATCCTACCTCACCATAATGTATTATTCTCGTGGTAATTTGCTGTACTCTTTCTGCCATTATCTTATTTAAAATTGAAATTTTTGGATCTCTATCATTAGAGAAATTGATCTAAAATTTTCTTTCTCTGTTTTGGCTCTTTCTGGTTTAGGTATCAGAAGCCTATCTGCATTATAAAAAGAATTTGGTAGGAGTCCTTCTTCTCCAATTTTCCCAAATAGTCTATATAGTACAGGGATTGATTGTTCTTTAACTGTTTTATAGAATACATTTGTAAATCCCTGTGGCCCTGGAGAAATTTCCTGAGAAGTTCCTTGATGATTGGTTCAATTTCATTTCTTCATCTGGAATTGATTAATAATATACTTCCTCTTCTCTTAATCTGTGTAGTTTTTTTAAAAAAATTTATTAATTTCAATGAGATTGTCAAATTTATGGGCATACAGTTGTAATAAGTAATTTCTAATTATTCTTTTACTTAGCTAATCCTTTCATTTTTGGCATTGGTTTTGGGTTTTCTTCTTTCTTTTTTTAATCAGATTGAACAAAAGTTAATCAATTTTATTGGTTTTCTCATAAAAGCAGCCCTTAGTTTTATTTACGAGTTCAGTAACTTACTTAACTTCAATTTTATTAAATTTTCTATGATTTTTCTTATTTCTAATTTGGTATTTACTTGAGGATTTTCAGTTTGTTCTTTTCCCTACTGTTTCAGATGGATGCCCCATTCATTGATTTTTACTCTTTCTATTTTATTCCTGTAGACATGCAATGATAAAAACTTACCCTAATTACTGCTCTTGGAGCATCCTATAAGTCTTGGTGCATGGTCTCATTATTGTTATTCTCTTGAATGAAGCTGTTGAATGTTTCTGTGATTTGTTGTTTAACCCACTCACTTTTTAGGATTATATTATTTATTTATGCCCTTTTAAAATATCATAACCTATACACAATTCTCAAGATTAACAAGTATCATCCTACCTTACAGAGATGTAAACTGTTTGCCCATTTTGAATTACAAGTTTTTTTTCCTGTTTTCATTTTTATGTCTCTCTTTAGAGTTGTATTTGATTATCAAACTTTCTGTTGACATTTGACCTTTTCATCAGATAGTTCTGGAAATCCCTTCCTTCACTGAATGTTCATATCCTTGCCTGAAATATTATGCTCAATTTTGCTGGGTGTTTGAACCTTGGTCGTTGTCGTAGTTCCTTTGCCCTACAAAATGTTTTCTTCCAATCCCTCCCATTTTTTAACGTATAAGCTGCAAGGACCTATGTGATCCTGACTGTATTTCTGAATATTTGAATTTTTTTAGGTTGCTTGCAGTATTTTATTCTTAACTTGATAGTTCCGGCATTCACCAACAATATTTCTAGGTGTGTTCTGTTTGGTATGTCTTTGATCAGGTGATTGGTGGATTCTTTCAGTGATTATTTTCCCTTCTGTATCTTGGAAGCTAGGGCAGGTTTCTTTGATGATTTCTTGAAAAATATTGTACAGGTTTTTTTTTTTTTTTTTTTTTTTTTATCATGACTTCCTGGTACACCAATAATTCTTAGATTTTTCTTTACTGGAACTTTTTTCCAGGTTAGTGATTTTTCCCATGAGATATTTTACATGTTCTTCTGCTTTTTTTTATTCTCGAGTTTCCATTTGACTGATTCTTCATATCCTATAGGGTTTTTAACTTCTACTTGCCCAATATTAATTTTTTACTAGATCGCTTTCTTCAGTTAACTTTTGTATCTCATTTTCCATTTGTCCAATTTTTTCTTTTAAGGAGTTAATTTCACCAGTTACATTTTGTATTTCCTTTTCCATTTCCTGATATTTCCTTTTAAATCATTTTGTGAATTTTTTTCGTATTTTAAAAATAATTTGCCAATTTTCTTCTACCACTCTAATTTGACTTCTAAAACCCTTCTTGATTTCTTCCAAAAATGCTTTGTCCTTTTCACCAATTCATATTCCCTTCTGAATTTTCAGATTTCAGTTTAATCTCAATGCTGTCTGCTTCCCAATTTGTGTTTTATTCTTTATCATTCTAGTAAGATTCTGTAGTATTTTGTTTTCTGCTTTCCTTCTTTTTCGTGATGATTACTTTTGTCCTGGGATTTAAAGTGGTTCTCTGCTTCTTAGGCATAGGGTGCTCTGTCCAACATTTCTTATGCTGATGACTGAAGGCTTAGTGTGTTGTGGCATCTGTTTCTTTTAGCTAGAAGCTAAAATGCTTCAGGCTACTTGGTCCTGAGATGGGTGGTGTGCCAAGGCGATGGCCAGGTGAAGGTTTTGTTTGTTTCCCTGGAGTTGCTCTGAAAACTGCTCCACGAGGTGTGGGGGAGGGAAGGCCTTCTCATAAGAGATCTCCTCCTCTGAGCTAGTGGTTGGTGAACCAACATCTCCAGTGGCGTCTTCTTGATTCCCCTGACTCTGCTAAGGTATGCCTGGGTTCTTGGTGTTGGAGATTTTGGGCTCCATCCCTATGGGGCTCAGCATCTCTTCCTGGTTTGCTGAGGTGAGGTTGTCTGGACCTGTTCTGTTCCTGTACTGATCCCCTTCAGCCACAGTAAGAAGGTTTTCCTTAATTATTTTCCTAGGTTCTTGATCCAAAAGGCTGTCTACCCCTTTGGCTGATCCCACTCTTCCCTAATTTTTGCGGGGCAAATATTCTCTGTGTTTTTCAAGGTAACCAATTGGGAGAGGAGGAGAAAGAGCAGTTACAGATGACTTCACCATCTTGGCTACCAGGAGTTCAGGTGGGTGACTTTCAAACATTTAATCTGTGGGCTCACATCCTAGGTGTGCCTGCTACTGTTATCAGGAGCCCTATGCTTCTCTCTCACCCAATTCAGCTGGACTTATCCTGTGTTGATATCCATGTGTATCCATACTGCTGCTTCTGATTCACCCTGCCCTGGTGGTTCCTCTTGGCTTTGGTACATCGAGGTCTTTGCTGGTATAGCCTTTATACTCTGTGCTTCTCAGGCCCCCTGCAAAAGATGTTTCCCATTGAATTTCTGGGCTGTGCTGAGCTGAAAATCTGCTACACTCTATCTTCTACTGGATTCTGCACCTCTAAAATTAGTTCATATCATCTTTTTAGATATCTTTCAATGTATATCTGGAAGAACTTAGCTGAATTCGTGTTCTCATTCTGCCATCTTGACCCCGCTTTCTGAAACTTCTCTAAGTTACTCTATTCTTCTAGGGAAAGGGGAGGGTTTAACTGGAACTGACCAGGTTCAAAAGTTAGATGACAGCAAAAGCTAGTCGATTAACTTATGCAAAGAAGATATTTAATAATTACGTGCTGAGTTGAATCAAAATGAATGGAAGTTAAATATAACACAAATGGATAATATTCAAGAAGAATATTGTTGACATCACAGTATGACTGTGGTGAATATTTTAGAGTTTTAAATGGGGAAAGTATAAGGGAAATGCTTGCCTACCTATGCTGCAGTCTAATTTCACAGACCTACCATGTTTTCAACTCTCTCTTCTAAGCTGAAGAAACATAACAAATCATGTATCATTTCATTATGGGGAATATTTTGATTCAAGCTTGCTCTTGGACAAGTTCCCTTTGCAGTGAATTGAACCTTGCCTTGCTCTGCTCTGATTAAACCCCTATTTATTAAGTAGCAACCAAAATTAATATGTCGTACATTTACCCATCTGTTTTCATTCAATTACATTTATAGCACTGCAGTATTACAGAATGTTTTTATTGATATACGGTACTTCCCAGCATGTTATTCAGGTACATAATCATAATATATACTCACTTCTTCTTGGCCTCTTGTGTATTAATGGCTCCACATCTCCTGAAGAGTGAATAAAAATAGATGATGATGGATAACAAATTGATATCATTCACACTGATACAAATCATATTGGTTTGATGTTGAATGATTTCACAATGCCAAAGACTTTGGTATCGAGAATTGTCCTTTCTGGGTCTTCAGTAGCTGTGATTGTATCTCCTGCAGGAAAGTTATGAAACTGCATCTCCACAGGGTTTCCTTTCCATGATAATGTTTACAGGCACTGGGCTAGAAGAACGGCTATTCCAAAGACCCCTGCATAATGGGTCTTGTGTTGTCTCTATCTGGATGCAAGAGGAGATAGTTACCAAAGATCTGGTATTAGTTTGATTTCCTGTCTTTTTCTCTAGGTGCCTTGCTGTTTCTTCCAGGTTAACTTGCTTGTTTTGTGGAGGAAAATACTTGGAAGGTTGTGGGGATAGGTAGTCACATTGCCACAGGAGTAGTTTCCCAGAATGAGGGCCAGGAGATATGGGCTTGAAGTAGGATTGAAGGTCTGGTGATTCTGCCATTCCTGAGGCTTCCCTGCTTCTCTCTCTGTTGGTCATTAATTTTTGCCAGTGAAGATGAGGAAGGTGGCTCCTTTTCCATAATGATTTCTCCCCTCAATGACGGTCATGTGGGGCTTGGATGGGAGCAGGTCTGGTGGTTTGCAGGACTCTACTATTCTTGAAATTTTATATACCACCATCACTGTCACCATCCCCCTATCACTTAATGAAACACTTTTAGATTGTCTTCATTTTCTGGCCTGGTTCCCAAATTGTTTCTCAAGCTGAAAACATCATTTTCTTTCTAAAAAATTAGTCTATTTGTTTTCAGTTTTGAACAATCACTTCCATAAATCTTAAATTTTCTCCCTCCTCCTCCCTGAGATGGTTTGTAATTTTATGTGGGTTTTACACAAACATTCTTATTAAGCACATTTGCACTCTAGTCATGTTGCATAGAAGAATTTAACTGAATTGTGGAAACAGTGAGAAAAAACAAAGCAAAACATAACACAAGAGAATACAGTTTGCTTCATTCTACATTCTGATTGCCTAGTTGTTCCTCTGAATTTCGATGACTTTTTGCCTCAAGAGTCCTTTAAGAGTGTTTTAGGTCCTTGATTTGCTGTAAAGGGCTTAGTCTATCAGAAGTAGTCCTCTTACACTGTTGTTGTTACTGTGTATATGAAAACACCCTTTACAAATTGGAGGCAAAGGTAAAGTTTCAGAGAATTTCACATCTGATAGCCTTCAAAAGTTTATGGAATTATACTCCTATGGGGCAATAAGTACCACTCAGATCCTTATATTTCAACATGTACCTTACATTGCAATACATAATTTACAAGAAACTTAATATAAAAACACAAAGGTTGATTACAAAACCATGTAAAAATATATCTTACTCAGAAGAGATTTGGAGCAAAAACAGCAGTTAGTAACACTGAAAGCCCTTAAATAAAACCTTTCATAAATCACTTGCATTAATACTAATTATTTAAGAACTGCTCAGATTGGTTATTTTCAATTTTGTGCTCAGGTGGTTGTAGAGAATTTTAACACAGAAGCTATCCTATGATCTCTAAGTCACACTTGGCAAGTGAGGGATTATCAATTCGTAGGTAAGTTCACACACTGGAGAATGTCAATTTGTCTAGTATAAAATCTACTTTATGTAATCTTCTCAGTCTTTTAGATGTATCAAAAGATACATATCAAAAGATATGTATCAAAAACATACTACAATGAAAACTTACAAATAAAATAAATACTATGAATAGCATCTCATGCTGGGCTCTAAGGACAGAAATGTAATAAGACCAGCCCTCTTCAGTTACTGCCCTCAAGGCTCTTACAGTACAAGATGGTTAAAGGAGTGTGACAGGGACACTGCACGTGGCAAATGACAAGCATAAAACACTATTAAAAGTAATATTAGGAATTTTGAAAAAGAAACCTTCCACATTCAGAGAAAGAAGTATGGAATTTAATCGCAAAATGTAGCAGATAATTTTTGTGTGCATTTGTGTGTGTGTATTATGATTTAGTTTGTTGTATCATTTCTCCCATTTATTGAAGTTCATCTACACAGCATGACCATGGTGAAAATATGTTCAATGGACATGTATGTGTAGATCTCATATAAATCTGTATGCCATCTTAGGGAGGGATGGGGGTGGTGGGAGGTAGAAAGGGGTAAAAATCTAACTGTTATGGTAGTTCATTGTAGAACATTAAAAAGAAAAAAGAAAAAAAGAAAAAGAAAAACAAGTGACCTGGAAAATAGATCCAGGAGAGACAAGTTAAAAATTATGGGACTACCTGAATGCCATTAAAAAAAAGGTCCTAAACATCAACTTGCATGAAATCATCAAGGAAACTGCCCTAATACTCTAGAACCAGAGGGCAAAATAAATACTGAAAGAATCCACTGATCACCTCCTGAAAGAGGACTAAAGAGAGAAACTCCTAGGAATATTGTGGCCAAATTTCAGAGTTCTCAGGTCAAGGAGAAAATATTCCAGGTAACCAGAAAGAAACAATTGGAGTATTGTGGAAATACAATCAGGATAACACAAGGTCTGGCAGCTTTTAAGATAAGGGATCAAAAGCTTGGAATAGGATATTCCAGAAGTCAAAGGAATTGGGACTGAAGCCAAGAATCACCTACCAAGCAAAACTGAGTGTAATACTTCAGGGCGGAAAATGGTCATTCAGTGACATAGCGAACTTTCCAGCATTCTTATTGAAAAGATCAGAACTGAAGAGAAAATTTCACTTCCAAGTATAAGAATCAAGAGAAGAATGAAAAGGTAATCCAAAAAGAGAAATCATAAAGAACTTATTTTTTATTCTACCCTTGAGGAGTTTATTGTATCCATAGTTCAGAAGCACAGCAATAATGAGGCACATAATTATAAGGCGTTATAATTCTAAATTCTAAAAGCATCATCACATGCATCAACACATTGGGCCCTTCCAAACTTTTTGAAGGATCATACGCCCTTCACTATATGTGCCTTCATATCTCCTTCCTTTGTGCCTTTGCACAGAAGATTCCCTTTGTCTAAAATGCCCTCCATTATCATGTAGACCTTCAATGCACAGGTCGGATACAGTCTTCTACCCAAGCCCATTCCTGAACTGCCCAGTCATTAACACTTTCGCCCTCTTAAAATTATTTTCAATACACTTTGTAGGTACATGCTTCCCCCAGGTAGATAATGGAGAGTGTTCCATTTTTTACTTTGTGCCCAACACAGTCCCTGGCACACCAAGTAATAGGTGACTCATCGGTGTCTGTTGAATTAAATTGAGTGACCGATGACGTTGTATATTATTACCCTCAAATTTTAGATAAGGAAATTGAGAACTGACGAGCTTAATGGCTTAGCCCAGGTTGCACAGCTGGAGAGCATTAGATCTGGGACTTTGATTCAGGTATCATTGGACCTTTCCAGTCCATCTCTAATCCTTATCATAATAAGGTAGAATATATGCCTTGTAGAAGTATAAACACAGTGCTCTAAGAAGCACACATCCAATTGGTGACCACTTAGTGCCACTTTTTTATCAATCCGTAGAAGCTAATTAGGCTTCATGATCTTGGAACATTATTAAAACAGACTACATTGTAGTAACATTGATATGTCATGGTACCAAGTGCAATTTAAATGAAAATAAGACAACTGACATTGAAAATAGCAAAGTATGACAGAGTTTTTCATCTAGGTTCCTGTGTGCCTGTGAGACGTGTGCTTTTCTTGGGTTAAAAGCAAGACATTTTGATTTTTGAAATAATGATTTCGGAAAATAATAGAAACTGATCAGTACCATGGAATCTTCCCTCCCACCCCAAACATATCTCTAAGAAAACATGTCGTCTTTTGTATGTGAGGTGGCCATTAAGGGAAGTGATGATGGCTTTCCCTGAGCTATTCGGGATCTCTCCTCTTTTTTAATCTAAATTTATTTATTTAACTTTTTACATTCATTTTCACAAAATTTTGGGATCCAAATTTTTTCCACATTTTTCCCCTCACTACACTCCAATACACCAATCATTCTGATTTCCCCTTTCATCAATGTGTTCTCTGATCTATCATCCCTCCCTTCTCTTGTCCCCATCTTCTCTTTTGCCTTATAGGGCCAGATAACTTTCTATTCCCCATTACCTGTACTTCTTATTTCCTAGTAGCAAGAACAATACTCGACAGTCGTTGCTAAAATTTTGAGTTCCAACTTCTCCCCATCCCTCCCTCCCCACTCATTCCGTTTGGGAAGGCAGGCAATTTAACATAGGACATATCTGTGTTGTTTTGCAAAGGATTTCCATAATAGTCATGTTGTGTAAGACTGACTACATTTCCCTCCATCCAGTCCTGCCCCCCATTGTTGTTATTCTCTCTTTTGATCCTGACCCTCCCTGAGCGTTGACTTCAAGTTGCTCCTTCCTCCCATTGCCCTCCCTTCCATCATCCCCCCGTCCTGCTTATCTCCTTCTCCCCCACTTTACTGTATTGTAAGATAGGTTTTCATACCAAAATGAGTGTGCATTTTATTCCTTCCTTTATTCGAATGGGATGAGAGTAAACTTCATGATTTTTTTCTCAGCTGTTTTCTGTTTCCCTCCACTAAATAGTCTCCTGCTTGCCTCTTCTATGAGAGGTAATTTAGCCCATTCCATTTCACCCTCTTTCCTCCCACTACATTTTCCTCTCACTGTTTACCTTGATTTCTTTTAAGATATGATCCCATCCTATTCAGCTCACTCTGTGCTCTCTGTCTCTGTGTGTCAGTACATGTGTGCATGTGTATGTGCGCGCACGTGTGTACATATGTGTGTGCATGTGTGTGTATGTGTGTAATCCCACCAACTACCCAGATACTGAAAAATTTCAGGAGTTACAAATGTTGTCTTTCCATATAGGAATGTAAACACTTCAACTTTGGTAAGTCCCTATTGACTTTTCTTTGCTGTTTACTTTTTCATGCATCTTCTCATTCTTGTGTTTGAAAGTCAAGTTTTCTTTTCAGCTCTGGTCTTTTCATCAAGAATTCTTGAAAGTCCTCAATGTCATTGAAAGTCCATATTTTCCCCTGAAGTATTATACTCAGATTTGCTGGGTAAGGGATTCTTGGTTTTAGACCTACTTCCTTTGACTTCTGGAATATTCTATTCCACACCCGTCGATTCCTTAATGTAGAAGCTGCTACATCTTGTGTTATCCTGATTTTATTTCCAGAATACTGGAATTGTTTCTTTCTATCTGCGTACAATACTTTCTCCTTCACCTGGGAACTCTGGAATTTGGCAACAATATTCCTAGGAGTTTCTCATTTTGGGTCTCTTTCAGGGGGTGATTGGTGGATTCATTGAATACTTATTTTGCCCTCTGGTTCTAGAATATCAGGGGAGTTTTCCTTAATAATTTCATGAATGATGATGTCTAGCCTCTTTTTTGTTTATGATATTCAGGTAGTCCCATAATTTTTAAATTGTCTCTCCTGGATCTATTTTCCAGATCAGTTGTTTTTCCCATGAGAAGTTTCACATTCTCTTCAATTTTGTCATTCTTTTGGATTTGTTTTGTGATTTCTCGGTTTCTCAGAAAGTCATTAGCCTCCATCAGTTCCATTCTAATTTTGGGAAAACTATTTTCATCAGTGAGATTTTGAACCTGTTTTTCCATTTGACTAATTCTGCTTTTGAAATCATTCTTCTCCACATTGGCTTTTTGAACCTCATTTGCCAATTGAATTAGCCTATTTTTCAAGGTGTTATTTTCTTCAGCATTTTCTTTTGGTCTCCTTTTGCAAGGTATTGTCCTGTTTTTCATGCTTTTCTTGCATCTCTCTCATTTATCTTCCAAGTTTTTCCTCCACATGTCTAACTTTGTTGTCAAAATCCTTTTTGAGCTCTTCCATGTCCTAAACCCATTGAATATCTATTTCCGATGTTTGGGATACAGAGTCCTTGACTCCTATGTCTTTACCTGATTTTAAGCATTGTTCTTCCTAGTCGGAGAGGAAGGGCGGAATCATCTGGTCACCAAGAAGATAACCTTCTATGGCCTTATTTTTTTTCCTTTTCTGGGCATTTTCCCAGTCAGTTTCTTGATTTCTGAGATTCCTCTCCACCCCACCTTGCCTTCAGATCCTCGCAGCTAGTGCTGGAGGTCTGAGATTCAAATACTGCTCCCCAACCTCAGTGCTTTCAGCTGCAAACCTGGCTGCTATTCATTGGGAGCTTACGTTCTGGTGCTCAGGTAGGGGAAGGGTAGCTGCTGCCCAGACTCGGTTCTATCAGGGGATTTATATGGAGATCTTCCGTAATGGATCTCCTGCCGTGGTACTCTCTGCTCTCGGAGCCTCTGGCCACCTGTTGCCTCCCCAGCTCCCTCCCAAGAGGCCCATATCATGGAGAGACCCAGCTCCCCTCTCAGCCCATCCAGATGTCTTTCTCACTGACCTGTGCGTCTGTGGGTGGAAGTACGTTCGTGGCCACTGCAGATACAGTCCCTGAAGTATGCTTGGATCTGCTTGTTCCTCTCAGTGCCACACAGCCAGGGGAGGGCTGAGCTCTGCTCTTCTTTGCTGCGCCACGGACCTTTGGGATCAGTTTTTCAGGGCTCTGTGGAACGGATATCTCCTTCACTGTATTGCTGCGCGGCTTCCAATGTTCAAAAATTTGTTGGGAGTTCTTTTTAGAGGAAATACATGGGCTGTGGATTAGGAACTAGCATATATGAGTCTTTTTACTCCGCCATGTTGGCTTCACCCCCCCCATAAAGAACTTTTTAAAGCTGAACTGTTTACAGTCCTACATGGAAACATAATATTTGTAGCTCTTGAACTTTTCTCAGTGTTTGAGAAGATGGATGGATTATGCACACACATACTTATGCACACATACACATAAGCATAACCATAGACAGAGAGCATAGATTGAGTTGAATCAGAAGCGATGATATTTATAAAAATAAAATTACGAAGTGAGAGAAGAATATATTGGGAGGAGAAATGGAGAAATGGAATGAGGCAAATTATCACTCATAAACGAGACAAGAAAAATCTTTTTCAATGGAGGAGAAAAGGGAATAGATGAGATGGGAAAAGTTAAGCTTATGCTCTTCAAATATGACTTAAGAAGGGAATAACATGTTCAATTATTTGGCATGAAAATCTAGCTTACACTACAAGAAAGTAAGGGACAAGGGGACAAATAGTGTTAGGGGAGATGATAGATGGGAGGGAAAATGGGAGAAGTTAGTAATTAGAAGTAAACACTTTCGGGAAGAGACAATGTCAAACGAGGGAATAGAATAAATGGGGGACAGTGCAGAATTAAGGGAAATATAATTAGTCTTTCACAACACGAATATTATGGACATCCTTTGCAAACCAACACATATATAGCCTGCATTGAATTGCTTTCCATAGACACATATAAGCTGGAGTCCATTGCCACTACTACTAATGCATCCCTCTCCATCAGCACTGTATTACTGCTATTCATCTCCTCCATTTACATTTTGATTACTGTTGAAAAACAGTCTTCTAGTGGATGGTCCAAGGTTCTCTCTACTCCGTCAGCTTACTGATAGTGAGCGTGGGGGTCCTCTTCTTTGGCCCATGCATCTTTGTCCATGTGTGTCCATTCCCTATCAAGTCAGTGGATAAGATTCTTGCTATTCTTGATTTCATTATTATGCCTGTCTTAAATCCATCCATGTATGCATGCAGGAGCAAAGACATGAAAGTGGCATTCAAGATGCTGAGTAGTTAGTTGGTAAATTTTATAAAAATTTCCTGAATTGATTAACTACTATATGAATATATAATTAATATATGAAGAATATATATTATACTTACTTTATGGAGAATATGCTTCAATTTTGTCCTGGTCACTATGTAACATGTGGAAATCAACATTAGTACATTAATGATCGATCCATGTTGATAACATTCTCTTTTCCGATGTTTCTCAACTTGATTCCAAGATTAGCTCAGTGTGCCAAAACATTTTGCTGACACTTTTACCATGACTCAAAAATATCTTGGGAACTTTCTATTTAAATTCAAATTTGTGGCAAAACTTCATAATGTTTATTAATATGTTTTGTTTGTTTAGTGAACAGGTGAGTACAAAGTCTTGATGATTTTTAAACAAATCTTACAACAAAATTCATAACTGCATTAAGAGTTTGGGGGTAACTTACTAAAATCTTTGTGGGAAAATATATTCTAATAAAGAGAGACATCAATTCTTTTGACTTGTACGTTGTTCTGCATGTTCAGGGACTATTTAACATTATTTGCAGACAACACGGATGCTCACATTCTATCTTTGGAGTAGGATTGTTTTGTCAAGTATTTCATGTTTACTATAAAAAAGAGAATGAATATTTTTCTTCAATCCATTTAATTATTATGTAAAGGAGATCCTGCTTTATACCCTATAAAGGGATGGTATCCTTGAATATTCCTGACTGTTAATCGTTAGCTTATCTTCAAAGTGCCATTCAACTCTATAATTGGGTAATTTCCTAAGATAACAAGTCTTTCTCTAAATTGGTTCACTTTACTCAATTAATTTCTCTTTGGAAGACATACCTCAAAGGCATGGCAGAAGCCTAGAATGAAGCAGAAAAATAAAGAATTCCTTCCATTTTGGATTTATTTCCACGAGATTTAATCTAT
>CM053774.1:11954236-11964583 GCA_028658325.1 Potorous gilbertii | reverse complement strand
ATCTTTGTTCTCCTTTATTTGTACGATATCTCTCTCCAACTCCTCTTCTGCTCTTCTTTGTTCTTCATCTTTCTTTTCCTTGCCTCATCCTGCTCACTTTTTTATCTCCACTTTTTCCATTTCTTTTACTCCCTCTTTGGAAAAGTACTACTGTTTATTATTTCATTTTCTAGTGCCCCTGAGTCTGAATCTGAGCTCTGAAAGATACACTCCGTGTTACAATAAGAAGCTGAGCTTTCGGCTACGACTTCAGTTTGCTTTGAAGTCAGAAGATATTCTCTGGAACTCACTTGATTGTAAGGGCTTATGTGGAAAATTTAAAGTGGGAAAACAGAACATGAGACCTTGAAGCCAGTTTACTTCCCTGTTTTAAGGTGCCAATTAAAGGTATAGATGAATTGATTTTTCTGAAGTCTTACATATAGGTAGTAGCAAAGACAGGACTAATACCTTGGTCTCTCCTCCAAAGTTCATTGAAATATTAATTCTGCTATTATTGTCTGTGGCTCATGGTGTTGTACTTTCATGCTAAAGCTTGGGAAAATAACCGTTCCCAGAAATTATCGCCTTGATCTAAGTCGAAAGTTGCCCACTTGAAGTCCAGGTCATGGATAGATTTAAAGGGTCTGTTAATTTGGACTGTAAAATTTAGCCTTGTTTTCACTAAACTCTGATGAAAAGTAAGCATTTCCTTCAATTATTTAAATATGTCATTCGACAATAGATTCACAGGCTTTCCTCAAATGCTAATGAGATGCATGATTCACTAAAAGGCTAATGTCAGAGGTTCTTTAAGGTCCCCTTCAACTATCGGTTTATGATTCTAGAAGTACAATTTCCTAGATAAATTTCTCTATGAGAGTAGCATTGTTGAATTCCAACCCTCATGGACAAAATATATGGCTGAGTATATGATAAAATCTAAAGAAGAGGAGTTGAACTCATTTTTATACTCTTTATAGTGAAATTAAACCTATACAATGCTGAAGTTGATAAATTATTCCTTCGCGTATGTGAAATTTAAAGATATAATTTGGAATGATAACATTTTTATAAAACATTTCTTACAATTTGATTTTTTTATGAATTAAGGCTAAGTAAGCTAGCAACCAGCTAGTGAAGAAGATACCTAGTTTGCACAATGGATGAGCGCCAGACTTGGATGACTCATCTTCATGAATTCAAATCATGATATACCACATATGTGACCCTGGGCAGGTCACCTAACCCTATTTGCCTCAGTTCCTCATTTGCAAAATGGGTTAAAGAAGAAAATGGCAAACAATTCTAGTACCTTTGCCAAGCAAATCCTAAAATGAGGTCACATAGAGTTGAATATGATAGAAATAAGTCAACAGTAACATTAGGTAGCAACAGGAATCAATTTATAAAGCTTGCTGTAGTATATGTTAGCAAGTTCATCATTTACTGGATTTACGATTCTCTCATCCTCACTTAGGGGTTTCTCACTTCCTACTTTGTTGTACTCAGTAATCTTTGTAGAGAAAGTCTTCTACATAATTGACTAACATCTATAACTTCG
This sequence comes from Potorous gilbertii, assembly GCA_028658325.1. NCBI lineage: Eukaryota > Metazoa > Chordata > Mammalia > Diprotodontia > Potoroidae > Potorous > Potorous gilbertii. The sequence goes on along the minus strand of CM053774.1, from coordinate 11,963,040 downwards.
TGTGGATTTTATTTATTTCTTCCATTTCTGTCTTTTGGAGAGACACAGAATTTAAGTCCCTCTTTCACAGAGCAGACCTCGATAAGACCCCTTATTTCCTTCCTGTTTTCCCTTTCTTAGCCTCCTGTATTCCTAGTGAATTTTCTTTTCAGAAAGTTCTTTCTTGTGTCCTTTCTAATTCTGTATCCTTCATTTACCCTTATTTCGTGCTTCAATTCCCATATTATCTTGTCATTTTTTCACTTTATTTTAAAAAGTAAACTTCCCAAACTCATTCTTTTCTATTTTTTCCTCTATCTCTCTTTTTCACTGTTTCCCCCTCTCAACACTTCCTCTCTTTTTTGCAATGTCCTCTCCAAAACTGAACAATGAACATAAACCTTTTAACAAATGTGCAAAGTTTGCATACAGTTTCTCCAGTAAATGTAACCTGGGTCTTACTGAAGTCACTGGTGAGACAAAGACAGCATATATTTTTACTTTCCATGATTCTAATTCCTTCCTTAATTTCTACTATAGTTTTTTCATTATTAGCAATATCAACTGAGAAATATCAATATATGTAATAACAGTGCTTTCTGAGTTTGCACTTCTGTGTCTCTGCTTCTTTCTGTTCTTCTTATTTACTTTTATTTTTTTCAAATCTCCCTCACACAGGGAAATGCTTTCATGTCTTCACTGTAATTTTACTCACCTATGTTAACTCCTCCATCCTCTCTCTGGCTAACCTTTTCCTCATCAAGTTATGTTTATTTATCACTCTGTTACTAACAAAATAATTGACATTTAGTAAGTGTAAGATCATATTCCTGAGTTGCATGATGCATATAATCTGTATATATTTCAGTAAAAGAAATCCATATTCCTATTTTAAATGACTATAGACTGTAGGCTGTAAATTTGATAAGACCGGAGAAATTGGGAGATGACCTGTGATTTCATTAGTATAGAGGGTTCCCTATGAAAAAACGTCTTTGATTAGTGTAGATTGCTACATGTGCTGCTACTTTTCAGTGCTTGAGGATTGTCTGAGACCAGCAAAGCAAAGTGTTTTTGTTGCTCAAGCTCTGGCATTCAACATTTATCAGAAGTATTAATTGAATTCATATCCCCCTGATGCTACATAAGTTTTCTATGCACTTGTCTTTACTGCATTGACCTCTGATTCCTACCACGAAGTCTTTGTAATGAATTCCAACAGAGACTCTCAGATTGGGAAGGGACCTCAGGGTTCAGACAAGTAACGTGTATGGGGCTTTGCACCAGCATGCTGAAATTTAGTGGGACCACTTCCTCCTTTGAGTAGATTCTCTGTACATAGTCATTATACAGTATTATTTTCTATTAATCTCCCTCCATAATTCACATCATCAATGATTGTATCATCCTCATTCCTTCATCTGAGCTCAATATCAATCTCTTTTCTTCCATTTCCAGTGATTTCACCAATTATCCTTGTCTGGGGGTGTACTACTTTACCCTAGGATATTTTCAGTTCAGCATAGCCCAAAGGAGATAATTCTTGCTGAACCTACTTTCATCCCTGTATCCTGACATCATATAATGTTTCCTTCAAATATTCATGGGGATTTGAGAAATTTGATAAGTTTAGCTATGTTGAGGTGATGGATGGAATGTGGGCATGAGTTGAAGTCTCTGGGTAATGACTTCCTCTTCTCCTGGGTGAACTTATTTAAATGGAAAGGATTGTGCAAATGAGAAAGCCAACACTGATGGAGTGAAACTGGAATTCAAAGTTGCAATAGTGCAGGTGCAATTCTGAGGCCTTATCACATCTCTAGAAAACTCCTCTTTTTTCTTGTCCTTTATTTATCCAATTCCTGGCAGAGAGCTCCTTATAAGCTGCCTAGCCATGTGTAGTTCTCAGTCTGAGTCTCCCTGTAATTGTGAGTTAGCTTTCAGAGGCCACGTTTAACAACTTAACATTATTCTCAGCTGTGTTGAAGGGAATGGTTAACGTCCACTCTGAAGCAACCCAAGAAACTATTAACTAGATGGGTTTATGTGTGTGTTTATTCATCCTTTGTTCCCGAAGAAGACCATGCTACTAGAAAATTAATGACATGACTTGCATTTGACTTTCTTTTGAGTGAAGGAGGGCTGTGCAGGTCACCAGCCTCACTTCTCCTCCAGAGCCATCAGAATCCAGTGACCAGATATTCAACAGGATGACTGTAAATGATCCAGGATGAGGCAATTGGGGTGAAGTGATTTGCCAAGGTCACACAGATATTGAGTGTCAAGTGCCTGAGATATAATTTGAACTCAGGTCCTCGTGATTTCTGTACTGGTGCTCTAACCACTAGTTTCCCCAGGTGGGTTTATAAGAATTGCGGAAGTAGAAATTAGTGCTTTCACAAAGGCATAACACAACTATGTTTTTATTCTGCCTTTTCTTGTGAAGAGAATGTCGGGAAAAGTCAGAGGGCCGCCTTATAGATTATGTGATCAACCTATGAAATTTTATAGATGATAGGCTCATAGAACATAAGTTTTATCATATAGTTATAGGTAACAGGGATCTTAGATATCATTGAGGAAACTGGTACCTAGAGAAGGAAAATAACTTGACCAAGATCACAGACCTGGGGTAGTAAACTAGGTCTTCCGACTGAAAATCTATTGAAATTTCCACATGTCAAGTCGGTCCTCTAGAAAAGGAGTTCTGTCTGGGAAAGGTGGGATGGAGGAGACCAGTCTTGAAAGGGTCACCTAAATAACCAAGGAACTGCATGCATAGGAAGAAGAGTAGGGAGAGGAGGAAAGAAGCTTAAAAAAAAGATCTGTTTAAAATAATTTTCTACTTCAGAATGTGTCATGGGTTAACTCTCCATGCGATAAAACCTGATCTCATCTTTTTCCACTCATGCTTAATGCTATGCATATGTGAGGATAAATTAAATATGGAATTAAAATGAAAATAAATTCATGCAGAAACCTAGTCACCTTTTCATTAGGTAATAAATCTTTTAAATTTGAGGTTAGGCTGGTTAGCTTTTTCTCTTTTATCCTGTAGAAATGACTTAAAAGATATTTAAAAGTGGGAAGTATACTCCTGAAAGATTCATTCATGGTATTCTGAGTACTGGTACTAGCAGTAGAATACTAGTAGAATACTAACAATAGAAACTAATATTAAAAGGACTAAACATGAAGAAAGAGAGGTCGTGAAGGATTACAGGAGTGTCTAAGAACATAACTTTTAAGTAGCAGTCAGAATTTGAATACCTGGTTTGTTCTTTGACTCCAGCAAGATTGTATATTGACTTAGTAGTAGAACCGTGTCCTAATTATTAGTCTAATATTCTTTCTATCATACCACCTAATTCCCAGTTCCTTCCTCTACTCTTCTGAGATCTCTGAACATATTTTACATATTTTACAATTATTTTCGTACAAATTCTGGGAAAGAGCAAAGTGTTTTAAAGACAGAATACCCATAGAGCTCATACCATTGACTCTTACACCAGAGTTACATCATAAGAGCTCCTTATCAAGAAACTAACTCCACTCCCAGTCGCAAGTTTCCTCTTAATTTTCCCCTAGACCTGGCACTTTGAATCAAGTAGTGGGCTATAAAGCTACCAGTTGGCATCTGTTACCTTTGTATTGTCCTGAAATGAGTCAGGAGGTGGGTGTCGCAGTATGGATTAGGCATCTCTTTTTTCTCACGTGAAAGGCACTCTCTGCTTTGATGAGTGCTGAGCTCAGTCCTCCTGGCTAACATATCCAATGTCCACATGCCTTTGTCTCCCTCTGAAAACAAGAGCAAAAAAGACAAAAAATCTTCGCTGTTACTTTTTCTTGGATTTTTTACATCAGGATTTAATTAGTACCTTTTCTAGGTCTGTTTGGATGAGAGTAGAGGAAAAGCTCACTGTACTTTTTCCTATTACTCCATCATCTTCGTTCTGCCTTCTCATCCACAAATACTGTATGGAATATGAGAATTTTAATGTGACATCCTTTTGTAATTCAATTGTCCTGAATTTTTCCTCATTTTCTTTCTCCCAGGTGCCATCATAGTCAGTCTGATGAATGAACTGAATTGCTCAGTGGTGTCAAAGTTTATGTTCATGGGAATCTTTAGCTCTTGGACCATGGAACATCTCCTTCTGGTTTTCTCATCAATTTTCTACATTGCTATTGTTTTGAGAACCTTCCTCATTGTGCACACAATGATTTCTTACTCTTAGCTGCAGTCTTCTATGTATTTTCTTTTGGCTAATTTCTCCTTTATTGACGTGTGTCTTCCCACTCTTGTAGTTCCAAAGATCATTGGTGACCTTTTCTATGAGCACAAAACCATACCATTCCAAGGATGTATTACCCAGATATTCTTTATTCACTTCATAGGAACAAGTGAGATTGTGTTACTCATTTTCATGGCATTTGCCAGGTATATTTCCAAATGTAAGCCTCTCCATTATCTGACTATTATGAAATCCAGAATATGCATTTTCTTTCAGATGTCTGCTTGGGTCATTCGTCTCCTACACTCACTGACCCAGTTGATTTTTGCGGTAAATCTACCTTTTTGTGGCCCTAACAGGGTTGACAGCTTTTTATTGTGACCCTCCTCAGTTTATCAAATTGGCTTATATAGACACTTACAAGTTGGAGTTCATTGTGACTGCTAACAGTGGGTCCCATCTCCATTGGTACTGTATTTCTTTTATTCATCTCCTACAGTTACATTTTGGTCACTGTTCTAAAACATTCTTCTAGTGAACTGTCCAAGGCTCTCTCTACTCTGTCAGCTCACATCAGCGTAGTGGTCCTCTTCTTTGGCCCATGCATCTTTGCCTGTGTGTGACCATTCCCTACAGTGCCAGTGGATAAGTTTCTTGCTGTTCTTGATTTTGTTATTACTCTTATCTTAAATCCATCCATTTATGCATTTAGGAACAAAGACATGAAGGTGGTAGTCAAGACGCTGAGTAGCCAGTTGGTAAATTTTAGGAAAATTTCCTAAATTGATTACTTGTCATACTGATATATAATTAGTATATGAAGAATATATATTATACTTAATATGTGGGGAATATGCTTCGATTTCATCCTGGTCACTATATAACATGTGGATATCAACATTAGTACATTAATGATCTATCCATGTTGATAATATGCTCTTTTCCAATGTTCCTCAACCTGATTCTAAGATTACCACAGTGTGCCAAAATATGTTGCTAACATTTTTACATTGGAGCATATAAATATCTTGTGAATTTTCTAATTTTAATTAAAAATTGTGGCAAAACTTTGTAATGTTCATTAATATTTTTTGCTTCTTTAATATACAGGTGCCCAAAATGTCTTACTGAGTTTTAAACAAAACTTAAAGCAAAACTCATAACTGCGTTAAGGATGTGGGAAGAATTTACTAAAATCTTTGTGGGAAAATGTATTCTAGTAAAGAGAAACATTAATTTATGTTTGACTTGTAGATTGTTCTGCATGTTCAGGGACTGTTTAACTTTATTTGCAGATGACACAGAAACTCTCCTTCTATCTTTTGGAGTAGGATTAGTTTGTCAAGTATTTCGTGTTTCTCTCTTGAAAGGACTATAAAGAAGAGAGTGAATATTTTTCTTCAATCCATTAAATTATTATGTAAAGGAGATACTTCTTGTACCCTATTAAGGGATGGTATCCTTAATGTTCCTGGCTGTTAATCGTTAGCTGATCTTTAAAGTTCCTTACAAGTCTACAATTGTGCAATTTCATAAGAAATCAAGTCTTTCTCTAAACTGGTTAACTTTTCCCAATTAATTTCTCTTTGGAAGACTTATACCTGGAACCTCATGGCAGGAGACTACAATGAAACACAAAAATGAAGTATTACCCCCGTGTTGGACCTATTTCCATGAGATTTAATCTACACTAAGGAAAAATGAACTGTCCTTCCCACCATCCAGTCACCTTATTTTATTCTGTGAATTTCAATACAAACCGTTACCTTGAAAAATGGAACTTTTGGGAAATGTGAGAAATTTCCTTGGTTTTTCCTTTCAATCCATCAAAAAGCAGTAATGATCACTTGCCTTATACATGGAGTCTGATCAAGGATATGATACGAGCATTATAAATGAACCAGTTCTGAATTAACCGCTTGTATTGAAGGGAAGTACATTACTTCAAAAGACAAGATCATCCATTACTTGACACCTCTAAAAGCTGGAAAACATGTAAACCATTTGAATTGCTTTTCATGCACAAAATTTAATAAATAATTGAATATGTTCTAATGAGTTGAAAAAAAGATTTCCAAAAACCCAAAATAACTAAATGAGGGCATGCTAACAAATCAGTTAGTGAGGTTTCAATCACTGAAACTTTCTAATTATAATTTTGAAGACCGAAGGTACTGCTATATCTTGGATCCAGCTTTACGTACGGTGTAACCTATCTATGTTTACGTAAAATATGCCTCTGTTCCTTCTAACTTGTAATTGTTTATTACATTTCTACATTTTGGAGCAACTTACCCATCGAAGTCTTTAGACAACTCTCATTTCTTCTTCCCTCACGTCTTTTCTCTTGCTTAGATATTTCAAGTTTTTTGACTTTTCTTCATTTCATATGATTTGTAAACTCGTGACCTAATAATAATTCCCATTCATATAGTGATTTAAGTCCAGAAAAAAATATTTTGCATATGTTATATCCTGTAATGCTCAGTATATGCCAGTAATATGGCTTATTATTTTTCTGTTTTTAAGATTTGGTAACTGATGTTACAAAAATTAACGATCTGCTCAAGATCATATCTGAGTGTTTACAACAATATTTAAACTCAAATTCTCCAATTTCTAAGTGTAACTCTTTAGCCTCCACACCATACTATCTTACCATACTACTCATTCATCTTTCTGTGAAAGTGCTACAGTTTATCAACGTCCTCCTCTAAACATCATGTCAAGAATGTGCACAGTATTTCAGGTATAGTAGATTAGTAAAAATTCAGTATTATTTAGTGTGTTTTTCTCTTGCCAATTCGATTGTTAATTCATTCCGTAGCTCATTAAAGTTTTAATAAATTTATCAAAGAGTTGATGTGTTGTGTTGTAGTCAACTGAAATTCAAAAATAATCTCCACATCTGCCACCGTTATGACCCTCAATCTCTTTCAGTTCATTTCATAAAAATAAACAGAAATTCTTAATTACAGTAATTCCTCTTTGTACATTTTTCTCTAGGAAATTTTACGTTGTAAACTTCATAGGGTTTTGTTTTGTTATATTAAATTCTTATAATTCCTGACTCGCTAGTACAGGAGAAATTCCTCCCAATGCATATATCATCTGCTTAGTGAATAAACATATTTCTTTATTTTTACAGAAATCATTGATAAAATTGTTAAGTAAGACAGGATCAGAGACTGTCAAGCACTGTGATTCAGTTAAATCAGCAGCTACTTAACTGGCCCATGTTTCACTCTTCTCTTTGAAAGGATATTATAAGAAATTCCACATCCCCTCCCCCAAGACTGTGCCCACCTTTCCAATTATTCTGATCTTGGTGACTTGTTAGATTTCTGAAGGTGAAAATTCTATTTCTTGTACATGATTTGTTGATGACATTTAATTTCCTAGCACAGTACCAAAGAATTTGGAGTCAGAAGACCCAGGATCAACTTTTGCATCTGCCTCTTATTACCTCTGGGACCTTGGGTAAGTAACATATTCAGACTTACCTGGAATGTGCGAGGGTGGGATTATATGACTTCTCAGATAATTTCTCCCTTTATATTCATAATCTCCTTATTTTATATTTAAGTATATTTTTCTTTGTATATACTACAGTCTTCCGATAGAACTTAAGTTTCTTTGCAATGTTAACTATTTCTTTTAAATCTATGTCCTCAGATTAAATAAATTTCTGTTTAATTTGAAGTGTTAATCTGCTTGGTCTGTCTTCTCAATACAATTTCATGAGTCAAAAGTATATAGTCAGCATCCAGATTTGGTTATGATAAGGTGTTAGTGTCAACTGAGTTTGTTAAGGTCTGACTGTACTTATAGACAAAATCACACACATGGGCTATCAGAAGTTTGATGATATATACGAAAGAATGTCTCAGAAACATCTTTTTGATAATTTTAAATTTATTACACTTTTTTATGAGTGCATAAGTACTAGAGAAGCTGCGTCTTACAGTGGATAGAGTTCGGAACTTGAAATGAGAAAGACCTCAGTTAGAATCATTCATTGGACCATTCTGACAAGTTGTATGGCTATGATTCTAAGCAAATCATTTAGCTTCAATTAGCCTCAGTTTCTTCTCTTGTAAAAAGTGAATAGTATCTACTCATATAGTTATAGTGAATATCAAATAAAATATTACAGACGTCTTGAAAACCTCAGTGAAAGTAAGCTCATATACTTTAAATCACTCACTTGGGTCATCTTAGACTCAGGGATCCCAACTTAATCGGGTTCTGATTAAATATTAAGGCTTCTCACACCTCTGTTCTACAATATTGGCTTATGATGAATGTGATGAATAAGTAGGAACATGACAAAAGCTATGTGAACTGAAGTACAATGAAGCACACAAAAAACAGATATCTATATGTAGCAGTTACTATAATATAAAAGAAAAGAGCAACCAAAAGAGCCAACAAAAATAAAAGTTAAGGGGGGCGGAGCCAAGATGGCGGAGTAGAAAGACTCACCTATGCTAGGTCCGAACCCACAGCCCATAGATTTCCTGTAAAAAGAACTCCTGACAAATTCTGGAACAGTGGAAGCCGCGCAGCAACACAGTGAAGGAGATTTGC
>CM053774.1:11938418-11953736 GCA_028658325.1 Potorous gilbertii | reverse complement strand
TATAAAACAAAGTCTCTTCTGAGGTCTCAAAGGCAGGGTGATCGTAGAAGTTCTTTTGGGATTCATTCATGTCTACATACAGAATTCATTGAAATAATTTTTTTCTCCAGTACATATGTCTTCAAATTTCTAAATCATGAAAGACATTTAAAAGTACACTGAAACATCAAGAAGATCTTTTTCGAATATTAAAATTTCAAAATGACTCATTTGATCACAAATGTTGTCTTTCAGTCCTTTTTCTTTAGGTAATGTCATATTCAGGCAATGAATGAAGTGAATCATTCCATGGTATATGAATTTGCGTTCTTGGGGATTTCCAGATCATGGGCCACACAACTTTTCCTCCTGATAGTCTTCTTCCTGTTCTATGTGGCCATTGTGCTGGGAAACGTCCTCATTACGTTCACAATCACGTTTGTCCCTCACTAACATTCTCCCATATATTTTCTAGTGTCTAACCTCTCTCTCACTGACCTGTGCATTTCTTCTGTTTCTGTTCCTAAGATGATTTATGAACTTTTTTTTGGACACAAAACCATATCGTTCCAGGGTTGTGTCACCCAGCTATTCTTCATTCGTATCTTTGGAGGAACTGGGATGGTGCTGCTAATTTTCATGGCATTTAACAGATATGTTGCCATGTAAACCTCTTCACTATCTGATCATTATGAATCCAAGATAACGTATTTTTCTTGTAGTGTGTTTTTGGGTCATTGGTCTCGTACATTCACTGATCCAGTTAAGTTTTGTGGTAAACTTGCCTTTCCGTGGTCCTAATGAAATGGATAGTTTTTATTGTGATCTTCCTTGTTTGATCAGACTGCCCTGTATAGACACCTACGAGTTGGAGTTCATGGTCACTGCTAACAGTGGTGTCATTTCCATTGGCACCTTATTCCTGTTCATTATCTCCTACATATATATCTTGGCTACTGTTGGAAGCACTCTTCAAAGGGTTTGTCCAAGGCTCTCTCTGCTTTGTCTGCTTACGTCACTGTGGTTGTTTTATTTTTTGGTCCATGTATCTTTGTCAACGTGTGGCCATTCCCCACAATGCTTGTGGATAAGTTCCTTTTTATACTTGATTTTTTATCATGCCTTACTTAAATCCATATATATATATATATATATATATATATATATATACATTCAGGAACAAACACATGAGAGGTGCCACGAGGAGGCTGATCAGTCAACTAGAAGTTCCAGGAAAAGTTTGTAATTTACCCTAAGAGCAATAGAGTATGTTTAACTCACCACCATGAAATATGTGGATGACTACATTCTAATCTGGTACTAAAGATGACAGTATATTTCATTTTAATGCTCCTTACGTTGATTTGAAGCCTATTTCCATGGGCTAAATGATAAATTGACTCCTTCTGTATCCGTTAAATTAGAAACAAAGAAATAAAGTGTTGTTCTCCTCTGGACAGAAAATTCTATATGGATCATGCTTTTAAGAGGTATCTTTTATACTTTCTTAATTTATATTCAAATCTGTAGGAAGAAATAGACTTTACAAAAGTGAAATCAACCATGGGGTTCTACTTAGGTTTATATGCAAATTCATATATTATCTATCTTGATTTATTCACATGAGGCACATTTACTTTTTCTTAGGGTTTGGATATCTTATCAATCAGAAAGGATTCAATTGAACCACCTATCATTATCTAAAAATTGTGTGAGAAAAAATCTTCCTATATAACTTAGCAGAACTCACTAAATTGAATATACACCTAATCTTACATGAGTGAGAGAATGGAATGGGCTGTAGAGAGTTTGCCTCAGTTATGAATACCTTAATTCAAATCCTTACTCAGACATATATTATCTGCGTGAGTCTGAACATTTCACTTATTCTTGAAACTTTATACCACTATTAATTGAAGGGCAATTGCTATCTCAAATGTTTCAAAAACTTTCTAATATTCATTGTTAGAAGAGAGCTTAATGAAAACTTTGTATAGAATAAATCTCCTAGATCATTGATGTTCTAGTGATATTTTCCTGCCTAGTGGTCCCTAGGTCATCTCTACAGTTGTTTCTTGGGTTGATGATTTCATGATTCCAGGTTTTGCCCACTTTTGCCGCGAAACACTTGTTGCTTGACCTTTGTTTTGAAAGAAGACCAATGACATCATGATGTGATCTCTTGAACTGCCATGAATTGGACTTAAATGAATAAGAGTTTTCAGTCTCTCTTTCAGAGGCAATTAAGTCCAGTTGCTGGACAAAAGTCAACGTAACTGACAAGTGGACGGTGACGCATTTGATGACCTTAGTATATCCTCAAAATCTGTTTAAGCCCTAAGTAGTCCCCAGCATCTGCTTCAGCTGCCTTCATGGCTTTTGGAACAGATTGTTGTCATCCACCAATTCTGCTTGGAGCAGTCTTCATACACTTGGAGTAGATATCATCTTAATATCTGCAACTCATTTCTTTATGGAAAGGTCATTCTTTGTTGCTAGATATTAGGGCCAAAATATGTGACAATTTGATCAAATGCAAATATGACTCTTTCACATTTCTGTTCAACCCATATCATTGAGATTAAATCTATAGTAAGAACAAATAATTCATTTTTTTCTGTTTTATTTGTGTTTTGTGTCTGTGAATTTTAACATTGTCTGTGAAAGAAATTTCAGATTTCTATGGCATAGATCTTATAATTAATTTTTTGTATTTTTTATCTAAGTATTAAGGAAACTTGAGTATTCAGATTATTCACATAACCTGATATTGTGGTGATATTAACCATATTAATTGTCTTGACATTGTACACTTACAAGGATGAGAGATTAGCTTATTTAGAAGGTATCTAAACAATATTTGTATCACTCTAATAAGTATAAAGTTTATGACTATTTTTTGTTGAAATTTGCCTCCCCATAACTTCCTCTATGTTGTACCCATTGGTTCCATTTACATGTCGGATCTAAATAGATTAAGTCAATTCCTTCTTCATAGGCCAGTTCTCCAATTGATCAAGGGCAGTTATTCTTCCTGCCCCAAGTCTTTCCTCTTTTGTTAAGAAAATTCTACAGTTTCTTGAATTCTTCTTTATATGACTGAGTTTTCAGAGTGCTGTTTAGTCTTCTGTGAAATTTTTTATTTGTTAGTAGCTCTCTTGAAAAACTATGCCAAGATTGGAAAACAAAATGTTACACGCAAATAGAACTTGCAAAATTAAGACTAACAGTTCTGTTCTACTAGCTAACATTCTATTAGTGAACCCAAAAATTTACTTTAGTTTTTTTGACAGATATGCTAAACATTTGGCTTACTTTGAATTTGTCCTCAATTCAAACCCATAAAATGTTTTTATTGTCAACTTCTCTACTACATTTGACCAGTCCTTTTCCTCATGCAATTGGTTTTTTAAACTTTACTGCAAGATCTTACATTTCTTTCTTGGTATACTTCATCTGGATTGTTTGCTATTTATTCTATATTTTATTGACATGATTTCTGGCAGTCATCAACAATCACAGTGAGAGATAAATTTGGCTGTCTCAGGGGTGTGTTGCTACTTCCCCAGTGTAACCTTATCCAAAGTGGGGAGGTCTGTGTGACTTTTGTTTTTGAATGAAGGAGAGTAATGTGATATAAAGAGCACACAGTACACAGGAGAGACTGTTTATTGCTTGCTGGACTCTATTCCATGCACTAGTAGTGGTATTCTTTACTGAAACCTAGTGGAATCTAGATCTCTGTCTCTTTTCTCCTTCCCAATACACTGGTTTTAGTCGTATCAGGGATCATCTTCTTCAACCTAAGACTAAAAGCAAATAAATTCAGGAAAGTAAAAAGTCTATGCAAAAGCATCCCAAGAATCTTATTTGTTGAAAAGATTTCGCATCCCAAAATGGAGCAATGGGTATGAAGCACAACATATTTATGATATCATATTATATGAGGTGAAGGTTGAGAACAAAGAATCAAAGGTTATTGGGTTATATATGAAGGTAAAAGGTATGTTATAGATCACCTATTCCAACCTTTTCACTTTACAGATGAGGGCACAAGGAATAAGAAAGTTGAAGTGAGTATTTCAAGGCCAAATATGTAACTAATAAGCAGCAAAACCAGAATTAAAATACAGATCTCCTGACTCAAAAGGCAATGTTCTTCGTACTATACCATATCACTCCCCTAAAATAGGATTCTGGCTGAGGAGGAAAGATTCAGTTGGATTATTTTAATAGGTGACTTGAGTTGCCAGGCGATACAATAAAGGTGTAGTATGGTTGGAGTTGAGTGTGTGTGTTTATGTGTTTGTTTATACGTGTGTACATGTGTGTGTGTGCTTGTGTAGAGCAGAAGAAATCATGTTACCAGTGGGAACATAAAAAACATTCTTCTATTTCATACCTTGTCATGAGTTGTCCTTTCATCCTACATAATTCACTGCCACCTTTCCCCTCATTATGCCTATGCCTTCTCTTGTACTATTAATAGAGTACAAATTAGGTGTGAATAAGTTGGAAAGAAAGTACTCTATAGATCCATAATTTTTTCATCACTTATGATTCTCCCAAGTTTGAGGTCAAGCTATATGGCTTTCTTAGTACACGGTTGGTTAAGAGGATGAATAAGTTAAAAGGGTGTTCCCAAGGAGACAAACACTCAAGTTATATTTCTGTAACATTATGAGTGTCTGTACTGTCAGGAACAATGACAAAAGCAAGCAAAATGAAAGAGACCATAAATGAAGTGAGATCATGAGGTAAAAGAAAGTGCCTCTATATTTTTATTTAAATATATTATTTAAGTTTTCAACGTTCATTTCCACAAAATTTTGGGTTCCAAATTTTCTCCCCATTTCTTCCCTCCCCCCACCCAAAACGCTGAACATTCTGATTAACCCTTCCACCAGTCTGCCCCACGTTCTAACCTCCCTGCCTTCCCTTATTCCCATCTTCTCTTTTGTCCTGCAGATGAAGATAAATTCCTCTATCCCATTACCTGTATTTCTTATTTCCTAGCTGTATTCAAGAACAATACTCAACAGTTGTCCCTAAAACTTTGAATTCCAACTTTTCTTCCTCCCTACCTCCCCACCCACCCACTTCAGGAAGGCAAGCAATTCAATATAGGTCATATCTGTGTAGTTTTGCAAATGACTTCCATAATAGTCATGTTGTGTAAGATTAACTAATTTCTCTCCATTCTGTCCTGCCTCACACTGCTTCTATTCTCTCTTTTGATCCTGTCCCTCCCGAAGAGTGTTGACTTCTAATTGCTCCCTCCTCCCACTGCTCTCCCTTCCATCATCCCCCCTATCCTGCTTATCCCCTTCTCCTCCACTTTCCTCTATTGTAAGATAGGATTTCATACCAAAATCAATATTCCTTTTATTCCTTCCTTTAGGTGAATATGATGAGAGTAATCTTCATGTTTTTTCTCTTTCATTAAAAAGTCTTTTACTTGCCTTTTTTATGAGAGATGATTTGCCCCATTCCATGTCTCCCTTTCTCCTCCCAATATATTTTTTCTCACCTCTTAATTTCATTCATTTTTAAGATATTATCCCATCCTATTCACCTCGCCCTGTACTCTCTGTCTCCATATGTTTCTCTGTCTCTGTCTCTCTCCATCTCTCTGTCTCTCTCTGTCTCAGTTTGTGTATGTGCATGTGAGTGTGTGTGTGTGTGTGTGTGTGTGTGTCTGTGTGTATGTGTAATCCCACCAACTACCCAGATACTGAAAAAGGTTTCAAGAGTTGCAAATATTGTCTTTCCATGTAGGAATGTAAACAGTTCAAATTTAGTAAGTCACTTATATTTCTCTTTGCTGTTTACCTTTTCATGCTTCTCTTGATTCTTGTTTGAAAGTCACATTTTCTTTTCAACTCTGGTCTTTTCATCAAGAATGCTTGAAAGTCCTCTATTTCATTGAAAGCCCATTTTTTCTACTGAAGTATTATACTAGTTTGTCTGGGTAGGTGATTCTTGGTTTTACTTCCTTTGATTTCTAGAATATCATATTCCTCACCCTTCAATCCCTTATTGTAGAAGCCTCTAGACTTGTGTTATCCTGATTGTATTTCCACAATACTTGAATTGTTTCTTTCTAGCTGCTTGAAATATTTTTTCCTTGACCTGAGAACTCTGTAATTTGGCCACAATGTTCTTAGGAGTTTCTTTTTTGGATCTCTCAGGGGGTGATCTATGGATTCTTTCAATAATTACTTTGCCCCCAGGTGCTAGAATATCAGGGCAATTTTCCTTGATAATTTCATGAAAGATGATGTCTAGGCTCTTTTTTTGATGATGGCTTTCAGGTAGTCCCATAATTTTTAAATTGTCTCTCCTGGATCTATTTTCCAGGTCAGTTGTTTTTCCAATGAGATATTTCACATTCTCTTCCATTTTGTCATTCTTTTAGTTTTGTTTTGTGATTTCTTGGTTTCTCAGAAAGTCATTAGCCTCCATCTCTTCCATTCTAATTTTGAGAGAACTATTTTCTTCCATGAGCTTTTGAATCTCCTTTTCCATTGGTCTAATTCTGCTTTTTAAAGCATTCTTCTCCTCATTGGCTTTTTGGATCTGTTTTGCCAATTGAGTTAGCCTATTTTTAAAGTTGTTATTTTCCTCAGCATTTTTTGGATCTCATTAACAAGCTGTTGACTCACTTTTATGTTTTTCTTGCATCACTTTCATTTCTCTTCCCAATTTTTTCTCCACCTCGCTTACTTGATTTTCAAAATCCTTTTTGAGCTCTTAGGTGACCTGAGACCATTGCATATTTATTTTGGATGTTTGAGATAAGGAAGCTTTGACTTTTCTGTCTTCCCCTGATGGTAAGTGTTATTCTTCCTCATCTGGTAGAATGGGAGAAAATACTTGTTCACCAAGAAAGTAACCTTCTATAGTCTTATTTTTTCCCCTTTTTTGGCATTTTCCCAATCAGTTATTTGACTTTTGAGTTTCCTTTGTCAAGGGTAGGGTATACTCTTGGGACCTGTAACTTCTTAGTACCTCCAAGATGACACAATTGAAGGGAAGATATTTACTACTCAAGGGTCTCCAGCTCCTTATCCCAGGATTGTGCTCATGGCTGAGATTCAGATTAACTGCTCAATTCCCCCAGAGGCTTTAGGCAGAGTGTTTCCAGGGCCAGATCACCACTCAGGGTGAGATTAAGATCAGTTGCTCAATTCCTCCAATGACTTTAGGTAGAGAGCAGGGCTGCCACTCAGGACTGAGGATTCAGAACAGCTGCTCAATTTCCCCAGTGGCTTTAAGTTGAGTGCTCCAACAATGGATTCTGGCTGCTCCCTGCTGCAGCCAATGACACCTAAGCCACCACCACCTGCTGCTGCTGTTGCAGCCACCACCACCTGGGGCCAGGGCTAGAGGAGGACCCTGCTCCCTTGTCACTAAGATGACAAAGCTTTTCCACTGTCCTTCGAAGCTGCCTTTGGCATATTTGGGTTCAGCGATCTGAGCACCTCAGCTGTTGATGAGAGCTTTGCCCCTGAAGCCTGCTCTGTTCCTGCTGTTCCTGGTGCTGTATGGCCAAGGCTGGGCTGTGCTTCACTCTGCATCTGGTGCAACAGAACTTTTCCATCAGCTTTCCAGGTCACCCTGGGCTGGAAATCTCCTCTACTCCACAATTCTGTGACTTCTGCTATTCTAGAATTTGTTGAGAGTCATTCTTTACAGGTATTGTATGGGCTGTGGAGCAAGAGTTACAGTATGTGTATCATTCTATTCCACCATCTTGGTTCCCCATGAACAAATTTTATCATTCCATTTTGAAAACAGTTTCGTGTACTTCTATGTAATGAAAACTTCACTTTTTGGAGTATTCATCTCGAAAGAATTAAGGTTATTTGCTGTAGCTGAAAAAATTTGGTGTCAGTTATACCACAATATATACACATATTTCATTTTAGATAAACATTTTAAATCAATGAATCGTAATGAAAGATTATGCAGTCCCAAATTTCAAAATCTGAAAATGAAAGTGCCACCAATACACATATACATCTAACCACTGTTCAATAACTTTCAGTAATATGATTTATTATCTAATATTTTTAATCTTGCCTTTTATAATTTTTTCACGTAATTGTCTACATTTACCATATTTATCATTCCTTAGAGTACAGTATCATCCCATTACATTCACATGCTACAATTTATTTTGTGATTTTAAAATTTATTGTTTTCAGTTTTTTTTTTTTATACTGGCACCAAAAATATTTCTATAAAAATTTTGGCTATAAGGAGGTTATTTTTTAAATTAGTTATCTCCTTGGGGTATATGTCTAGAATAGGTCCAGTTTTTGAAAGTGTAATTTAGGAGTTCTGGAAACATATAAATTTTCTCAGAGAGAGAATTCCCATGACGGCCATGTTGAGCGCAGGGATGCATCAGTTGATCACTAAGCCCTGATGTCAGTATGGCCTTTGTAGTTAATCCTTTCAGCCTCTTCCAAGTATTACTTATATATTTAAGAATGCATCAGAAATCTGTGAAGACATTGATAGACTTTGTTCTGCTTCCAAATAGGTGTGTAGGAGAGATGGATTTAAAACTTGTCTGATGAAAAGGAACAATATAGTCTGTTTCCCCTGAGGATTGGAGAGGTCTATGCCAGCATACTGTATTTGGCTCAGTGACTCCAAATGCATCATTCGAATGTACCCTTTGTTTTGAGGAAGGTTTAGAAAGGTTCAGACTCTCTCAGGACCACTTGGTAGGGACAAAGATGAGTGTGGGGTGCCAGATTTGTAACCTAGAATGTTCTCCTGAAAACCAGTTTGCGTTTTAAGATTTAAAAAGACAGACTGTCTTGTGGGTTGATTTTATTTTTTCAACCACAATTCAAGAGTAGAGGAAGAAGGAACTTGAGATTTTTTCCTAGATTTTCTTTAATCAATGATGTAATTATTTTTAGTCACACACCACGTACAGACAGCCTTGAACTGAATGAATGCTCAACCTGAGCTGAAATCTCATAATCTATAAGAATTTATTCTGACTAATGCTTCCAGATAGGTTTGGGATGGAGGCACATGTGGCATTTATTCTGAATTGAAGATTAATTTGCTTTTGCCTGGAGCTTGAAGTCCACCTGATTTCTCTGTGGTGTGTGAAAAAGAAAATTGGTATTGAAATTGTGCTAGGAGATGAATCACTGAAGTAATGACATGCAAAGTTAGCTTGGTAATAATAAAATGGAAATGAATTACTAAGGATCATTCTCAATTAGGAGAGGAAGAAAGATGTCGAAAAACATGTATAGGAATGGGATCTAATTTTTGGAAGAGGAGAGTTCAGAGCAAAGTATTTACATGTATTTTATGTGGAAGTTAGGTAGGAAGGCAGTGATATCAACACCTGGGTGAAGAGGCATTATAAACAGGTGGAAAATGGTTAAATGATGGTAGGATGAGCTATTTAAACTGTGAGTATAGAATTTTTTCATCACCTAGCAGACGATAGTTAAGTAAAATAAATATTTAGTAATTCCCTTATTTCTCATTTGTTGCTCAGCTTAATGGAAACAGATGAAATCAATTTGTATGCATAGAAACACTCTGACCTAAAATGATTTACAGAGAGTGACAGTAGTCATTGAGATAAAGCCAGAGGCAGAAACTTTTGTGACAATAGAAAAATGGAGACATTAGAAATTAAGTAAACCACAATTCCAGACTAGTTGAGATATGAATGTTTGAAAGGAGAACATGATAAAGGTTAAAAATGCCCTAGAAAACTTCAGATTCCATGTCGGTTCAGATCACCATATTATAAAGAGGTGTCATTCAAAGTCAGTTTTCTGAACTCTAGCCCTGGAGAAATCTTTTGCTGAAAAATTCTGCTATAAATATAAAATCTGTAGAGCACATACTGGGATTGATAATTAGTACCCTGAATTATAGCTATGGTATCTAAAAATGTCTCAGCTGGCTAAAGGATGGTCTAATAAAATACACTTAAATAGGGATACATAGTGCATCCTATATTTGGAGTCAAAATTTGACTGTAAGGGATTGGAATTGTGGAAGTAGGGAAAAATTGTGGCTAGGTAATAAATCCCATGGGAAAAAAATCTCAAAGTTTTAACTCAAGATGAATTAATTGCATAACAGGATTACCAAAATAGGTTGTCCTTTTAGTAAGAAAGTCATACGGTCCTGAATTTAGGTGATGATCGTCCTTAAAGATTACATCTGAAATTTATCATTCAATTTTGGATGTTATATTCTAGCATGGATGTTGATGAGCAAGAAGTCTTCCAGTGGAAGGCACCAAAAATGTTAAGGATTAGTAAAATGATTTCATGTGAATATTGGTTGAAGAAAGAGAGAAATTCCAGCCTGAATGAGAAAAAGACTTGATGGATGTCTTCAAATATTTATAGAGCTCTCCTATGAAGAAAGAGTCTCCAGGGTTAGAACTAAGAGGAATAGGTTATTTGTGTTGACAGTCCCAACAAAGCAGTCCCAAAGTGGACTGTGATGCCCTAGAAAATAATGGAGACTTCATCCATAGAATTACTGAATTGGAGGCTGCATGAAAACGTGAGAGAATGTTGACAAGGAAATTCTTGTGTTGATGTGGGTTGATCGGTGGCTGGTGAGGTTCCATACCAACTTGAGATTCTGTCACATTGCATTTACTACTAAAGTTCCCAGATCCTCAGTGATACAGTCAGACCTGGTGCAAGGGGGTGATTTAGGCTTGAAGATCCTGAATAAGATAAATAGGGGCAATAGAATCTATTGTAATCACTGTGCATTGGGCAGAACACGAGATGTTTATTCAGTCCATTGTTCTCAGCAAGGTAAATGTCCTTACCAGTGTTCTTTTGGGATATTGAGCCCTTTCGGATGATTATTCTGAATTGCTCACCTATATAGAGTTTCAATTGCACCTCATTATATGGACACAAGCTACGTTAGAGTCAACCATGAGGAATAAAAATCATTCCCCTGTAAAAAATTTTTTAGTTTTAATAGAGTCCTATATCCTATGTTTCAGTTTTAGCTAATAATTTTAAAAAGAAAGAAATAAGCATTAACATGCCTGCTATGTGCTGGCCACTATGATAAACATTTCCCTAATATTCTCCCTTGGTCATAAAATGTCACCTCTATTTAATCTGTCTTTTTCCCATATTTTCTTTCCTTAGTTTTCTCTTACTTTCTCGCTTTCCCTATTACTTTCACTTATGTTTTCCACTTCTTTGTATCAAATTATTCATGAAAATATCATCCATTAATATTCATTAAACATTTACTGCAAACATGTTAAAATGATAAAAGCTGAGATGAATGAGAGAATGAAAGAGGCATGACCTTTACCCCAAAATTATTGCAACATATTTATAAATGCAGGATATATACATACAAAATGATAAATATCGTCTGGCTTATTTGATGAACGAAATTGCTGACTCAGACATTACATACTGTGAGAACTCAAAGGAGAGAGAATTCAGAGAAATGTGAGTTTATTAAGGAAGTCTTTGCAGAAAAATTTGAGCTAGCCTTTGAGAAATACGTAGCATTTAGTTTGGAGAACAGGAGAGAGAAGCTTCAGGCAAAGAGAATGGTTTGAATAAATGGGTTGAAACAGGTCCGGAAGTGATAAGTAAAACAGTAAAATTGAAGTGTGTGGTTCCTGATGGGGAAAGTTGCAGAAAAGGTTAAAAGGTAAGAGATGTTATTAATAACTTCTCGTTCATCATGAATTACTTGTAAGCAATTTAAAATATTACCAGTGAATAAAACCAAACATCATTTACAAACTTCACTTACCACAGTCTGAGAAAAGATCAAGGTACTTATCAGAATCATTTCAGTTTTTTAAAAATTCCTAATGGGTCAAGGGGCAGTGATGTGTTGGAGGGAGTTGAAACTATTGAGAGATTTTTGTTAAATTATCAGTGTATTTACACATTAGAAATCAGGAAACATTACAAAACAGGGTTTTATTTATTGTTTTGCCAATTGCCTAATCTTAAGAAAGTGATAGAGAAAGTGTTAATAATAAGAGTTAAACTTCAAGGGATATCTTGCATAAGTTTTTTTTAATTGATTGTTAAACAGTTACCAGCCAAAAACCTGGAGAAAGGAGTTTAGTAGGAATATCCATGCAGTATATTTTGAGGCGTGCATGATATCCAAAGACCCCTGTTTTCACCTTGGTATTTTGTACAGTATCTTGGAAGAAAAGTGTAAACCATTTGAACTAGAGTTGTGATTTGCCTGCTGTAGTGATATTTTTCAGTATTGGTTTGCATATATTTCTGAAAGTGTGGCTCTGGAAGGTTGTTCACAAAATGATAGAAAAATATCTAAAATATCTAAAGTAATGTTTGTTTCATAGTTCAGTACCTTTTTGGGGACTTCCTATATCTTTAGGGATGTTTTGAAAACTTACATTGTGATTTTCATATTAACAAAGCTTCATTTTCAGTATTGTTTCAAAGTTTGCAGGTGTGTTTATTTCGTAATTATATTCCGCTGTATTTTAACTGTGTTCCATTCCAATGCATTTGCCTACTTGCAGATGTAGTGTTAACCAGTCACCATCTTTGAATATACATGCCTGTCCCTGCTTCATGTTGCATTCTTGCAATTGATACATTTTTCCTAAAGTTTTCATGGTTATGTCAAGACTAAATAGCGTCAGTATGAGTGATGCTCTCACATAAGGATCCCTTCTGAATTCCTTTGTTGAAGCAACCAAGCTTTACTCCTCAACTGGAATACCTACCACTTTTGGTTCCCTCATCTAGTTAATATTGGGTGTTAGGGTAGAGAACATCTCTAAGTGGTGAAAATAGAGATTTAGAAAGAAAGTTAAGTGGTGCAATGGAGGGTACTGTGTGTAGAATCAGGAAGGTCTAAGTTAAAATATGGTTTCAGACTCTAGCTTTGTCATCCTGGGTGAGTCACTAAATCTCTATTTGTCTCTTTTAATAACTTGGCAAATGGGGATCACTGAAGAAGGAAATGGCAAACTACTGCAGCATCTTTACCAAGAAAACCCCATAGATAGGTCCATGGAGTCAAGAACAATTGGATCCAATTGAAGAAATCATCAACAGGAAAAAAGAAGTAAGTAGATTTGGGTCAGATGTAGGACAAAGACCAGTTTCACTTGATGATAGGAAAGTAATATAAAAGACCTTGGATTAAGTGATCGTAACACAAAGTTTCTTCAGAAGTTTAAAAAGTAGGGTGACTGTAGAAGTTCTTTTGGGATGCATTCATGTATAAATACAGAATTCATTGAAATAATATTTTCACCCACTCCAGGTAAAATATATATTTTCCAAGGTTTAAATCACTAAAAGATATTTCAAAGCACCCTGAACCATCAAGAAGACCTTTGCTCAATTTAAAATTTAAAAATAAGACACAACAGTTCTCCTTCAATTCTTTCTCTTTAGGTAACATCATATTCACAGCGATGAACGAAGTTCATCATTCCGTGGTATATGACTTTGTGTTCTTGGGGATTTCATGGGCCACGCAACTTTTCCTCCGGATATTCTTCTTCCTGTTTTATGTGATCATTGTTCTGGGAAACTTCCTGATTATGTTCACAGTCATTTTTGACTCTCACTTATATTCTGCCATGTAGCTTCTACTGTCTAACGTGTCCCTCATAGACTTATGCCTTTCTTCTATTTCTCAGAGAGAGAATTTCCATGGTGGCCATGTTGAGCCCAGGGTTGCATCAATTGGTCATGGAGTCCAGATATTAGTGTGGGTGTGGTACTTAATGCTTTTAGTCTCTTCCAAGCACTACTCATATTTTTAAAAACACATCAGAAATCTGTGAAGACATTGCTGTATCCTGTTCTTCTTCCAAATAGGGAGGTAGGAGTGATGAATTTAAAATTGGTTTGATGGAAAGAAACTACAGCATAATTTCTTTCCCCTAAAGATTGGAGAAATCTGTGCCAGTGTAGTGTATTTGGCTCAGTGATTCCAAAAGCGTAAATAGAATTTACTCTTTGCTTTGAGGAAGGTTTAGATAGGTCCAGAGGCTCTCAGGAACACTTTGGTAGGGACTAGGGTGCTTGTGGGTTACCAGATCTGTAACCTCAAATAGCCTCCTGTTAACCAGTATGCCCTTCAAAACTTTTAGGACAGAACAGCTTGTGAGTTGATTTGGCTCTTTTAACTGCAATCCAAAGGTAGAGGAAAATGGAACCTCAGATCTTTACTTCGACTTTATTAAAACAATTATGAACTTATTTTTAGCTATAAACCAGTTTCAGACACCCTCGAAGAGAATCAATGTTCAACCTCCACTAAACTCTTATAACCTGTAGAATTTATTCTGACTAAGGCCTCCTGATAGTTTTAGGGACATGTATGAGTAGCATTCGTCCTGGATCTGAGAGAAATTGATTTTTGCCTTGGGCTTGAATTCCAGCAGATCTCTCTGTGGCATGTGAAAAATAAAAGTGGCAGTGGTATTTAAATTGTTCTGGAGGTGACTCTTTGAATTTATAACGTGCAAATTTAGTTTGGTAATAATGTAATGGAATATAAATTACCAAGGGTCATTATTATCTAGGGGAGTAAGAAGGATGTGGCTAATCAGATCCTATAAAAGGGATTTCATTTTTGGAGAGGAGACTTTAGAGAAAGGTATCCATATTTATTAATGTGGAAGTTAGCTGTGAAGACAGTGATGTCAACACATGACTAGACAGTCATTATAACCAGCTGGAGAATGACTAAGTGATGGCAAGATGAGTTATTATGATTGTGATTATAGAATTTTTTCATCACCTACAAGAAAAGACATTTAAGTAAAATAGCTACTTAGTAGTACTTTAGGTCTCATTTATTGTTTGGTTTAATTGAAACAGATAAAATTCTTTTGTATGTGTAGACAAAGTGATCTAAAATAATGTAAAAAGAGGAACAGTTGGCACTTAGATAAAGCCAGAGGCAAAAACTTATGTCAGTAGAAAACAGAGATTGAAGAGAGTGAGTAATCCATAGTTCAGGAATAGTTAAGAAAGGCATAATTGAAAGGAGAACATGTTAGATTTAAAAATACCTTAGGAAGCTCATGATTCTGTATTGTTCCATCACAAAGAGGTTTAAGCCAAACTCAGTTTTCTGAACTCTAGTTCTTGAGAGATGTTTTCCTGGAACATTCTGATATAGTTATCAAATCTGCAGAACACATATTTGGAGTGGTAATTAACAAGTTGGGTTATATTTATTGTATGTAAGAGGCCTCAATTTGTTCAAATGATGGTTGAATAAAATAAAATTAAATAGGGATACAAGTTAAGTCCTATGCTTTGAGTCAAC
>CM053774.1:11919231-11937918 GCA_028658325.1 Potorous gilbertii | reverse complement strand
GACATATATGTCTGGCACGACCAAATGCTCAGAATCAGAAGATGAAAGGTCTCATGCAAGAAACAGCAAGGAGGCCAATTTCACTGGAGAGGTAGGAAGTACAAGTAGATTGGAAAGGTAGGAAGGGACTAGGTTATGTGTGTGGGAAGAAAGCTTCATAAGCACAATGGAGCATTTTCTATTTGATCCTGGAGGCAATGGGGATCCACTGGAGTTGATTGAATGAAGTGGGAAGGATGGGACATGGTCAGTCTTTAAATTAAGAAGACCAATTTGACAGCCAAACAGCAAATGGACCAGACTGGAGACATAGCTATAGTGGGGCATTGCAATACTACAGGAGGGAGGTGATGAGTGTCTCTAACAGGATGATGACTATCTCAGAAGAGAGAGAAGCGGGGTGGCTTACATGATGTTTCGGAGGTAGAAACAACAAGACTTTGCAATCTGCTGGATATGAGAAGTGACACAGCATAAGTATTTAAGTATGACACCTAGTCACAACCTAAATAACTAGGAGAAGAGTGGTACTCCCTTTTTAAAAAAAATCAGTAAAAAATTATTTTAGAAAAGAAATTTGGTCCCTATAACTCATAAAGAATGACAGACGCACTACCTTCTACCTTAATAGTTTCCTAATTGAACTTTCTTCCTCAAAAATCTCTCCACTTAAATCCAAGTTTCTCAAGATTATCAATTTAATATTTTTTTAAATTCATATCTCATCATGTAATTCCCCTTAATAAAAATAATAATCGCAATAAGTATAGATAAACTAATGGAGACATAAGTAATTAAAATATAGGTCAATAAATAAATAAACAGCAGGACTGGTAAATAAATAAATAAAGAGTATTCTATTGCCTTCACATAAAATATACACTATTCAATCTGGCATTTAATGTCTCTACATTTCAGCTGCCACCCACGTTTTCCTGACATATCATATAATTCTCCTTTATTAACAATTTCAGTCATTTGCCCCCACCTGTTACTACAAACACAAGACATTCTATCTCATACTCTTATATGTTTATGAGAGTGGTGCTCCCTGTCTATGTATGTCTTCCTCACCTCACCCTCATATAATCTATAATTTATACATATTACATTTCAGGAACAACTCCATAAATTTTATAAATGAATTTTTAATTGGCTGCCAGTAATATATAGTGACTTCTCCCACTTCAACTGGCTTTTTATGTATTTGTATTTACATTTGCACAAACTGAATCTCTCCCTGCTCCCCCAAAATATAACCTTCTTAAGGGCAGCTCTAGCACAGTTATCAGGAGTCTACCATCAAGTGATATAGCTCTGACCTGTCACTGACGTGTTCACTCTATGCATTCTAGCTTTATATCTGCATTTTCCCCAGAATTACACACACACAGGCGCACACACACCCACACACCCACACACACAAACAAACAAAACACTCCAAAATATGGTCCAGAGAACAAAAGATGTAGAATATCCGTATGGGGTAAAGTTTTGGACAGGGGAAAAAGGTAATATGACAGAGACAAAAACAGACAGGAAATTACATATCAAATACTATACTAACCCATTTTACAAAATTTATGAGTAGAAAATCAAAGCAAGAAGACTCTTGCTTCTTGCTAGCTGGATAATCTTAGGCACCTTCTTTTACCTCATGGTCACATTATATTTATAGTCCCATTCATTTTACTTCCTTTTGTCATTGGTCCTGATAGCAATGATATTCAAAATGTGGTAGGGACATCTTGCATTAGTGGTTGGCCCCTAGGGAACACCCTTTAAAATCATTCATCTTCTTAATCAACCCAACAGAATGAAAGCCATCTACCTTGATCTCAAACTTCAGCATCATTACTGATGAAAAAAGTAAGGCATCTATAGAATACTTTCTTTCCAACTATAATTCACACTTATTTAATGCTTTCTTATTAGTGCCAGTCACAGCATAGTGAAAGTGAGGGGAAGACGTTATTGAATTGTGTAGGATAAAAGGATTGCCCATGACAAACTATGAAATAGAGGTTTGTCTTTTATGTTCCCACTCCTTTGCATGATTGCTTCTGCTTTACACACACACACACACACACACACACACACACACATACACATGCAAGCACACACGCACATGCACATATGCACGTGAACACTCTCAACTCCAACCATAACGTATATTTGTTGTATCACCAAGGGAATATTTACAGCACGAGTGGTGACTCTGAATATGTCGGCATAGTTATCATTCATAAAGTATAAAAGACTCTCCATATAGAAGGCAGAAGAAAAACTTTTATTTACACACCACAAAGCCAAATTTCAGAACCAGAAAGCTAGATTCCACACAGTGACCTAGAAGTTAATAAACATGATTATTACAAGGGGTAAAGTCATTCCCAAGCCTCTCCCCCTCTGTCAGGGCCCTCTCTCAAGTAAACACTCATTAGTCTGAGCCCTGCTGTGCCTGCCTGCCTGCATCCTCTTCCTCTGCCCTGACCTTGATCACTCATTTCCTCCTAGTTCTCCCCCACCCTTCCTATTCCCCCTATTCATCAAGCTCCTCCCATCACATGGGACTTAGTCTTCCAAATGATTTCAGCAGGTCATCTGGGTCTATTAACGAATGAGTGATATGATTCCGTTTACGTTGCTATCACATTCAGAGCCAAGATCTTTCTTATTCTTTACATAGATTGATGGGATAACAGGTATCAACAGAATTGTTACAGGGATAACAGAAAATAAGCACTATCTTAGGTAACTGGTGTCATTGGAACTTCACAACAGTATAACAGGGATAACACAAAAAGAGCACCTAAACCAATATCTTAGGCTTCAGTACAAGCACCCCATCATTCCTCTTCAAATGAATGGGGCCCAAAATCATGAGATGAGGGGCGAAGGTCTTTTCTTCCATAGCTACTTCCTGCTGAGATTGGATTAAGAGCTGTCCTTGCCCTGAGAGATCCCATTTGAGAGATCAGTTCTTTAGCTGGCATCTGAAGATTGGTCGATTTCACCTCCAGAGATGAGACATCACTGGCATGGATAGGAGGTGACATCTGGCTTAAGCGATCAGGCATCTGCAGGTGGAGGTACTAAGCCTATAGGAAGCAAATCTAGCAAACAAGATTAACAGACAGAAAGCCAAAAAGAAATAAGGAGACAGTAACTAAAAGCAGGGTAGATATAGGGTCAATAATGCTTCTGAAGTCCATGAAACAGCTACGATGGCCTCCTTCCATTTAGAATATTTAAATTAAGGGTACAATTTGGTAATCATACTCTCCTGAATAAGCAAACATATGGTATTATCATTCCTGTGTGCTATAATTTCTGTAACCTTTGGAATATCATCTGGATTCCATTTAACCCATACTTTGATTCTCAGTATTATCCCATCTGTAGAATCCAATTTTTCAATTCTTCTGCTAATTATTTCAGAAGGAGGTTCAGTTTACACAAATGATATTATTTCACAAGGAATAATAATCACTTGAACTATTCTATCATATTTACAAAACTGGATGGGTTCATCACCTAAATTTTGGAATGACACAATAATTTCTCCTTGATAATGAGAATGTATCCTCCCAGTCCATACACGTATTCCCTAACTGCTAATACCAATTTAGGTAATATCCATCCAAAATGATTCTTAGAGATTCTCACACATGTTTCAGTACAAACTGCTCTTATTTCTTTCCTATCCAACCAAAATTCCTCTAAACAATATAAATCATATCCTCCCAAACTAGGTGTCCCTGAATACGGTGCTGCAATATCTGGTCTCACAATCCAGTATTGAACATTTGGGATCTTATGTGTTTGTTGTTTTCTAATATGCAGATTTGGGGTCATCATTCCTCCTGATGGTCTATTGTTTAAATTACAAAAAAAAATGAACAAATTATCTTTATACTGTTGATAAGAATTATTGGAATTTAACTTCCTTAATTGTTCTTTCAATAATACATTCTTTCAATTAACTCAGATACTTATGCATAATATGAAATATGCTATATCCATTCCATGTTGTTTAATACAAAATATATCTTCATTTCATTACCTTTGAAATGTGAAACATTTTCACTTTGTGTCTGCACTGGGGTTCCATAATACAGACTTATGATAGTTTTACAGGTTTTTGTCTAGGTCACATTCTTATAGTAACAAGCCACTAGTACACCTGAACATGTGTCAGCAAAAATACCTCAAAATTTGCATCTTGGGATAGGGGTCCAATATAAACTATTAACCAAATTTGTTCTAGTGCTTTTCTGCTTGCCACCTCTCCAGTTACTACCAGAAGAACAGTTCATTCCTTTTCCAGCTGACATATATAAAAGTCTACTGCTAGTTGTTTTAACAGTGAAAAAGAGATACTAATACCTTGGTCTTATGCCAACTAGTGGGTGGCCTGGACCCCTAAATGGCCAGCAATTTATTGGACTCATTTTGCTAATACCAGATCATCAGTTGGTGACAGAGTATGGACAATATGTTGAATAGCTGATTTTGCTAGTCAATCAGCATGTGCATTGTACTTACATTCCGGAGAGGTGAGGGCCAAATGAGCATCTACATGAGAAATTGACAAATTAGTAACCAAAGGCTTGTCCCATATGTCTTCTCTTAATTCTTTGCCCCAGAGTAGCTTGCTGTGAATTTCCAAAATTTGATTTTTTCACATGGGCATCCACATAGTGAACCCATTAACTATCTCCCATGAATCAGTGAATATATAATACTGTACTCATTGTTCTGTTTTGAAAGTTTAGTGTATTGCCATAAAGTTCAGCACATTGACTCGTTCCACATATCCCACTACTTTCCAAATTCTGCCTAGTAAATGGGTTCCAGGCTATCACTTTCCAATATCTTTTGTTGCCCAAATACTTTACTATCCCATCAGTAAACCATGAATATCTCTTTTTTTCTTCAGTTAATCCATCACACCCCTCTTTCCATTTTACTACAGACTGTAACAACTGTTGCTTTGGCTCAGAGGAAGCATCATTTCCTTCAGTGTCTATGTTTGCTATAAATTCATATGAAGAAGAAATTCGACTTTTACCGGTTTTAGATGTGCTTTGAATATACCATTTACATTTGATTATGCTAGCTTCCTGTGCATGTCCAGTTCTATGAGAAACTGGGGCATTCATTTATCAGATCATAATTGGGATTCCAGGCTTACAAAATTACATCACAGCATAATATCAGCTGTTCGGTCTCTATCAAAGCCCAATATGCACCTAAAAACTGCTTTTCAAAAGGGGTATATTGAGCTCCAGGTGAAGGGAGTTTCCTAGACCAAAATCCTAAGGGCATATTTCAGCTTTACTGTTTTTGGCATAAACTCCAGTTTGCATATTCACCCTGCACAATCAATTATAATTCCAACAGGTCACTTTGCGTAGGCCATAAATCTGAAACCAACAGCATAGCAACCCTTGCTTCTTCAAAAGTTTTACTTGCTATGGGATGCATTTCTCCCTGAGAAACTTCTCTCACTAACATTATTTCCCTTCCTTACATCACTATGGTAGCTTGGTTGAGTCTGTTCAAAGATTATATATGCATTTCTTTTGTCAGCCTTCAGCTTCTTCTAAGCTAAATGAATAGCCCTTTTCTTCCACCTGAGCACTGGACCCCTCAGCGTGAATTTTTAAAGGAGAGCTGAAGGCTAATTCCAAAGCAAACTAGTTAACTGTTTCTCCATCTGAATTTTTTTTTCCTTAAGCAGATCATCTCTGTTTTTACACATAATACAGTAACCTTTTAATAAAATTCAGCCTCTTTTACTTATCCTTATCAGCTCCTTCCCTGGGCTAATCAGAATTCTTTGCAAACACCTTTCAAAGTTTCCAAGTTCCTCATCCTGTAACCTCGTTTTCCAGTTTTCACAGGGGCCAGCGCTTTAGCCCATTCCCTAGCAATGGAAGAATATGTTAAATTACCCAACCTGGGATATGAGTTTCTTCTTTTGAAACATTTCTGTCTCCAAATAGAGATTTTACACTCTGGGATTCAGTTCATGATGTTAAATGTATCACCAATGCAATATTCACAACACTGGTAGTAACTATGACTATTTTGGCATAGTTTTAAATCACAAAGTACAAAAGTCTCTCCCTATAGAAGGCAGTTTAGAGGAAGGACCATTTAGCTCAGTATCTATGTTCATACATACAATACATATGTAGTTTTATTTAGATGTCACAAAGTCAAATTCCAGAACCAGAAAGCTTAACCCCACAAAGTGACCAAGAACTTAATAAACACAATCACTGCAGGAGGCAAAGCCATTCCTAACATTCAGTGCCCCCAACCTGGGCCTTCTCACAAACAAATTCTCCTGAGTCTTGCAGTGCCTGCTGTCTACATGCTCTCTTCTGCCCTGACCTTGATCACTCACTTCTTCAGGTTCTGGTCCATACTTCCTGCTCTTACAGTTCGGCAACCTCCTCCCACCACATGTGATTTGGTCTTCCAGTGATTTTTTTTAGGTCATATGGGCCTATTAATGAAGGAAAACGATCTTTCCATTTCAACTGCTCTTACACCTGGCAACTTGGGTAATCTATTAAAATACACCAACTGATTCTTTCTTCCTCAGCTAGAATTGCATTTTAGGGGAGTGGTATGATATACTAGAAAGAACATTGTCTATTGAGACAGGAGATCTGTATTTCAATCCTGGTTTTGCTGCCCAGTTATTATATATTTTGCCTTGAACTACTCACTCCAACTTTCTGATTCCTTGTGTCCTCATCTATAAAGTGATATGATCTATACGATGCCTTCTAGCACTGTATATACAATCTAATGACCTTTGATCCTTTGACCATTTTCAAGCTTCTCCTCATATAATATCATGAACATGTGTGCTTCATACCCACTGCTCCATTTTATGATGGGAAATCTTTTCAACACAAAAAGATCCTTGGGGTGCTTTAACACAGAGTGTTTACTTTCCTGAATTTGTTTGCTTTTAGTGTTGGAATTAAGTAGGTGATCCCTGATAGAACAAAAACCAGTGTTTGGAAAGGAAGAATACAGGCAGAGACCTAGACTGCACTGGGTATCTGATAGGAAGGCCTCTGATAGTGTATAGAATAGATTCAGGGAAGCAGTAGTCCATCCTGTTTACTGTGTACCTTGCTGAAGGTCTTTATATCACACTACTGCCTTTCATTCAAAAATACAACTCACACAGTCTTCCCCACTTTGGGCAAGGTTGCACTGGGGGAGGGGCAACACATTCCATAGACAGCCAAGTTTATTTTTCTCTGTGATTGTTGGTGACCACCAGAAACCAAGTCAAAAAGTACAGAATAATGCATAAAACTAACAAGATGAAATATACTAAGGAAAAATGGAAAATCTTGCACTTAGGTTTAAAAAATAAATTTCACAAGAAAAAGGACTAGGGAAATACATTGCAGAAGACGACATTAAAAAATTAATGGATTTGAATTCACTACAAGTTCAAGGTAAGCCAAATGTTTAGCAGTTCTGTCAAAAACTAAGGCCAACAGGGTGCACTAACAGAAAGATAGTTAACAGAACAAAGTAATTTTCTTATTTTTGCAAGTTCTGATACCATCTTACACATTGGGTGCTAGTCTTGGCATAGTTTTTCAAGAGAAACATTAACAAATAAGTATTTTCATGTGAGACTAAACACCACTCTAGAAAACTATCATATAAAGAGAAATTGATGAAACTGCAGATTTTTTAACCAGAATAGAAAAGATTTGGGGCAGGAATGATAAGTACCTTTGATCAATTGGAAGACTGGGCTGTAAAGAAAAAATTTGACTTAATCTGTTTAGATTCAACATTTAATTGGAACCAATGGGCACAATCTAGAGGAAGTTATGGGGAGGAAAATTACAGTGCACTATAGTCAAGAACATTAAAATAATTACAGTGATACAAATATTGCTTTGATGCTCTGTAACACAGTCAGCCTCTCATCTCTGCAATTGTACAATTTCTGGAAAATTAATATGGTTAACCTCACATTATAATAGCAGGTTATATAAATAATTTAATGATCAATGATTCCCTAAAATGTAGATAACAATGAAATTATAAGATATATGCCATATAAATGTAATTTTTCTAACAGAGACAATATTAACATTCACATACACAAAACACAAATAAAATAGAAAAATAAATGAATTATTCATTTTTACTATAGATTCAATCTCAAAAATGTAGGTTAAAGAAATATTCCAAAGTTTCATATTTGCATTTGATTACATATTGTTACACATTTTGGCTACAATATCTGGCAACAAAGAATCTTCCAAAAGAAATTAATTGTAGAAATTAAGAGGATGTCTACTGCAAGTGTATGAAGACTACACTAATCAGAATTGGTGGATGAGCACAATTTGTTCCAACAATCATGAAGGCAGCTGAAGCAGATACTGGGGAGTATTTAGAGCTTAAACAGGCATTGAAGATGCTAAGGTCATCCAAAGCAATCCCGTTCATTTGTCAGTTGTGCTGACTTTTGTTTTGCCATTGAACTTAATTGGCTCTGAAAGACAGGCTGACAAGTCTGCTTCATCTAAATTCAATTCATAACACCTGAAGACTTCACCCCATGATGTCATTGGACCTCTTTGAAAACAAAGGACAAAGAAAAATAGGTGTGGAGCAAAACTGAGCAAATTCTGAAATCATAAAGTCATCAACCTGGGAACATCTGTAGAGATGATTGAGGGATTGCTAGGCAGGAAAATATTTCCAGAACATCTCTGATCAAGGAATTTTACTCTATACAAAGCTTTCATTAAGATCCTCTAACAATGAAAATTAGCAACTTTCTGTAACATTTAAGATTAGTAATTACTCTTCAATTAATACTCTTAAAAAAATTCAAGGATAAGTGATATGTTGTGAGTCATACATGCAATATGTGTCCAAGGAAGGACATGAATTAAGGTTTTGATGACTGAGGCCATCTCTCTAAACCCTATAACATTCTCCAATTTATGTGAGATTATGTAAATATTTACTTTACTGAGTTCTGATAAAGTATATAGAGTTTTCCTCACAGAATTTTCAGATAAGAATGGAGATACCATTTAACCCTCTGTGATATTCTTACTTCTGAGAACAAGATAACTTGGGTCCTGTGAAGTAATTAAGATAGTCAACACATAAATTTGCATATAAACTCTGAATTTGTAAAATAACATGGCTTACTTCCTTTTTAAAGTATATTTTCTCTCACAGATTTGAATATAAAAAAATTATAAAAAGGTACATCTCAAAACGATTACCAAAATAAAATTTTCTAACCAAAGGAGACCAATAGTGCTTAATTATTTTTTCTGTTTTAACATATGTAGCAGAAGTCTATGTGTCTTTGAAACCATGGAAATAGCTTTCACATCAATTTGAAGAACATGAAAATGGAATATGTTGCCACCTTTGGTCACAGATAAGAATGTAGGCATCCAAATGTTACAATCTGATTAGTTAAACATGCTCTGTTACTCTTAGAGTTATTTACAAATTTTTCTGTAACTTCCGAGTTGGCTGATCAGCTTCTTCATGGCAGCTTTCATCTCTTTGTTCCTGAAAGTACGTACAAAAGAATTTAGGACAAGGGTGACAACAAAATCAAGAATAAAAAGAAATTTGTCCACTGGCATTGTGGGTAATAGCTACACATAGACAAAGATACATGGACCAAAAATAAGGCCACCACAGTGATGTGAGCTGACAAAGTAGAGAGAGCCTTGGACAAACCATTTGAAGAGTGCTTCTGAACAATGACCAAGATATATATGTAGGAGATGATCAACAGGAAGAAGGTGCCAATGGAAATGAAACCACTATTAGCTGTGACCACGAACTCCAGGTTGTAAGTGTCTGTACAGGCCAATCTTATAAAGCAGGGAAGATCACAGTAAAAACTGTCAATTTTATTAGGGCCACAAAAAGGCAAGTTTACCACAAAAGCTAATTGGGCCACTGTATGTATGAGGCCAATGATCCAAGAACCCACTATGAGAAAAACACACATTTTTTGATTCATAATGGTCAGATAGTGAAGAGGATTACATATAGCAATGTGTCTGCCAAAGGCCATGGAAGTTAACAGCACCATCTCAGTACCTTCAACGACATGAATGAAGAACATCTGGGTGATACAACCCTGGAATGATATGGCTTTGTGTTAAAAAAAATGGTCATGAATCATCTTAGGAACACAAACAGAAGAAATGCACAGGTCAATGAAACAAAGATTAGTCAATAGAAGATACTTGAGTAAGTGAGGGTCAAAGATGACTGTGAATATAATGAGGAAGTTTCTCAACACAATGACCACACAGAACACGAAGGATAATATCAGAAGGAAAAGTTGCATGGCTCATGAACTGGAAATCCCCAAGAACACAAATTCATATATCATGAAATGATTCATTTCATTCATTGCCCAGAATATGCCCTACAGAGGAAAGACTGAAAAAAAACTGTTGTGATAAAGTGTCTCATTTTTAAATTTTAATATTCAAAACAGGTCTTGATGGTTCAGGGTGCTTGTAAATTTTTTTACTCATTTAAAGCTTGGAAGACATGTTTTACATGTACTGGAGAAAAAAATATTTTAGTGAATTCTGTATTTAGACATGAATGCATCCCAAAAGAACCCTCAGAATCACCCTGCATTTCAGACCTCAAAAGAGATTTTATCTTACACTCACTTAACCCAAGGTCTTATAGATTATTACCCTGTCACAAATCCATGATAATCATCTGAGGGACTCAGTATCACAACAGAACCCTGGTAAGGGTGTTTACCTTATTCAAGACAATGGACTGAATAAACTCCTCATGTTCTGCCCAACGAACACTGATTACAATAGAATATCTAGCCCCCATTTATCCTAAGCAGAATCTTCTACCTTAAATCATCCACTTGTACCAGGCCTGCTTGTATCAGGAAGGGTCCAGGAACTTTATTAGTAAATGCAATTTGACAGAGTCTCAACTTTGATGAAATCTCAGCAGTTGCTCAGTTCAACCTACACCAACACAAGTATGTTTTTATCAACATTCTTCCAAGTTTTCACACAGTACTGATTCAGTAATTCTATGAATGGAGACTCCATTATCCTCTAGGGCATTCCACTTTGGGACAACTTTGTTAGAACCTTCAAGTAATTTAACTCACTCCTTTTAGTATTAACATCTGAGACTGTTTCTACATATGACAGTTCTACAAATATTTGAAGATTCCCATCGTCCAGCCAGGAATTTCTCTCTTCCTTCAACTGACATAAATATCAAATCATTTTAATAACACTATATATCTTGGGTGCCTTTCACTGGGACATCTCTAGCTCCTCAAAATCTGTGCTAGACTACAACACTCAAATTTGGATGTTATATTTCAGAAGTAATCGTACTGGACCACCCTTATCTAGGACCCTATGTCTCTCCTAACCAGAAGGATTAGGCTTTTGGTAATCTTGGTGCACAATTAATTCATCTTTGTGACTTTTTCCTTAAAGGATTTGATATTTAGCCATAACTTTTCCCTACTTCCTCAATTCTGAACTCCAAATCAAATTCTTAATCCGAATATAGGGCTCAATATGTAACCCTATTAAAGTGTATTTTATTAGACCATCATTATAGTAAATTCAGACCTTGTTAGATACCATAAGTATAATACAATATGTGAACTATCATTCCTAATATGTGGTCTGCAAATTCAATAATTATGGCAGAATGTTTCAGTAAATGATCTCTACAGAGCCAGAGTTCAGAAAACTGAATCTGAATTCCAAGTCCTTCTAATATAGTGGCATGAACCTATATGAAATCAGGAGTTTTCAACAGCATTTTTACCTTTACTACGTTCTCCCTTCAAACATGCATCTCTCAACTATTTCTGAATTGTGGGTTACTTATTCTCTTAAGTCTCTATTTTCTATTTTCTCATAAGTTTCTGCCTCTGGTTTTATCTCAGTGACAACTGTCCCTCTCTGTAAATCATTTTAACTCAGACTGTGCTGGCACATACAAATGTATTTTATCTGTTTCCATTAAACTGAGCAATAAATGAGACATAAGGTGACTACTAAATATTTACTTTACTTAACTGTCTTGTTTCTTAGATGATGAAAAAATTCTGTAATCACAATCATAATACCTAATCCTCCCATCACTTAGCCATTTCCCAGCTGGCTATAATGTCTCTTGAGACAAGTATTGACATCACTGCCTTCACAGCTAATTTCCACTTAAAATAGGTGTACACATTTTCCTCTAAAGTCGACTCTCAGAAAAATAAAATTTCTTTCCTAGGATCTGATTTTTCCACTTTCTTCTTCCTCTACCACATGATAATGATGCTTTATAATTTACATACCATTATATTCTTAGTAAATGAGATTTGCATGTCATTAGTTCAACTATTCAACTTCAAGAGCTATTTATATATCGGTGTCACTTCCTTTTTCATATGCCAAAGAGAAATCTGCTGGACTTTAAGCTCCAGGCAAGAACTAATTTGTCTCTAATCCATAAATTGATACTCACACACCCATCCCAAACCTATCAGGAGGCCTTCATCAGACCAATTTCTTATATATTATGGGAGTTTGGTAGAAGTTGGACGTTGATTCCATTCTAGTCTGTTTGCAAGTTTTATATGAATAAAAATAAGTACATCCCAGTTAAAAAAAAGTCTACAGAAAGATTTAACTTTACACATAGACTGTGGTTGAAACAATAAAATCAACCAACAGGCTTACTGTCCTCCAAATCTTCAAAGATAGACTGGTTTACAGGAGGACATTCTAGGTTATAGATCTGGTACCCCACATTCATCTTTGGGCCTACCAACATGGTCCTGAGAGCACATGAACCTGTCTAAACCTTCATTTAAGCAAAGGGTACATTCTAATTATGCATTTGGAGTCACTGAGCCAATCTGATATAGATCTCTCCAATCCTTAGGGGAAAGAAACTGTGCAGTAGTGGGGCTCAATGACCAATTGATGCATCCCTGATAGAATCAACTTGACCATCTTTCTCTGAGAAACTAAAGTAAACTTTCTAAATTGAACCTATTCTAGATAGGTGTCCCAAGGAGGTTACCAATAAAAAAAAAAAGACAGCCTCTTTATGACCAAAATGTTTATAGAAACATTTTTGGACACCAAAAAAAATTGTAAACAATGAATTTGGAAATGATAATATAGAGGCATGTGAATATAATGGCATATTACTGGACTCTAAGAAATTATTAATATGATAAATGTAGAGAAGAAAGGAAAGACAAGAACTGATGTTGAATGAAGTAAACAGAAGCAAGAAAATCATATCCACAATGAATGAAACAATTCAAAGGAAAAACTGACAAAATAATAGAACATGAAGGTTGCAAAACAAGAAAAACCATTGCCCCAAAGAAAAGACATAAAGGACGCTGTATTCCTTTACAAAGTGTTGAGGTCACAGGAACATTATATCCAATTGCAGAAGGAAAAGTTTCTTTAGATGAGTTTTGCTGGTTTTTTTCTCCTTCTAGTTTTCTTTTTTTCTATATTTTTTTCCTTTTTTAGGGCATACTTCTCTGAGAGGGAAAAGGAAAGAGACAGATGGAGAATTTAAATCATATCACTCAATCAGTTAACTCACTACATGAAAGATACTGTGCTAATCAGTAAGGATACAACAAAAGATCAAAGATAAACCCTGCTTTCAAATATTGAGTACTCTAATGAGGAAGGCAATTTACAAACGACTATGTACAAACAATGTATAAAGAGGATAAATTAGGGGAAATTTCATAGGGAAAGCATTACTGGAAATGAGAAAAGACTTCCTGCATAAAATGGAACTTTAGTTGTGATAACTAGAGAGGAGGAAATAGAGTGTTCCTGGCTGAAAGGAAAACTAGTGAAAATGCTCAGAATGAGAAGATGGAATGTTTTGTGTGAGGAATAGCAAAGAGGGCAATGCCAGTGGGCAAGTATGAAGTATAAGTACATTGGAAAGTAGGAAGGAACTAGATTATGTGTGTAGGAAGAAAGCTTCATAAGCATAATAGAATATTTTCTATTTGAAACTTGAATCAATAGGGATCCACTTGAATTGACTGAATGAAGTGGGATGGATGAGACTTGGTCAGTCTCATGCATTATGGAGATCAATTTGACAGTTAATTGGAAAATGGACTAGACTGGACACATATTTAGGCAGAGGCACTGCAGTAGTCCAGGAATAAGTTGATGAGGGCCACGACAAGGGTGACGACTATGTCAGAAGAGAGAGAAGGAGGATGGCATAAGAGATGTTTCAAAGTAGAAGCATGACTTAGCAATCAGCTAGATATGAGAAATAAGACAGCATAAGGACTGAAGGATGATATCTAGGTTAGATAACTAGAAAAGTGGTACCCTTTTTTCAAAAAATCAAAAAAACATATTTAGAAAAGAAAGTCTGATCAATATAACTCACAAAGAACAACACACACCATGCTTCTTACCCTACATATGGCGTAACATTGACAGCATGTTGTTTGTATTTCCCGTAAAGAACTCGATAGAAAATCGATATCCATAGAATGAGAGATGGCTGAACAAATTATTACACATGAATGTGATATAATATTATTGTGCAATAATAAGGAATGAACATGAGAGATTGAGTGAAACAAAGATGTAAGTGGAATGGAACAGAATGCTGAAAATAACGAGAAAGAAGTAGAATAATATACATTGACAAAAATATTATAATTTAAAAACATAGCAAATGATGCCAAGCTTTGAGTAATTATAAGCACTAACTCAGCTCCCAGAGAAGAAATGAGGATACACACCTCTCTTTTTCGACAATTGGAAAAGGGGAAAATGAGTAAGGAATATGACAAGAAATTGTTATATGTGGTCATTCAGACAGTGTTGTCTAAATATTTTATCGTTATCATACTGGAGTTTTGATTGGGTGGCATGTGGTATAATCAGAACTGATTTTGATATGAAGATGATGGTCATCTACAATGTATTTGTAAGGTCCCGGACTTGCTACTTTAAGTCTCCCCTTGGAACCTTACCTCAAGATCTGAACCTGGATCTCTGTTGGCCTTCAGACGTCTCTGGCCCTTACCACGTTGCAGCACGTGATAGGGCTATCCCCTCCTCTACGGAAGGTAAATGACTACACAGTACACCCGAGATGGCCAGTGCACTTCACTTTATTAATGGCGTCTCTCTCTGGATCCCTCCCTGGCAGCCCATTATATCCCCAGCCAGAGCCCCTCCCATGTTCCTCCCTGAGGGCAGAACCAGCTCCCTGAGGGCAGAGGGAGCTTCCGGAGGGTGGTCCAGAGCTTGGCCCCTAACATCTCCCACTTTTTGTTTAAATAGGAGTAGTATCATAAGTGATCGAGAATTTGGGGGAGGACAGGAGGGTAGCAAATCTGCTTTGGCTTCTGGTATCTCCTTTCTTATCACTGTGCAAAGGCATCTAATGCAACATGGGAGAAGGAGGCAAAGAATAAAAAAGCAGCAATTAGACCTTAAACCAGGAGTGCCCAGGGCAGACATGTAGCCCCAAAAAGAAAAACATTTTTAGCTTCTTTGATCTCAGAAAAGCCCAGGAAAATAGCCTTGAGCAAAACAGGGACGGAACCCTTCCTCCCAGCGCCATCTTGTTCATGCCTTACCAGTCTCCCCTCAGTTTACCTGAGTCGTGACCAGTGAATGCCGTTCAAGAGACTGGGGGTTGGCAATTCCCTTACAATTCTCTTTTTTTTGTTTTGACTCAATCTTTCCCTCAGGATGATGACGTACTGTCTACTGGATATCAGGGAGTCGTGGACACTACGCAAAGCAAATTTGACACATATTGGCACAAGCAGCAGTACTAACAATACTACTACAAAACCTATCAGTAAAGGCAAAAACCAGGTCTTTACACGGCACCATGAGCTT
The DNA here is from genome assembly GCA_028658325.1 of Potorous gilbertii. Taxonomy (NCBI): domain Eukaryota; kingdom Metazoa; phylum Chordata; class Mammalia; order Diprotodontia; family Potoroidae; genus Potorous; species Potorous gilbertii. The sequence goes on along the minus strand of CM053774.1, from coordinate 11,921,938 downwards.
AAGCTATCAAAGAACTAAGTTATTTTTGTAGCCGTTTTTTCAGGTACAAAATCAGCATCATCTTCTTCATCTAATTCTTCTGCCAATTCAATCAATCTCTGAATTTCCAAGGTGATATTATCTGGAATTAGCCCATGCAATTGAGCTCTAATTTCTTCCCATTGGACTTGTGACTCATAATACAATTTCTTAGTCAAACAAAAGGCATCATACGTATAATCACATTACAATTTGTGTTGTAGCTGTAACATAAACACTTCTTCACCAATGACTTCAGCTGCCTTTCAGAGTGTATGAATGATTCCATAAAACTCATCATCTATTTTTGCTTCTTGCTTAAAGCCTGCAAGTACATTTTTCATAAGAGCATGCAATTCAGAAGCTTGATCTATAGTGTTCTGTGTATTAGAGATAGACACAGCTAATGCAGAGAATGCTAAAATAGCTTCTACTAATAAAGTGATTCCTAACACAACACGGGAAACACATCTATGTACTCTAGCAGGTACAGGAGTTAAATGCTTGTCTATACTACTTAGAATTTCATCACTAGGTGTTCTGTACCACCCATAGCCTTAATCACTGTCATGGCATATCAAGGTCTTGTTAAAATAAACACTCCCTACTATCTTTGGTCCTATACATGCTTGCACAGAACAATTCTGGCATGTAAAATTGAAAATTCCTGTCATGTTCCAATATGTCTCTAGTTTAGATCTCTTGTCTCTGTCCCACAGAAATATATCTTTATATTTGTTCCCTAGATATATTTCACCCATTAAAGTAATGTTGTTAGATTTCTTTGATGATGCTACAGCAGGTATTCCTTCCACTGTTCGTCCTCCTATTGCTAAGATAACTTTGTCTAGTCCCTGAGCAGGTCCTCCAACCTCAGGAGACCCTTTATAATTGATGTACTTTTGTCTAGGAAAGTTTGGCCATATTTTTCCTCAGGTAAGTATGTAAGATTGTGACATGAATATAACATTTCTGTGTAGTGTCCCATAATCAATTCTGTCTCTTGACAAGCACATGTGTGACAATTCTCAAGTGGTAAAAAACCCTGTATACAGATGCCAAAGGGTTACATGTCTCTTATTTTGTAAGTTACAAAATGGTCTATATTCCATCCCACAAGCAAGTCCCACAAAATCCTTGTTTGACTAAACTACAATTGTGCCATTTATCCTTTATGTAAATAGATTGTCGTTTAACATTCTCATCCAACGTCTCTAGTCCATCTGCAATAGTGGCATATCAAGGAGACCCCTCTATTCCATTCACCTGTGTGTATTTAAAACCAAACCTATTCCAAATCCCAGAAATACCCTTCTGTAGACAAAGTGGGAAACCTGCAATCAGTCCTGAAAGGTGAAAGTGCCTTTGAAAGAGAGTTCCACTATTATCATAGTCTAGTCCATCATCTTTAAACATGTGAGAAGTATTGCCTTGAATAATAAATTTAGGCATTGTCTCACTCCATGACATCACCCTTCACCATGGTGGATTCGTGAAGAATGCCCATCTCTGTTGTTCCTTCGGTGTTGGGTCGATGGATGCAGTGTTGCGGAGTGTCATGATGAGTGAGAGAAGAATGAGAGAAGTCATCGTGACCTAGTTGAGTGAATTTCTCCAGAAGTTTTGTCATTCACCACTGATAGCGCCTCCTTGCTCCCTGACCGCTTCACCTTGGTGGTTGTCCTCTATCACTCTTATCCTTTTCACTGGAAGCCAAACTTCTTTATTATCATCTGTTAAAACACAAATATACCCTTTCCCCCACATTAACAGTGTATGAGGACCAAACCAGTCTTTATTCTCATCATGCCACATTACTGGATGCTTTCAGGGCACTTGTTATTGCTGATTCAGTCTTTGCAGACTCCTTATTGGGAAATGTTAAGAATTTCATAGCAGCCGATAAAACATCATTATAGAATTTTAAATAATTTAGAGTATAAACAGCTAATTGCAATTTATCATCAACTCCTGGTCCAATTCCCCCTTTTTGTTTATGCAAGTAAGTTTTCAGGGAGCGATTTCCTCTTTCCATTATAGGTTGACCAGTGGGATTATAGGGGATCCCAGTGACATGTAAAATTAAAAGTTCTGCCATGAATTGTCCAATGGCTTTACCGATATAAGCTGGACCATTGTCTGTTTTAATGCTTTTTGGCACTCTATGATGTGCGAAGCAATGTAGATGTGCCCTCACATCTTTAACAGATTCTCCACACCTGATTTTTGCCATTAAAAAACCTGACAATGGGTCAACAGTGACATGAATATATTTCACTCTTCCAAATGATGGATAATGAGTAACATCCATTTGTGCCATACAGAATTTGGACCAACACCCCTAGGGTTTATAGGATGACAAGAAGGTGGAGGTAAAAATGGAACACATTGTCCACATTGCTTAACTATAGATCTGGCTTCTTGTCTGGAAATACCATAACGATGTCTTAAAGACCGTGCAGATAAATGTAATTTGGAAGTGCTTACCTTGCCAATTCAGTAGAATGAAATGTTTGGAGTACATTGTCTGCCATCTCATTACCCTCAGTCAGTGGTCCAGGTAATTCAGAATGCAAACAAATGTGTGTAATATAAAATATTGCTATTCTGGCCCTTATTGCCTGTTGAACTTCCATAATCATCTGTGTAATACTATCTGCCCTATCATGAATGTAGGCTGACTCCAACC
>CM053774.1:11897759-11918731 GCA_028658325.1 Potorous gilbertii | reverse complement strand
TTGGTTTTGTTTTGTGATTTCTTGGTTTCTCAGAAAGTCATTGACCTCCATCAGTTCCATTCTAATTTTGAGAGTACTATTTTCTTCAGTGAGCTTTTGAACCTCTTTTTCCATTTGGCTAATTCTGTTTTTGAAAGCATTTTTCTCCTCACTGATTTTTTGAACCTCTTTTGCCAATTGATTTAGCCTATTTTTCAAGGGGTTATTTTCTTCAGCATTTTTTTTGGGTCTCCTTTTGCAAGATGTTGACCTGCTTTTCATGCTTTTCTTGCATCTCTCTCATTTCTCTTCCCAGTTTTTCCTCCCCCTTTCTCTCGTGATTTTCAAAATCCTTTTTGAGCTCTTCTATCACCTGAGCCCATTGAATATTTATTTTGAATGTTTGGGATATGGAAACCTTAACTTCTATGTCTTTCGCTGATGGTAAACATTGTTCTTCCTCATCAGAAAGGATGGGAGGAGATATCTGGTCACCAGGAAAATAACCTTCTATGGTCTTAATTTTTTTCTCTTTTCTGGGCATTTTCCCAACCAGTTACTTGACTTTTGGGTCCTTTTTCAAGAGTAGTGTATACTCTGGGAATCTGTGAGATACCCAGTTCCTCCAAGGTGGCACAATCAAGCATGTACTTGTCTTGACCCAGAGAGGGATTTCAGTGCCCACAATCTTTGCAGATACCTCCCCACAGCCACTTGGCCTCCAGTTCCACAAAGTCAGCACTTAGGGCTGATTTTCAGATAAGCTGGATGGGCAGGGCCACTAGTCAGTTTGAGACAAAGACCAGTTCAGTCAGGGCCTCCACCCAGGGCTGAGGTAAGATTCAGCTCTTCAATGCCCCCAGGAGTTTTTACGATCCAACTATGGAGCTTCCAGATGGGCTGCTGTGGTGGCTGTGTGGCTGCTGCCTGTTGCCTGCTGCTGGAGCTATGGGAAGGCCCTTCTCCCTTCCTGGCCCCCTGATAAAACCCTGTCACTGACCTTTGGTATCTGTGGGCTGAGGGATCTTAGGACCAATTCCTGCGACTGGAGATTCCTAACCCGAGGTGTCGTCCCCCCAGAGTCTTTTCATGCCACAGCCAAGGCTGAGCTGGGCTCCATGCTCGGCTCCTACGTCTGGCACAACCGACGTTTCCATGGACCTTTCAGATCACCGTGGGCTAGAAATCTCCTCCACTCTGTTGTTCTCCACTTCTGCAGCTCCATAATTTCTTCAGAGTCCCTTTCTACAAGCATTTTATGGGCTGTTGGGGGAACCCTGTGTACGTGTGTCTTTCTAGTCCACCATCTTGTTGGAATGTATTATTTAGTTAGTTGTAGAATATATGAGGATGATGTGAGAAAAAGTTTCATTTTAGACAGGGTGTACCACTAGTGCAAAGATATAAGGGTAGGAGATTGAATGCTGTGTGTCTGTGGTAACAGAAGGGGAAAATTGACTGAAATTATTAGCAATGGAGAATAAAATGATATATTAGGAAAATCAGTGGAAGTTATAATGTAGAGACTATAAATGCCAGATTGGGTAGTTTGTAGTTTATCTGAAGGCAACAGAGTATTTTCATTCATTCATTTCTCTATGTAGCTGTATCTTCCTACATTTTAGTCATCTATTGATCCAATCGTTTATCTATCTATATTTATTGTAATTATTATTTTGATCGAGGTAGTGACATGGTGAGTAGTGAATTAAAAATAAAACGTATCAATTTGATAATGGTGAGAACTATGGATTTAAGGAGAAAGAGTTTGGAGGAAGAAAGTCCAAGTAAGAAACTGTTGAAGTAGAATAGGAAAGAGGTGAGAAAGACTTGAACTAGACAAGAAATTGTATTGAATATACAAATGGAAATAGATACAGGAGAGTTTATGATGCAGTATTGGTGTAAGTTGACAATTTATTTTATATAAAGGATTGATGATGTACAAGTAGAGTTGCAGTGCAACATTTCTAAGGAATTTCAAAGTCTCAGGTCAGCACCAAGCCAGTTGGAAAGATTTATTACACTTTTGAGGTTTCACACTCAGATAAATAGCTAAATTCTTTAAAGAAATTACCAATTTCATTAAGGCAAGTCAAACTATTTTATAGAGAATATAATTCTGATTACACAAGCAAAGTTTACATAGAATATAAGAATATGATTAATATTAACAGAAAGGAGTTATTTCTTAAAGGATTAGGTAATGGAGGAGGAGTTCCTGTCTCAGTGGAACCGTGCATGGCATTGCTCATAATGCATGCAATTGGGGGAGGTATGTATGGTTGGTAATGATATTATAATCAAACTCTCTAAGTTCATCCTAGGTCAGTTATTTTTTAATACTGAGCAGGCACTATCTTAAAATGTGTCTCTTCTATGATTTGGTGGCCAAGCATCCTGTTCTCTTCATCCTGGTGGTTCTGTCTTCTGACTGGCTAGATATTGTGGTCCTGTCTGGTCAACATGGATTATTAAGTATTGTGGACCTATCTTCGATAAAATGAATGATGTAATTGTGGTTGAGTACAAGAACACGTCTGTTTCTGTGGGAATGAATCGGGAGTCAGTGGTTGATATCCCATCAGATAGACATGCCTCTTGTTTCTGTGAGAACTACTAGTTCAGGGACACACCTGTTGTTCTAATGAGTAGTGAGGCATATATGAAGAAGTTAGGCCATTGGCAGGGGGCTAGATAGGTAATATTGAGAGTGGGGCAGCTCTATTAGGACTCCATCAGGTTGAAGGAGAGGGAAATATTAAGGATGAATCCGTGGTTGCAAACTCATGTGATTAGAAGAATGGGGATTTCTTTTATGCAAGTGGAAAAGTTTGTTGGTAGCCTCTCAGTTCACTTGTATTTATTAAGTTCCTACTCTCTGCCAGTCACTGTGATAAATCCTAGATATACAATGAAAGTCGAAAACAAAAAACTCAAACAAACACAAAAACCACCCTTTCCCTTAACCTCCACACAAAATGGAAAACAGAAATCAAATTAACTCAGCCCAGATCTCTCAAGGAGCTTAGAATATGGACTTGCAGGGACATGGGTGGAATATGTGATTCTTTTTGGTTATGTGCAGTTTGAATTGCAGGTCTAGGTAGAGCTGCTCCATTGACATTGGATAATAAATGACCGGATTTCAGGAGATAGGTTTTATTTTTAAAATGGTTTAAATGTCTATGGGAGTCTTGGTATTCATGAAGAAATTTTGTCATTCAATTTTGAAAACAGTTTTGGGTACTTCTATATGATGAAAATTTCAGTTTTTGGAGGATTCATATCAAAAGAAAAAGGTTATTTGTTGCAGGTGAAAAAACTGTGGTACCAGTTGTCAAATATATATATGATGTTTGAGTGTGAAATGTGAAAATCAGAGTGCCCAAAATGACCACATAAACACTTACCAGAGTTCAATAAACCTCAGCAAAATCATTTATTATCTAATTGTCTTTCATCTTGTCTTTTATCTTTTTTTCCCACTTAATTACTGGTGTCTCATAACTCGCACAGGTTAAAAGATTCCGATTAGCAGAAAAAGAACTGATCAATACTGGTTAAAGGTTTCTTCACGTGGACTTCCCTATACCAATCAAATTGCGCATTTACTCCATATTTTCACCTTTCATGACCTATATGCGATGTTTAGGGTTACATATCAGCTAAGTATCGTCACAGTCTCTTCCAATTCTAAATTCTGTGGCTCTACGAATACCCCAGGTCGACTTCCCTTGAATAGCATACCTAATTAATGTCTTATTTCTGAACAGACCTGGACCCAGATCATTGTAACAGAAATTGAATGAGTTCTTCATTTATTTACAACATTTGTCTGTTAAAGTCATGGATTGTCATGGGAGTATAAAAAATTTTATGGGATTAATTAGGATTATTTCTCATTTTTCCCCCTTCGGAATCTTTTTCTAATATGTAATTATTAGGAATTCTCATACGGTTAATGTTTAATAAAGAGTGTGTACGGAATAATTTGGGTTGAACGGATTCCTTAAAGGACACTGAGAGGATATTTCTGATTAGTGTTTTCCTTTTTTTCCCCCCAATTTATGATAACATCATGGAGTAACTGGGTTCCCACTTAGCTGGCATCCAATTAATGTGCTCTCTCTGTCTCTGCCTCTCTCTTTCTCTCTGTCTCCTTCTTTCTTTTTCTCTTTGTCATATTCCTTACTCATTTCCCCCATTCCCAAAAGAGAGAGTTGTGTATCCTTATTTTCTCACTGGGACTTGAGCTAATTTTTGTAAGTACTCAATGCTTGGAATGATTTCCTACTCTGTTAAATCACATTATTTTAGTCAATGTGCACATTATTCTCCTTTTTTCAGCTTCTTTCCAGAGTTCTGCTCCATTCCATTTACATCTTTGTTTCACTCAATTTCTCATGTTCATTGCTTATTTTGGCACGATGATATTCTATCCTATTCACATGTAATGATTTGTTCAGCCGTTTCCCAATCAATGTACATCTATTTTTTCCCCCAGTTTTTTAATGGAAAGCAAAACGAGATGCTGTAAATGTTGTGGCAAATGTGAGGTAAGAGGGAGGGTGTGTGTAATTCTTTATGTGTTATAGAGCCCAAATTTCTTTTCTAAAATAAATTTTTATTGGTTTTTTCCTAGTTGACGAGGTTTGAAACCTAGGTGTCATCCTCAAATCCTTATGCTGTCTCACTTCTCATAGCCAACTGATGGCTGTCTTCTTATTTCAACTTCTGAAACATTTCATAAGCCACCACCTTTCTCTCTCTTCTGAGATAGTCATCACCCTGACCGAGGCCCTCATCATCTTATTGCTGGACTATTGTAATACTCCTGCTTTAATTATGTCTGCAGTCTAATACATTTTCCACTCAGTTGTCAAATTGCTTTTCTTAATGTGCAAGGCTGCCCATATCCCATCCTTCACTCAATCAACTTCACTCAATCAACTCCAGTGGACCCCTATTGCCTCCAGAATCAAATAAAAAATGCTCTATTGTGCTTATGAAATATTCTTTCCCCACCCTCAACCTAGTCCCTTCCTACCTTTCCAATTTACTTATATTTCATCCTCTCAGGTGTCATTTGTCTCTTTACTGATCTTTGCACAAGACATTGCATCTTCTGATTCTGAGCATTTTCACTTGTTGTTTTTCATGCCAGGGACTCTCTGTTTCTTTATCTCTGCCTTCTAGTTTCCCTGGTTTTCTTCATGTCTCACCTTATGCAAGAAGCCTTTTTTGATTCCACTTAGTGTCTTCCCTATGACATTTCCTCCAATTTATCCTCTTTATATTTTGTTTGTTCATAGTTATTTGTACATTATCTTCCTCATTATCATACAAGATATTTGAAAGCAGGGATTTCCTTTATCTATCTTTTCTTGCATCCTTACTGGTTAGTCCAGTATTTGTGTGCAGTCAGCTGATTGATTGACTGACATGACAAATTCTCCATCTAACTCTTTCCCTTTCCCTCTCAGATAACTAGAAAATAAAACCAAAAAAAATAGAAAAAATAAAACTGGAAAGAGTAAATATCAGCAAAATCATTCTATAGATTTTTTTTTGTCTGAGAATGGATGTAATGGTCCTGTGACCACACATCTGTAAAGGAGTGGGATGGCTTCTTATGTCTCTTCTTTGGGACCATTTATTTTTTGTAGTATTACAATTTTCATTTTCTATCATTCTGTCAGTTTTCCATTTACATTATTTTATTTATTGTGCATAAGGTTTTCTTTCTTCTGTTTACTTCACTCAACATCAGTTCTTGTCTTTCCATCATTCTCTTTACTTATCATATTAATAATTTCATAGAGCACAGTAATATGTCATTATATACACCTGCCACAATTTATTTACTCATTTCCAAATTCATTGTTTTCTGTTTTTCTTCCTTTTTTCTTGTCACAATAATGCTTCTACAAACATTTTGGGTATAAAGAGACTATTTTTTATATTGGTGATCTCCTTGGGGTACCTGTCCAGAATAGGTCCAAACTTTAAAGTTTTCTTTAGAAGTTCTGGGAAAATATAGAGTTTCTCAGAGAGAGAATTCTCATGGCGGCCATGTTGAGCCCAGGGATGCGTCTGTTGGTCACTATTGCTTATTCAGGAGGGAATGATTACAAAATTATCGCATATATTCTTAACTGGATAAGGCTATGATAGTGAGTTCTTCGACATCAGAAGCATGGTTGACCCTATATCTACCCTGTATCTAGTTACTGTCTCCTTGTTTCCTTTTGACATTTTGTGTGTTATATTTGTTTGGTAGATTTGCTTCCTATAGGCTTAGTACCCTCCACCTACAGATGCCTGATCACCAGATGTGTCACCCCTATCCAACCACGTGTCATTCCTATCCAAGACTGTGATGTGTCATGTCTGGACCTGAATTCGATCAAACTCCAGATTCCAGCTAAAGAATTAATCTCTCAAATGGGATCTCTTGGGGCAGTGACAGCTCTACACCCAATTTTAGTATGAAGGAGCTATTTAAGAAGACACCTTCTCCCCTTACTCCAAGATTTTAGGCCCCATTCGTTTGAAGAGGGGTGATGGGGTGCTTGGGTTCAAGCTCTACCCTATAATAATATTCTATGGGCTCTTTTTATGTGGTCCCTGTTACATTGTTGTAAAGTTCCAATGACACCAGTTACCTAAGGTAGGGTTTTGCATGATTATTTTTTGTTATCTCTGTTACAATTTTGTTGATACCTTCTATTCCATCAACCTATGTAATGAATAAGAAAATCTTGGGGCTGAATGTAATAGCAATTTAAATGGAAAGATCTTTCTCGTTCATTAATAAGACCTGCTTAAATCATATGGAAGACTATATCACATGTGGTGGGAGGAGCTTGCTGAACAGGAGGAATAGAAAGGGTGGTGGAGAAGTGGGAGGAAGTGAGTGATCAAGGTCTGGGTAAAGAAGAGAGGACACAGACAGGAAGGCTGGTATGGCAAGGCTCAGGCTCCTGAGTCTTTGCTTGTGATAAGGCCCTGGCAGAGGGAAGTAGTGGCTTTGACCCCTGTATTTATTATGTTTATTAAATTCTTGGTCACCAGGACAGATTTAGCTTTCTGATTCTGGAATTTGGCTTGTGGTGACTAAATAAATGTTTTTCTTCTGGCTTCTGAAAGGAGGGTCTTTTATACTTTATGTTTGAGAACTATGATGGCATATTCATAGTTATCACCGGTGTTGTGACAATACCCCTGAAGAAATAATAAATATATATTACGTTTGGAGTTGAAAGTATGCATATATTTGTGCGCATGTCTGTGTTTGTGTAAAACAGAATCAGTCATGTAAATGAATGGGAATATAACTATAATATAACATAATACTATCAAGAATGGATTAATTGTGTGAGTTTTAGTTGGAAAAAAACTATTCTGTAGATGACGTACTTTTTTCATCAGCAATAGTTCTCTGAATTTCGGGGTCAAACTAGGTGACTTTCACTCTGTATGGCTAATAAAGAGGATGAATGATTTTAAAGGGTTTCCCAAGGAGGCAATCACACATATAAAATCTTCCTATCACATTTTGAATACCTGTGCTATAAGGACCAGTGACAAAAGAAAATAAAATAAATGGCACTATAAATAAAGTGAGATCACGAAGTAAAAGAAGGTGCCTAAGATTATCCAACTAGGAAGAGGAAAGAGTCTTATTGTTTTCATTTTTTTTGCCCACAAATTTTACATAATGAGTTAGTATTTGGGACCCATTTTACTGTCTGGTTTTACTCTATCACAGTACTTCATTCCTCTCTCCAAAGCTTGATATTTTACATATTTTGGTCTCTGTACCACATTTTCAGAATGGTTTTTTCTTTGTAATTCTGGGGGAAATGAAGATATAAAGCTAGAATGCCTAAAATGAACATGCAAGTGACAAGCAGAACAGAGGTGTAGCTCTTGATGATAGATTCATGATACCTGTGCTAGAGTCTTCTTTAAGAACCTTAGATTTTTTGGGAGGAGGGAGAAATATATTTTGTGCAAATGTAAATGCAAATACATAAAAAGCAAATTAAAGAGGGAGAGGTCACTACATATTACTGGATACCAATTAAGGAGTCATTTGTCAAATTTTTGGAAGTTGTTCCTGAAAGGTATTATGTATAAACTAAAGATTATAAGAGGTGAGTTGAGGAGACAATTCACTCTAGATGAGGGGTACCACTGTTGCAAACATATAAGGGTATGAGATAGAATGTTGTATATTTGTAGTAACAGGTGAGGGAAATAGAACGAAACTGTTAGTAAAGGAGAATTGTATGTCAGGAAAATGTGGGTGACAGCTAAAACATAGAGACTTTAAATGACAGATCAGGTAATTTTATTTTATGTGAAGACATCCAAGTACTACTCATTCATTCATTTATTTATTTTTCTGTCATACTGTTTATTTCTTTCTTCATCTATATTTTAATTAGTTTTCCTCCATTAATTTATCTATATTGATTGTTTTTATTAAGGAATGTCATGGTGAAATATGAACTTTAAAAATACCAAATTGATAATGATGAGAAACTTGGATTTAAGGGGAGAGATTTTTGAGAATGAAAGCCCAATTAGGAAACTATTGAGGTTGAAGGTAGGTTGTGTGTCATTCTTTATTAGTTACATGGACTGAACTTTCTTTCCTAAAATAATTTTTTATTGATTTTTTAAAAGAGTGGGAACCACTCTTCTCCTAGTTATCAAGGTTTGTGACCTAGGTGTCATCCTTAATTCCTTATGCTTTCTCACTTCTCATGTGCAGCTGAGTGCTAAGTCTTGTTGTTTCTCCTTCTGAAACATCTCATATGCCTATTCTCTCTTCTGAGATAGTCATAACCCTGGTAGAGACCCTCATCACCTTTTTCCTGGGCTGTTGTAATGCCCTACTTTAATTATGTCTCCAGTCTAGTCCAATTGCCACTTAGCTGTCAAGTTGGGCTTTTTTTTTAATATAAATTTTTTAATTTAACTTTTTACATTCATTTTCACAAGATTTTGGGTTCCAAAATTTTCTCCCCATTTGTCCCCTCCCACACCCCAGTACACTGAGCATTCTAATTTCCCCTATCACCAATCTGCTCTCTCTCCTATCATTCCTCCTTTCTCTTGTCCCCATCTTCTCTTTTGTCCTGTAGTGCCAGACAGCTTCCTATTCCCAATTACCTGTATTTCTTATTTCCTAGTAGCAAGAACAATACTCCACAGTTGTTCCTAAAACTTTGAGTTCCAACTTCTCCCCATCCCTCCCTCCCCACCCATTTCCTTTGGGAAGGCAGGCAATTCAATATAGGCCGTATCTGTGTAGTTTTGCAAAAGAATCATAAAATTCCTGCTGAGCTTCTGCCTGTTCAGGGAGCCTCTGGCCGACCGCTGCCTCTGCTGTTGCCTCCCGAGGGGGCCCGAGTTATGGAGACAGCCCGCTCCCCTCTCAGCCCATCCAGACGTCTATCTCACTGATCTGTGCATCTGTGGGTGGAGGGACCTTCGCGGCCGCTGGAGATTCTTTCCCTGAAGCCTGCTCGGATTTGCTCTCTCCTCTCAGTGCAGCACAGCCAGGGCCGGGTAGGGCTCCGCTCCCGTCTAGTGTGTGATGGACCTTTGGAATCGGTTATTCAGGGCTCTCTCGATCGAAAATCTCCTTCACTATGTTGCTGCGTGGCTCTACTCTTCCAGAATTTGTTGGGAGTTCTTTTTAGAGGAAATCCATGGGCTGTGGGCTCGGAGCTAGCATATGTGAGTCTTTCTACTCCCCATCTTGGCTCCGACCCCCCAAGTTGGTCTTTTTATTTGCGAGACTGACCATGTCCCATCCTTCCCACTTCATTCAATCAACTCCAGTGGTTCCCTATTGCCCCCAAGATCAAATTGAAAATGCTCTGTCGTGCTTATGAAGCACTCTTCCCTCACACATAACCTAGTTACATTCTTCCTTTAAAGTGCACTTATACTTCGTACCTCCCAGGTGACATTGGCCTCCTTGCTGTTCCTTGTACAAGACATTCCATCTTCTGATTCTGTCATTTTCCCTGGTTTTCTGTCCTGTCGCAAACAATCTATTTCCACATCTGCCTTCTAGTATCCCCGGTGTTCTTCAAGTCCCAGCTGAAGTTCCACCTTATGCAAAAAGCTTTTTCTCATTCCCTTTAAGGTCTTTCTTTTTAGATTTTATCCAGTTTCTCATCTTTACAGATTGTTTGTATATAGCTGTTTGTACCCTGTCTTCCTCATTAGAATACATGATATTTGAAAGTTTTTGCTGTATCCTTAGACATTAGCACAGTTTCTCTCATGTAGCAGGTTGACTAAATGAGTGACATGACTGAAATCTTCCATATGTCTCTTCCTCTTTCCCTCTCAGAGAATTATCCCTAAAATGTTTTAAATATAAATATATATGTATGTATACACACACACAGACACACACACACACACACATATATTTGAGGAAAGAAAAGTAGAAACAGAAAAAAACCAGCAAAATTTACCTATATAATTTTTTTTTCTGAAAATGTATGTAATGTTTCTGTGACCTTTCTCTTCTTACATCTCTTCTTTGGGGCCATTCTTTTTCCTTTCTCTTCTGCAACTTTCACTTTCTCTTGTTTTGTCATTGTACATATAGTTTTCTTGCTTCTGTTTACTTCACTCATCTCATCAGTTCTTATCTTTCTATTCTCTTTATTCATCATACTAACAATTTTTTAGTGCACTGTAATATGCCATTATATTCACAGGCCACACGTTATGTAGTCAATCTGAACTTCACTGTAAGGATTTGTTTTTCTATACTGCCACTAAATATGCTTCTCTAAACATTTTGGGCATAAGGATGCACATCTTTTAATTATCATCTCCTTGGGGTACCTGTCTAGAATGTGTCCAAAATTTGACAGTTTATTTTAGTAGTTCTGGGAAAGCACAAGATTTCTGAGAGAGAGAATTCCCATGATGGCTATGTTGAGCCCAGGGTTACATCAACTGGTCACAGAGTTCAGATGTCAGTGTAGGTGTGGTACTTAATCTTTTTATGTGCTTCTAAGCACTAGTTACATCTTTAAAGATCTATCAGAAATCTGTGAAGACATTGCTACACTCTGTTCTTCTTCCAAATAGGTAAGTAGGAGAGATGAATTTAAAGTTATTTTGAAGGAAAGAAACTACACCATAATTTCTTTCCCCTAAGGATTGGAGAGGTCTATGCCAGTGTAGTGCATTTGGCTCAGTGGCTACAAATGCATAATTAGAATGTACCCTTTGCTTTGAAAAAGGTTTAGACAGATCCAGGGGCTCTCAGGAACACTTTGGTAGGGACAAGGATGAGTGTAGATTATCAGGTCTGTAACCTCGAATATCCTTCTGTAAACCAGGCTGCTCTTCAAGATTTTTATGACAGAATGGATTGTGAGTTGATTTGGCTCTTTTAACCATAATCCGGTGGTAGAGAAAGATAGAACACGAGGTCTTTTCTTCAAATTTATTTGAACAACGCTGTACTTATTTTTAACTATACATCAGTTTCAGACAACCTCGAAATGAATCAATGTTCCATCTCCACTAAACTCTCATAACCTATAGAATTTATTCTAACTAAGTCCTCCTGATAATTTTTGGGACGTATATGAGTAGCGTTTGTTCTGGTCATGAGACAAACAGATTTTTGTCTACAACTTGAATTCCACCAGATTTATCTGTGGCATGTGAAAAACAAAAGTGGCGGTGGTATATAAATTGTTCTGGAGGTGAATCTTTGAATTTATGATATGAAAATTTAGTTTGGTAATAATGTAATGGAATATAAGTTACCAAGTGTCATTATCATCTAGGGGATTAAGAAGAATATGACAAATCAGATCCTATCAAAGAGATTTCATTTTTTTGGAGAGGAGACTTTAGGGAAAGGTATGTATATTTATTTAACGTGAAAGTTAGCTGTGAAGGCAGGAGGGTCAACAACTGGCTAGACAGTCATTATAAAAAGCTGAAGAATGGCTAAGTGATGGCAGGGTCAGGTATTATGACTGTGATTATAGAATGTTTTCATCACCTACAAGACAAGACAGTTAAGTAAAATAACTATTTAGTAGTACTTTATGTTTCATTTATTGTTTAGTTTAATTGAAACAGATAAAATGTTTTTGTATGTGTAGACAAAGTGATTTAAAATGACTTAAAGTGAGAAACAGTTGGCACTGAGATAAAGCCAGTGGCAGAAACTTATATGTCAATAGAAAACAGAGATTGAAGAGAGTGAGTAATCCATAGTTCAGGAATAGTTGAGAAAAGCATATTTAAAAGGAGAACATGTTAAATTTAAAAATACCCTGGAAAGCTCCTGATTCTATATTGGTCCATTAGAAATAGATGTAATTCAAACTCAGTTTTCTAAACTCTAGTTCTTGACAGATCTTTTGCTGAAACATTCTGACATAGTTATCAAATCTGCAGAATACATATTAGGAGTGATAATTAACATGCTGCCTTATACTTATGGTATGTAAGAGATCTCAATTGATTCAAATGGTGGTTGAATAAAATAAAATTATATAGGGACACATATTAAGTCTTATGCTTGGAGTCAACATTTGACTGTAAGGAATCAGAATTGAGGAAATGTGAAAAATTTTGGCTATACAAGAAATCTGTGTGGAAAAAATTCAGAAAATTTTGACTGTAGATGAATTAATTTTATAACAGGACTGCCAAAAAAAGAGTCCTTTCAATTAGGAGAAAGTAGTGACCTGGATGAGGGTGGTGATAGTTCTGTGATACTGAGTCCCTTCAAATGATTATCCTGGATTGCTAACCCATAAGAAGCTTTAGTTGTACCTCATTATGGGGACATAAACTGTAGTATAGTCATTAATACAGAATAAAATTTCCCTTTCAGTTTTGCAGAGTCCTATGTCCTGTGTTTCACTTTTAACTAGTAATTTTACAAGGAATGAAATAAGCATTAAATTTCCTACTATGTGCCAGACACTATGATAAACATCTTATAAATAATACCTCCTTTGATCATAAAACCTCTCCTCTCCTTTATTTGATACAAGTTCTTCTGCCATATTTTCTTTCCTTAGCTTCCTTTTCCATTCTCACTTTCCCCATTATTTTCATTTCATCTTTCCGTTTCTTTTATTGTATCAAGTGATTTATGAAAATATTGTCCATTTATGTTTATCAAACGTTTAATGCAGCTATATCAAAGTGATGAAGGCCGATATGAATAAGAGAAGAAAAAGACATGACCTTGACTAGAAAGATATCATATTTAGAAAAGCATAATATGCTTTTCACACACGAAGTGATCAATACATTCTAGAATATTTGATGCGACAAGTCAGTGGATCAGACATTAAATACAATGACAACTCAAAGGAAAGATAATTCGCTGAGATCTGGGTTTATCAAGGACATCTTCACAGAAGAATTTGAGCTAGTCTTTGAGAAATAGATAGGATTTAGATTGGAAAAGATCAGGGTAAAGGGGTTTTAAGCAAGGAGATGGTTTCAAGAAATGTGTTGAAGCAAGTCTGGGAAACTGAGTAAAATAATATGACTGAAATGTGTAGTTCATGAAGGGGATAGTAAGAGAAAAGGTTAAAGAGTAAGATAATTCATTAATACCCTATATTAAACCATTTATTATCAATTAAAAATATTGGCATTGAATAAAGGAAAACATTGTTTTCAGATTTCATTCACTGGAATCTAAGAAAAGGTCATTGTACTTTTGAGAACCATTTAATTTTCTAAAAATTCCTAATTGGTCAAGGGGTAGTGATGTGTTGGAGTCAGCACATACTGATAAGAGCCTATTGTTTTATTTTCAATGTATTTACTCTTTAGAAATCAGGACACTGTAAATCAGGGCTTTATTGTTTTATTGATTGCTTAGTCTTTAAAAAATTATGAAGAAAGTGTTAGTAATGAGAGTTAAGCTTCAAGGGATACCCTGCATGCAATTTTTTGAAAGCTGACTGTAAAACATTTCCCAGCAATAAACAAGTAGAAGAAAGTTTAGGAGGAATATCCATAAAGGATATTTTGAAATGTGTGTGATATCCAGAGATCCCTGTATCCAAGTCAGTACCTTGGAAGAAAAGTGCAAACGTTCTGGACTGCGGTTGGGGTTTTCCTGGTGTAGGAATTATCTGCAGTATTAGTTTGGACATATTTCAGATAATGTGCTACTAGAAGGTTGTTTCTAAAAGGAAAGAATGAAATCTAAGGCAATATGTGTGTCACCTGTAAGTGCCTTGTTCAGCTTCCTCTATGTTTAGGGATGTCTTGATAGTTTGCTTAGTCATTTTCACACTAATGAAGTTTCATTTCCTGTTTTCTTTCAAAGTTTTCAGGTGTATTTATTTCACAATTATGCTGAGATGTATTTTAAGCACATTCCTTTCCAATGTATTTGCCTACTTACTTGCAGATACCGTGTTAACCACTCGTCATCTTTGAAGATACATACATGACCCTGCTTCCTGTTGCATCCTTGGAATTGGTAACTTTTCCTAATGTCTTCATTGTTATGTCAAGACCAAACAAGGTTAGCTTGAGTGATATTCTCACATCAGGGTCCTTTCTTAATTCCCCTGATGACACAGCCTAACTTTACTCCTCAACTGAAATATCTTCCCAATTTTGTTCCCTCATCTAGTTGGTGCTGAGAATTAGGCTAGAGAACATGTGCAAGTGTTTAAAATGGAGAGCTAGAAAGAAAGTTATGTGGTGCCGTGTATAGATACTATGCACAGAATCAGGAAGATGTGAGTTAAAATATGGCTTCAGATGCTTGCTTGGTGACCCTGGGCAAGTCACTTAATCTCTGTTTTATTCTCTTACTAGCTAGTTAAATGGGGATTGCTAGACAAGTAAATATCAAATTTCATCTCCAACTGCCAAGAACAGCAAATGGACAAGTCCGTGGAATCACGATCAGTTAGATACACCTGAAGTACAGATCCACAGCAAAAAAGAAGAAAGTTACTTTAATTCAGATGTAGGGCAAAGGACTCTTAGGTTGTGGTAGGATAGAAATCCATAAGACTTTGTGTTAATATACTATGAGTGAGTGTAAGATAAAGCCATTTCTAAGATGGCAAAGGTAGAATGATTGTGTAAGTTCTGCTGGGATGCATACATGTCTAAATACAGAATTCATTGAAATAATTATTTTTTTCTCCAGTACATACAAAACATTGCAAGCTTTAAAATAACTAAAAGATATTTAAAAGTACTCTAAGTCATCAGGAAGACATTTTTTGAATATGAAAATAAAAAAAAATACACCTTATCACTATAATTCCCTTTCAATTATTTCTCCTTAGGTAACACCATATTTTGACCAATGAATGAAGTGAATCATTCTGTGGTATGTGAATTTGTGTTTTTGGGGATTTCCAGTTCATGGGCCATACAACTTTTCCTCCTGATATTCTCCTTATTGTTCTACGTGGCCATTTTGCTGGGAAACTTCCTCATTATCTTCACAGTGGTCTTTGACCCTCACTTACATTCTCCCATGTATCTCCTGTTGTGTAACCTCTCTCTCATTGATCTGTGCCTTTCTTCTGTTTGTGTTCCTAAGATGATTTATGACCTTTTTTTTGAACATAAAACCATATCATTCCTGGGTTGCCTTATGCAGATATTCTTCATCCATAAGTTTGGAGCAACTGAGATGCTGCTGCTGACTTCCATGGCCTTTGACAGATATGTTGCCATATGTAAGCCTCTTCATTATCTAACCATTATGAATCCAAAAATGTGTATTTTTCTCATACTTGGTTCTTGGTTCATTGGTCTCATACATGCATTCATACAGTTTGCTTCTGTGGTAAACTTACCTTTCTGTGGCCCTAATGAAATTGACAGTTTTTATTGTGATCTTCCTCGGTTTATCAGATTGGCCTGTGTAGACACCTACAAGTTGGAGTTTATGGTAACTGGCAATAGTGGTTTCATTTCCATTGGCACGTTATTCTTGTTGATCATCTCCTACATATATATCTTGGTTACTGTTCAGAAACATTCTTCAAATGGTTTGTCCAAGGCTCTCTCCACTTTGTCAGCTCACATCACTGTGGTTGTCTTATTTTTTGGTCCATGTATGTTTGGCTATGTTTGGCCGTTCCCCACAATGTCGGTGGATAAATTTCTTTTTATTTTTAATTTTGTTATCACTCCTGTCCTTAATCCTTCTATATATACATTCAGGAACAAAGAGATGCAAGTTGCCATGAAGAGACTGATCAGTCAACTCGAAGTTTCAAGAAAAATTTGTAAAAAATCCTAAGAGGAACAGAGTATGTTGAATTGTCCACCACTGGATGACTCTATTTGAATCGGGGACTAAACATGACATCTTATTCCATTTTTATGTTCTTCACATTGATTTTAAGGCTCTTTCCATGTGTTAAAAAGCATATTGACATTCTGCTATATCTGTTAAAAAGAAACAAAAAATAAAGTATTGTTGAATGCACTTGATTAGAAAATTCTATTTTGGTTATGATTTTAAGAGGTATCTTTTATAATTTCTGAATAAATATTCAAACTTGTAAGAGAAAATATAGTATAAAAAAGAAACATAAATCATGTTCTTCTACTTATAAGTTTATATCCCAGTTCCTAGACTGAATCTCTTGAATATTTCACAGGATCCAAGTACCTTTTGTTCAAGAAAAGGCCTATCTTGTCCATCGCAAAGGATTCAATGGTATCTCCTAATCTTATTTGAAAATTCTGTAAGAAAAACTCTGTCTGTATACTTAATCAAATCTCACTAAATTAAATAGATACATAGTCTTACATGAGTAGAAGAATGGCCTAGTTTGTAGAGAGGTGGTTTCTGTCATGAAAACCTTAACAGAAATCCTTCCTTAGAAACATATTGGCTGTTTGACCCAGAACATATCACTTACCCTTGAAATTTTTTGAAATTATTTATTGAGGAACAATTGCTAATCTCAATTGTTACAGAAAATTGATAATTTGCCTTGTTAGAAGAAAGCTTAAGGAAAACTTCATATAGATCATGGATGTTCTAGAGATATTTTCCCACCTAGTAATCTCTACATAATTTCTACAGCTGTTTCTAGTTTGATGATTTTATGATTCCAGGATTTATCCACTTTTGCTCCACACCTCTTTTTGTTTAACCATTGTTTTTTATCTTATGCAATTCTGTTTTAATTAAATTTTTTTAAAAAAATTTTCATCAATAAATTCATTTTCATTTTTCAGCAATCAGTTCCATAAGTCTTAAGATTTCTCTCCCTCTCTTTACCCTCCCTCCCTGAAATGACTTGCCATCCTCTGTAGGTTCTACACATATATTCTTAGGAAATGCATCTTCACTTTAATCGTGTTGCATAGCAGAATTAAAATCAATGGGAGAAATTATGAGAAAATCCAAACCAAAGCAAAACATAACAAAATGAAAATAATCTGCTTCATTCTTTGTTCCATTTCCTTACTACATTCTGCGGATGTGGATGTGCCCTCCCTTCAAACACCCCTCCCTTCCTTTGTCCCCATATTCTCTCTTGTCCTGTAGGTCAAGATAAATTTCTCTACCCCTTTACCTGTATTTCTTATTTTCCAGTTGTATGCAAATACCATTCTCAACATATGTTCTTAAAACTTTGGATTTCATCTTCTCTTCCTTTCTCCCTCCCCACTCATCTCCACTGAGAAGGCAAGCAATTCAATATAGACTTTTTTGTGTAGTTTTGCAAATGACTTCTATGAGAGTCATGTTGTATACGACTTACTATATTTCCCTCTATCTTATCCTTTCCCCCATTTCTTCTATTCTATCTTTTGACTTTGTCCCTCCCCAAGAGTGTTTATTTGCAATTGCTCCCTCCTCCCATTTTGCCTCCCTACCATGAACTCCCCCCACCCTGCTTATTCCCTTCTCCCCTAATTTCCTGTAGTGTAAGGTAAATTTTCATACCAAATTATTTGTGCATGTTATTTCTTCCTTGAGCCAAATGTGATGAGAGTAAGCTTCACTTTTTCTCTCTCATCTCCCTTCTTTTCTCCTTTGTTGGAAAAGCTTTTCCTTGGTGCCTTGCATGAATGATAATTTGACTCAGTTCATTTCTCCCTATCTCCTCCCAATATATTCCTCTCTTATCCCTTACTTTTATTTTTTTGATATGATCCCTTCTTAGTCAACACACCCTGTGCTCTCTGTCTCTCCCTCCCTCTCCCTCTCTCTTCCTCTCTCTCTCTCTCTCTCTCTCTCTCTCTCTCTCTCTCTCTCTATCTATCTCTCTCTCTCTTTCTCTCTCTCCCCATAATCTCTCCAACTACTCAGACACTGAAAAAATTTCAAGTTACAAATATTATCTTTCCATGTAGCAATGTAAACAGTTCAGCTTTAGTAAGTCTCTTGTCATTTTCCTTTCCTGTTTACCTTTTTATGCTTCTCTTGATTCTTATGTTTGAAAGTCAGATTTTCTATTCAGTTCTAGTCTTTTCACCAAGAATACTTGCAATTCCTCTATTTCGTTGAATAACTATTTTTTCCCCTGAAGTATTATACTCAATTTTTCTGGGTAGGTGATTCTTGGTTTTAATCCTAGTTCCTTTGACTTCTGGAATATTATACTCCAAACACTTTGGTCCCTTAATGTAGAAGCTGCTAGATCTTGGGTTATCCTGATTGTATTTCCACAATAATCGAATTTTTTCTTTCTAGCTGCATGCAATATTGTCTTCTTGACCTGGAAATTCTGGAATTTGGCTATAATTTCAATTTTTGTATGTCTTTCCGAAGGCGATTGATGGATTCTTTCGATATTTATTATTTCCTCTGGTTCTAGAATACCAAGGCAGTTTTCCTTGATAAATTCATGAAAGAAGATATTTAGATTCTTTTTTTGATGATGGCTTTCTTGTAGTCCCACAATTTTTAAATTGCCTCTCCTGGATCTATTTTCCAAGTCATTTACTTTTCCAATGAGATATTTCACATTATCTTCCATTTTTTTCATTCTTTTGGTTTTATTTTGTAATTTCTTGGTTTCTCACAAATTCATTAGCTTCCATCTGTTCCATTCTAATTTTTAAAGAACAATTTTCCTCATTGAGCTTTTGGATATACTTTTCCATCTGGCCAATTCTGCTTTTTAGAGCATTCTTCTCCTCCCTGTCTTTTTGAACCTCCTTTGCCAATTAAGCTAGCCTATTTTTAAAGTTGTCATTTTCTTCAGCATTTTTTGAGTCTGCTTTAGCAAGGTGTTAACTCACTTTTCATGAATGCTGCCTTCATGGCTGTTGGAACAAATTAGTCTCATCCACCAATTCTGCTTGGAGTAGTATTCATATACTTGGAATAGACAGCACCTAACTTTATATAATAAATTTCTTTATGGAATGATTGCTCCTTTTTGGCAGATAATATCGCCAAAATATGTGACATTATATGATGAAATGCAAATATGGCAGTTTTGCATTTCAGTTTATCCCATAACATTGAGATGAAATCTATAGTAATAATGAATATTTCATTTTTTTCTATTTTATTTATTTTTTATGTGTGTGGATTCTAATATTATCTCTCAGAACAGAGAAATTTCTATAGTATGTACCTTATAATTAGATTTTTGTGTTTTTTTATTAAGTAATAGGGAAGCATTGATTATTTAGTTTATTCACTTATACAGCCTGATATTAAAGTATGTAGTTAACTATATTAATAATTGTCCAGACTTGTGCATTTCCAGGGATGAAAGGCTACTTTGGAAGGCATCAAGACAGTATTTGTATCACTCTAACTATATTAAAGTTAATGATTATCTTGCATTGAAATTTGCCTCCCCATAACTTCCTCCATGTTGTGCCCATTTGTTCCAGTTACATGTTGGGTCTAAACAGATCAAGCCAAATTTCTTCTTCATAGTTCAATCCTTCAATTGTTCAAAGGCAGTTCTCTTTCCTGCCTCAAGTTTTTCTCTCTTTGTTAAGAATATACAGTTTCTTCAATTGTTTTCTTATATGACAGAGTTTCCAGAGTGCTGTTTGGTGTCCTATGAAAGTAGTTATTTGTTAATATCTTTCTTGAAATACTATGCCACTATTGGAACACAAAGTGTTAGTTGCTATTAGAACATGTAAAATTAAGAATATTGCTATGTTCTGTTAACTATCATTCTGTCAGTGCCCCTAAGTTTTGCTTTAGTTTTTTGACATATTTCCCAAACATTTGGCTTATTTCGAATTTGTAATCAGTTTAAATCCATAAGTTCTAGTTTATGTCAACTTCTGTAATATATTTTCCTACTATTTTTTCTTACGCAATTGCTTTTTTAAACTTGAGTGAAAGATCTTACATTTTTCCTTAGTATATTTCATCTTGTTTCTTTTACCCTTTATTTTATACTTTCTAGACTTGGTTTCTGCAGGTTACCAACAATTACAAAAAATAATCTTCACTCTCTCAGGAACGCGTTGCCACTTCCTAAGTGCAACCTTACACAAAATGGGGAAGAGTGTGTGAGTTATGTTTTTGAGTGAAAGATATGACATAAAGGTCTTCAACAGGGCACAGAGTACACAGGAGAGACTCTATTGTTTTCCTGATTCGACTCTATACACTAACAGTTACCTTCTTGTCAGATACATAGTGAAGTCCAAGTCACTAAATCTATTCTTCCTGGCCAAGTACTGATTTTAGTTCTATCAGGGCACATCTACTTCAACCCACCACTCAAAGCAAATAAAGTCAGGAAAGCAAAGACTGTGGGCTAAAACATCCCAAGATTTTTATCAGGTGAAAAGACTACCTACCAGAAAATGGATCAGTGGGTGTACTTATGACATTATGTGAAGAATTTCCAAAAGGTAAAAGAATGAAAGGTCAATGGATTATATATAGAGTTAGAAGGCATTTGATAGATCATCTCTTCTGGACTTTTCACTATATCGATGAGGACAGAAGGAGTTGAAAGTTGAAG
>CM053774.1:11839015-11897259 GCA_028658325.1 Potorous gilbertii | reverse complement strand
AGAGAAGATGGGGTAAGGGAAGGGAGGGATGGTTGAAGAGAGGGCAGATTGGTGATATGTTTAATTAGAATGTCCAGTGTATTGGGGAGGGGGGAGGGGACAAATGCGGAGAAAATTTTGGAACTCAAAATCTTGTGAAAATGAATGTAAAAAGTTAAATAAATATATTTAAATTAAAAAAAAGTTTTAATAGGAAAAAAAAAAAAGAAGTGGATCTCAAAGAATCTCATTCCATGCTGGAAAATCCATGGTTTGATCAGCCTTTCTTTCCCCAACTATGTTTGGGTGGTCAGACCTATTCCTAGATAGATTCTTGCTTTTTCTCTCAGGCTAAATAAATTTCAACACAGCACCCGCTACCTCCTCCTCTACGCCAGCCCTCTGTGTCCTATCCTCTGTCCTTTATTCCTTTATTCGTTGGTCGCGACCTTTTAGAGTTTTCTGTGCTAGTGCTCTAGTGTCGTTTTTCCTCTAACTGACTAATGCTGTTAAAAGACCAACTCTGATGACCCACTTCTGTCTCTGCTGGTCCTAAATGTTTTGCCTGAGACCTAAAATTTTAGAGATTTCAGGTTTTGTGGAAAAATACTATGGCTCCTGGCAAGATTAAACTGCTGAAGGGCTAAGACTGGCTGAATATTTGTCAGCTAGGATGAATTTTATATCCTGCAACTTTGTTGAAGTTGTTAATCATTTTAACAATTTTAATTGATTCTGTACATACACCATCATATCTCATGAAAAGAATGATAACTTTTTTTCCTCATTGACTATTCTAATGCTTAAGTTCCTCTTTCTTGTTTAATTGATATAGCTATCATTCTCTAGTACAATATTGAATTGTAATGGTGATAACTACCATGCTTACTTTATTTCTGGTCTTATTGAGACAGCTTCAAGTTTATTTGTATGAAAGGTAATGTTTGCTCTTTGCTTCACTTTAGACACTAGTTATCATGTCAAGAGGGGTTCCATTGACTGTAAGCTTTCCAATGTTTTCTAATAGGAATGGATGGTTTGTTTTGTCAAGGAGCTCTTTTTGCATAAGCTGGGACAATCATGATTTTTGTTAATTTTATTGGTATGATCAATTATACTGATAGTTTTCCAGATATTGAACGATACCCACATTATTGACGTAAATCTTACCAGATTGTCTTTGTGATGTATTGCTGTAATATTCTTGCGGATACTTTAATTTTTTGCAATACTATTCACTAAGGAAATTTGTCTATAGTTTTCTTTCTCTGTTTTTCCTCTTCATGACTTAGGTGTCGAAGCCATATTTGTGTCCTAATTGGAATCTAATAGAAGTCTATCCTTACCTATTTTTTCATAGTTTATATAGTATTGGGATGAAATGTAGCCAAGATTGAGGAGATCATTATAGAGAAGGTCCCCATTTTTCTTATCACCAACACCAACTGTTGACCAACTCACCAACAGACAGGCAACAAGATCCCTTGAAGTGGTAGAACCCTCAGACCACAGGTCTAATTTCCAGCCCAACCAATTGACTTTCAACTTGAAATGAATTTTTCCTGGTTTTAAATTTGGAAAAAGATCAGGGCTAGATGATGCTGTGAGTTTAGGAAGACTCAAGAGTTCCCATAGGAAATAGTTTTTTCTTTCTCTTCATGAGTCTGCTCTGTGTCTCCAGTGAATAAATATCACACACACACACACACACACACACACACACACACACACACACACACACACAAGGACAATAGATAAATCTTCATTTCCATTTAGCATGCATATATTTGCTCTATTCTATTTTCCAATCAACTAGGGAGAAAAGAACTTTTCATCCGCTAAGGAAGTTTTGGTCATAGGGGACCCATGTATATGGTAAACTATCTCTTTTGTTTTCTAACCTTCTCAAATAAGATAAACACTTATTTGATACTTTCTACATGCACATTGGGCATGATTTCATAGTGAGTGATTCTGCCATTACGGGTATATTTCTTTTCTCACTTCATCCTCGTGAATTAAGCCCTTACTGTAGCTGTGGTTTATCATTTTTAAAATTATTGCCTGGATCCACTCTTTCAGAGCCTGCAGTTATAGTGATATATTTTTGATTTGTACTAAATGTTATCTGTCTGGACCTCTCAAGTGTTTGGTAATCATTGGCGGAAGTGGAAGGACGGATGAACAAAAGAATATAATTTCTCCTAGAGGAAGGATGTGATCTGCCAGAAATGCAGAGAGAAGAAGCAAAAAAAGCTAAAGGAAAAGTATTGACCAGTTAACAAGGTCCAAGCAAAGAATTAGTTAATGGAAAAATAAAGGGAAGAATTGGCCTTGAAAGTGAAACTCTTCAGCAAATACAGAGGTTTGATTTTGTTCTCTCTTTCTTTGTTATGTCTTCTTTGTTGTTTTATAAAGTGCTCATTAGTTTTGGAGGGGTGGAGTTTTCCCTGGATTATTTAGATTGTGCGATTTATAGTCACAAACAGACAGATTGGTTGGAATTTATGTAGGTTTTCCTTTGATACGGGATCCTTTACAAGGTTGAACTGAAGTCAAATCCATGAGAGTCCATTGCTACATACTTACAGTGAGGATCTACACCTCAAAACGCAACAATTGCCCCAAACAGTCCTAGATTTGTTTTGTTAATTGTAAGCAATAAAAAACTGATAGAGAAAAAGATGATATTTCAAATAAATATAAAGGTATGTCATACTCATATACATGTTATAGATATGTATATATGTATGAATGTATGTGGAAAATCAATTGCTAAATATTTGCCAGTATAGTTCTATTGTTATTAAATAGTAATTTAATTCTATGCTAGTAAATAGTTATCTTTCCTAATTAATTATTTGCCTACCCCAGAAGGCTTTTTTAAATTTTTTAATAATTCTGATCCTAGGGAAGCACTTAAGCAGATGGAGAGATTTTACAAGTAATTTCCTAAAAATCAGGCATCTGTTTTGGGTCTGTTTTCTCTTTTGGTACTAGTAATATGGTTGAAGGAGTGCTAAGTATAGAACCTAGATTCGTAGAAATTGTGGTATTGAAGAATGCAAAGAGATCTTAAAAATTTTTTGTTCAAGTTTTGAAGCTCTGAGACACTCAATCACTTGCTTATGAGTCAGCTAGTTAGTGACAAGGGTAGGTTTCATATTCAGATCCTAACTCTAACTCCATTACCCCATCTAGTACCTCATGCTTGCTTTAGGAACTGAGGAGATGACGCTTTTGGGGGATAAGTACTTTGTCCAAAGTCACATTTTTGGGCAAATTTGGAACTGAGTGTCAAATATGCCAAATGTCCCACCTAATGATTTTTCCGGTCCAGTATACTTTGTGTACCCAGATACAGACACAGAAACACAGACACACACAGGGCTCTCATTACCAGTTAAATGCTACATTAAACATTTTTCAAGATCTATTAGAAATGTGATAAGTCATTATGAAAACAAAACAAAAAGATTTTAATCCAAGCATTTCTTCTGTTTCTTCTAGTTTCAAAAAAATTTTCTTATCCTCTCATATGTTTGAATACAGAAAACAAAATTGCAGACATTTAAACCAATGAGACTAAGGCAAGTTTGGATTAGGTAAAAACAAAATTAAAAAAAAAAACCCAAACTGGACTTAGAGAATTTTAAAAAGATAATTCAATACTCTTTCTTTCAAATACAGAAAAAGAAAATCAAGAAAAAGGGGCTAATAAAATATTGTTAGGTTTTGAGAACCAGAATTTTTAGGTACTTTAAAAGAAATAAATATGAATGCTTTAGGATGTCTATATTTAGGCATTCGTAAGAATCCCCAAAAGGCTTGACAACATTTTCTTATAAAATTATTTCTTCAGCTGAAAATGATTCATTATAAACTCAATATAAAACGTTAATAAAAACATTTAATTTGTTTTATTTTCATTCATATGAAAACAATGTTAAGATAAATTACCATCTTTTTAAAAATCATTCCCATAAGTACTTTTTGGGTTTTCTTTTGTTTCTGTTCAATTTTCCTTCTATGTGTTCAAAATGAATATATTTACCCTTCTTCCGGTTGATTTTCCCACCCTATTATTAAATATAACTTTGAAAAAAAATTATTCCTCACTATTTTCTCATTCTTACTTGCATTGTTGAATTCCACCACTTGAATCTTAATCTATTAAAACAAAATGTAAATAATATTTTAAATTAATTTGGCAATTGAAATGTAATTTTTTTTATAATTTCCTTCTTTATGTAACAACAAGCAATGCAAATATAAATAGAAAACTCTTCTTTAAAAAATTAGATAAACTCTTTAGCTGATTCTCAACGTTGGAATAACTGTTAAGGAAATTGTTGTTTGCTGAGGATTATCAAATTGTTTGCAGTGATATTCCATTGGTTGGCAATTTCGTCCGCAGAGACAATTATCAATTTTTCCACGACTCCCTCAGCCTCATATTTTGCTGCTTTTCATAATTTTTAGGATTTTGATAAATATGGAGTGATATTCACAGAGTTGTTTCCATTTGTATCTCTTAACTTGTGAAGCTGAGCAAGTGTTTTTCCAGTAATTTTTAGCAATTTAAATTGCCTCTCCTGTCAAGTGTCTGCCAATGTCACTTGATCTTTTTATCTATGGAAATTTGAGAGTTGTGGTTTTTTTGTTTATTCTTAATAGTTATTCATCTATCTAACTGCAAAATCTTAATTTTCTCCTTTCTCATAAATACTTTATCTAATATTTTATTTTTCTTTCTTCTGATTCAATTTTTATATAGGGAATGCTTTAAAGCTTTGTGTAATCAACTATACATTGTGTCTAATATATTATTCTTATTAATTATTATATCTTATTGCTATTATTAATATATATTATCAATTGCAAGGCATCTTTCTTTTACACCTAAGAGAAGCACATGATTTTGTTTTTATCTATATTTTTCTGCAATTAAAATTAATATCAATTAAATACACTGTGAGATATGATGCAAAAAAAGGGTTTAAATTTATTTGCTATTACATTAAAATGGAGGTTCTCAAATATATTTGTTATATAATGAACTTTTAATTTTCCTATATGTTTATCACGGAATCGTGTGAGAGTCGGGAATTGCAGAAAAAGATTAGTCTATAAAATATTACTGTGGGTGGTGTGAAAGAGGCCAACAATTTCCCTGAAGTCTCTAGCTAAGTTAGCAGCTATCATTTTGAATTAGAAACAAATAAACCCAAAGATTGGTAATAGTAGAGAACATAAATAATTGGGAAAGGATCAGCTATTTGAAAAGAAGAGAGAGGGCCACTTGACAAACTATTTAACACCAATTAAGTTTTGGCCGATGTGTTCTATACGTTAAAATGAATCGCAAGTGGATATAAAATATCGTTTAAAAATTGAAAAAGAATAGGGGTATCTTTTACACTTTTGGTTAGATAGAAAATGTTTAAGAGATGGAGGAAATTATAAAGGTTAATTTTGAATATTATTAGTGCAAGGTAATGAAATGCTTTTGCAGAAATAAAATTCATGCTGGTAGAAGATGGGAAACAGTTGGAAAAAAAATTTTGCATCAAGTATCTTTGAAAAATTAATTTGTAAAATATGTGAAATTAGTTGAAATATATCAAAAATATATCAAAATACACCAAAATCTATTTTCCAATAGATATTTAAAGGATTGGAATTTTGAGGTCCTAAAAGCTGTTTAATCTATAAATAAGTAAGGGAAACAGTGCTCCAAGTCACTAAGAAGAAGTGAAATACATAGTAAAATAATGTTGAAGTTTTTCCTAACAAACAGAAAATTGGAAAATATGACAAAAATGAAAGATTACATTTTGAGGGATCTTCAGGAATGCAGAAATGCTGTTATATTGTTGAGTGTGCTATGACTTGTTCCCAAGAATCTGGAAAACAGTTTGGAATTTTGAAAAAAGGAGTTGCAATGCCCTTAGCCTTTTACCCAGAATTTCCACTTATAGGCACGTATCTCAAAAAATTAAAAAGAGAAAGAGATTATATGTTTATATAAACTTTTACAGAAGAGATATTTTGCCATAGTAAAAAACTGAAAATAAAGTGGGTGTGTGAATGGGGAATTACTAAACATGCTGCGAATTATTATTAGTATGGAATATTAGTGTTTTTTAGAAAATGGTAAACATGAGGAATTAAGAGAAAAAATACAAAGACATATTTACTGCTGCAGAGTAAAGTCTTCAGAACCAGAAAAACAATATTCACAATGCCTAAAACAATACAAATGGAGCAAACAACAAAGGAAATAGAATATTTCATTGTAACTGCATAAAATAGATGAGAATATGTAATGGGAGAAGAATGTGGTATATATGTACCAAATAGCTTTAGTGAACTGTTTAAAAATCTTTGTTCAAAGGGAAGCCTTTCTGAGGAGAGGAGAAGAAGGGACATATTTCTAAATGAATTCAATATACAAGCAAATAGCTTTAAAAAATACTTTTAAAAGATCTGTTTTGTTTTGAAAATGGAGTCAAATTGTTTTCTATTATTTTCCTACTCTCTCACACTTTTGTAAACTTTCTTTTTAAGAATTTAAATACTAAGTTTTGGGTTTGTCTAAATTGAGATTTATTGAATTCTTTCATCTTTTAAAAAACTTTTCCACGTTTTCTAGTTTTAAGTATACCTTTCAGGATGCCATTATTAGAAATCTTTGTTTTTGGAAGTGCTGACATGACACATTTAACATCAATCTCTTGGTTTTTA
The DNA here is from genome assembly GCA_028658325.1 of Potorous gilbertii. NCBI lineage: Eukaryota > Metazoa > Chordata > Mammalia > Diprotodontia > Potoroidae > Potorous > Potorous gilbertii. Next base: position 11,890,533 of record CM053774.1, on the reverse strand, counting down.
TCTAGCTTTGTCTCTTCATATTTAATGTGTTTCCTGTCAATAAAATAGAAATCGGTTTTATTTCACAATCTATGTGTGATTCTTTTTGGTCAATCATATTAATTTTTAGGAGTATTACACTCAATTTGTCTTATATTTTCTTATTATTGTTTTTGATACTGCTTTCTTCAAGCTATTAAAGGTAACTAAAGAGACAACTTGTATTTCTATATTTATATGAGTAATTCTGATATTTCTTTATGATTAGAAACTTTTTATTTTAGACATGAGTCTGAAGAATTGCAGAAAGCAGGGAAGAATACAATAAGGTAATGTGGATTTAAGAGCACCATGACAATGTTACTGAATTGACAGTGGCTGACCAAGTGTCTCCTTCTCATGGTGAGAAATTTTTTTTTTTAGTTTCTTTTCTTAGGGGGGAACAGTGTAATTAATAGGGATAGATGGTAATTCTATATTTTGCTAGGGATTTGAGCAGATTTGGATCCGTTGCTCCTTTCTAATCTGCTCTCTTGGAAGAACTTCAATAGTATTTTTGTTAAACTAAACCATTACCCCTCTAAAAGTTAATGCAAACTAATTTGCTCATCAAAAGTTGTTTTTCATCGATGAGCCATATTTCACTTATCCCCGTGGAGTTGTTACAAATTACAAATGAACGCGAAAAGACTGTATTAAGGCAGTGTGATCATATGAAAAGATAACTAGATTGGGAGGTCAGATACTAATGTTGTAACCTGGCTTCCCTACTTATTCACTTTGTATTCTTAAGTAAATCATCATGAATTTAGAGATTACAATTATTAATGTGAAATAACAATTAGATGATCGTTAATTTTCCTGGGCCTACAGTCAGGAAAATTTATATTCTTGAGTTCAAATCAGGCCTCAAACACTTTTTAGCTGTGTGACCCTGGGATAATCAATTAACTCTGTTTGTCTCAGTTTTCTTCTCAGGAAAATCAGGTGGAGAAGGAATCGGGAACTATTCCATTACATTTGCCAAGAAAAACCAGAATGGGCCACAACTAAAAATGATTGAACAACAACCACGCTCCTTTCTATTTTAAAATTTAATCATTTCAATTCTACCTTTAAAAAAACCCATTCTCTTATGTATATTTATATGAACTGTTGTATAATGAACCTACCTGTATTCTATATTCTCTCCGTGGATAATATCTGTAAGGTCCAAATAATGGGCATATTTTAAGCTGTGTAACAATAGAGAAAAGAGTGGGACCATTTGTAGAGAAGGGACCACATATGGCAAAGACTGTCCTTGCGTTTGTCTCCAATTGAGGGAAAATAAACCTCACTTATAGGTTGAGGCCTTTCTTCCTCAATAATGCTCTCCAAGGGAGATTTATATTCCTGATAAGAGGGGAAGAAAGAAGTTTTGATGGGAAAGGAGCCTACTTATCCAAATCATGCAAAGCAGAAATCAGAGAAGTAGAATATTGATTATATGTCAGATAATACAGAGGGCAGAAGCTTGCTTATTGGTAGCAAGAGAACTCAGCTTACCTAAGACAGTGTCCTTGATATTACCCAAGGGAAAACTTCTTGATTCCTAGAGTAGCAAGCAGGAAAAGGGACATTATGGAGACTATTTGCTCCCCTCATATCTTCCCAGAGTCTTTTCCTTCAGCAACATGGAGGGGGCTTGAATTCTTCCATCTCTTGAAGCTGGAATCTAACTTGAGGCACAAAGAAGACTGTCACTTGCTCTAAGCTACTGTACACACACATCCACACACACACATACACACATACACACATGCACTCACTCCAAATTGATATCATCCCAATCCTGCAGACAGGGATGGGAACCTGCAGCCTCAAGGCCATATGTAACATTCTAGGTCCTTTGGTGTGACTTTTCTAACCGAGTCCAAATTTTATGGAACAAATTCTTTTAATCAGGGAATTCAAGCAAAAGGTTCCCCTGGAAGACTTATAGGGCCACAGGTGGCCTTGAGGCTGCAGATTTCCCACCTAGAGCATATCTCAACTTCTACTCTTTCATACAGTCTTGGATATAAAATTTAAACTTAAGTTTTGATGACTTCTTAGAATTATAGAGTGTTTAAGCTAGAAACACAGTAGAGATCATAAAATCTAATTATCTCACTTTATAGATAGTTTTCTTGGTCTTAATGCTGACTATATCTTAGCAAGGTAGATACTCATGGACACAGGTTTTGGTTTTAGGTACACGGTATATAGGGAAATACATTCTTTATGAACTAAACATTTAAAATTAGCCATCTTTTCCATTCTAATAACTACCTGTCCTATTCTCTCTAAGAGACTGGAGTAAAATGCTTCACAGAACGGATAGAGTGAATCAGTCTATGGTTTCTGAATTTGTGCTATTGGGACTTACTCATTCGTGGGAGCTCCAGATCTGTTTCTTCCTGTTGTTTTCTGTGATTTATTTGGCTACTGCTTCAGGTAACATTCTTATTATGACCACAGTTGTCATGGATGCCCATCTCCATTCTCCCATGTACTTCTTATTAGCCAATCTATCTTTTGTGGATTTGTGGCTTTCCTCAGTAACCATCCACAAGGCAATTGTAGATATTTTTAGCGATAGCAAGACCATTTCTTTTGGGACCTGTATGTGGCAAATTGTCTTTTAACATTTAGTTACGGGTGGTGAGATGGTGTTGCTTGTGGCTATGGCCTATGACCGCTATGTAGCCATTTGCAAACCTCTCCAGTATACAACCATCATGAGTCAGCAAAAGTGCATTTGGCTTGTAGTTATCTCATGGGTTATTGGTTTTACACACTCAATCAGTCAGTTGGCTATGACGGTTAATCTGCCTTTCGGCAGTCCTGGAGAGATTGACAGCTTTTTCTGTGACCTTCCACTGGTGATTGAACTTGCCTGTGTGGATACTCATACCCTAGAATTATTTGTAAATGCTGATAGTGGATTCCTGGCTACAACTTGTTTCATTCTGCTTTTGATTTCTTACACCTATATCCTACTCACTATTTGCCGTCGCTCCACAGATGGAGTATATAAAGCACTGTCCACTTGTACTGCTCACATCACGGTGGTGGTAATATTCTTCGTACCTTCTACCTTCATTTATCTTTGTCCACTTAACATTCCCTCAGTGGACAAACTTCTTGCTGTGTTTTATGCAGTGTTTACACCTCTATTAAATCCTGCCATCTATACCTTGAGAAACAAAGAGATGAAAGCAGCCATGAAGAGACTAAGAATTCAACATGTGAGTTCAAGGGAAAGGTATTAGGTACTTTTCTTATTCAGAAGCACCATCCATCAATAATTCGTTCAGCTTGAGCCATGGATGAATACATGAATTAGACCATTGTAGACACTCAGTTTGCACCTGCAACTTATGCATATTGTTGGGACTCTGATCACTGTTCCTTGACCATTCAGTGGAAACATATGAACTCTTCCCATGAAATTTTAACATGAGAGACTCAGAAGACATGCTCTATGAAGACTGTTTGTCTCTCTCTGTCTCCTTGTCTCTCCCTTTCTCCTACAGATTTATCCTTAAGTAAATGTAGTGGAAAACCATAATGGAAAGAGCACTGAATCTGAAATTAAGAAAGTGTTCTGTTTGGCATTTACCATGCCTGTGTTCATGAATACGTTATTCAACACCTTTTGGTCTCAATTTCTTAATTAATAGAATTACCTTATTTACCTTTTAGGTTTGTCATGAGACTTTAAGAAGATAACCTGTGTGAAGTACTTTAGAAATTCATAAAACTTTAGATAAATGTCAGTTATTATTATTTACCTTGATCTTTCAGACAATCTAAAAACATTTGCTGATTTAAGGAAATTTGTTTCTCTGATTGTCGTTTTCCTTTGGGTGACCTCATTAATTTCCTGTGAGTTTGAGAAGTTCACTTAAAATTTATTAAAAAGGTGCTTGTTCAATTCTTTTTATAGTGGTTAAGAATTGGAAATTAAAAGGATGCCCATCAACTGTGGAGTGGCTCAAGAAACTGGGGCGTATGATTTTAAGGGAATATTATTGTGCTATGAGAAAGGAGAAGTACAGTGATTGCAAAAAAACCTGGAAAAATTTACAGGAGATGATGCATAGTGAAGGGCACAGAACAACGATAATATTGTACACAATAACAGCAATGTTTTTGGATGAAGAATTGGAATGACAGCTATTCTAAGTAATATAATGATGCAAGAAAATTCCAAAGGACTAATGAGGAAAGCTCTCTGCTTCTGCAGAAAGAAGTGATGGTGATTGAATAGAGACTGAAGTATGGTTTTTTTCACTTTTATATATTTTTTTAAATTTTAGACTTCTTACACAAAATGACCGATGTGGAAACGCTTTACATGATTGCACATTAATAAACTATTTATGTTTGCTTACCATCTCAAAGAGGGTGAGAGGAGGAAGAAAGATTTACTTTGTGGTAACAATGTATGTATGTAATTGTCAGACAGTTGGATCTGTTTGTTCATCTGTGATGTACATATTGCTTATGGTCAAATAGTTGGGAACCCTGCATATTGATCTTTATTTCTCTCTCTGTATTTTCTCTGTAGTTCAAAGCTCTGACTTTCCCCCCTGAACTAAGTGAATGATATATATGCTTGAGTAAAGTGATTGTTGACCCCTCCAAAGTTGTCTTTCATTTAGAAAAACAGATCTAAAAACCTGTAGAGTAGACTCTCCTGTGTATGTCGGAGTCCTTCCTGATATGTTATGGCATAGACTTGGCAGGATCTGCAAACTAAAATGAAAGATACGGAGGCTGGGATAATTGTTTATTTTTTCCAAGTTGTGCTCGCTATGGTTCTGTCGAGGGTCTGGAGCTCTGGGAACGTGTTGTGTGCGGAGCCCATGAAGGAATGTTGAGAGTTTGAAATGAAGCCATGAAGGAGGAGCAGAAAAGTGCCTGTGTACCTAGCTGAAGAGAGCTACCTTCCACTGTGCCGATCTTGGAGAGGTGAACCTTGGAATGACACTGGATCCAGGCCAGAGATGGGAGTGGCTGCCTCCTGCTGGAGCAGCAGGAGCCCTGGAGCTCAGAGTTCACTCCTGGGGCAAGATAGGGACCGTGCAGCAAGACACTGAGTACACTTTCTTGCAGGGTTCTCCTGGGACCGTTTGGGATTAGAAAAATCTCAGTCTGGTTGTTCTAAATTTCTTTGGAGACTTTGGGGTTAAGAAATGTGACTAAGACTTAAAAGATCCCCAGTATATCTGACAGTTTTGTTTTTTATTGATAGAGAAGAACTTCCTTAAGAAAATGGGAAAAACAGTTATTACAATGGAAAACAGCCTAATATTCAAACTTTGACTCCCAGATAAATATTTCTTCACATGCTGTATACCTAAAACCAAAACATGTATCCATTTACATCAATCTAGCTAAAATATATTCAGCATTAGGACCAAGAAAATATTTATTAAAGGAGACATCTGATTTTGAACATTTCTATTGTATATTGTAGTTTAAAATTTTATGATTCTATGACATCATCAAAAATTATGCATTAGAGTTCAGCAATTGCTAGAAGGACTACAGGTTGAATGATGCTAGCCTAGATGACTTGGGATAAGTTTTCTACTAACATAATACCAGTTATCAGAAGATATTGACTTTGTTGCTAAGTATCGACTCATTGGTAGTAACAAAAAGTTTCAAAAAAATTGGAGTTCTTGACCTTAAAGTTAGAAAATTTTGTCCTTATGAGTGGACATGTTTTAGCCACACCTTGTTCTGCAGCTATCAAGAGGATCATGATTCTACACATAGATGCTGATTCAGCCAGAAATATTCTAATAATGTTCTCACTTCACACATTCTCCTCATTTTCCACGTACGACCAAAAGCCAAAAATTTTGTTATGACTTTGGGACTGGAATAGGTGCTAATTTTGTTTCCTAAGATCACTCCTTTCACTTTTGCACTTGTGAGGGCAAGAAGTCAGAAAGGTAACAGGAGTTTGGGAGGTGGAAACACAGAGGAGCTTGTCACCATGGAAGAAGAAAAAGGAGGTTTCCTACCCCAGAACTCTGGTTCTGAGACTGTGTAGAAGAACGCATCAACATTAGGTGATGAAAGCTTATTTGTGAAACTCATGTTTCCCAGAGGCTTATTTTTAAAGTTTCTTTACCTGTTTGCATTTAAAAGCAACATTTTAAAGAGATGTTATGGGTAGTAAGACTAAAAGGACATAATTTTAAGAGGCTAAAGTGTAGAAATGATTTTTTATAGATGGTTGCTTGAGACCTGAATGTGAAAGTAACAGCAATAGGGATGACTAAAGAAACAATGCATCAATGATTGAGTACCCAAATTGGAAACATAGATCACATCCACTTCAGATTAGGGATTCTGTACTTCCCAGAGTCCTGAGTTAGGCTGTAATTCAAGGCCAGAACTGACCAGGGACTGAACCCCAGGCACAATACAAGAACTCAAGATTCTCTTACTTGGACAAGGAATATGGAAGTTTTACCCAGAATAGACAGCCAGGATGACTTAGAACAGAGTAGGGACGTAAATGCCCCGTTTCCCTACTTTACTGATGACAACATCAGAGGTCAATAGAAAATTTGATCTTCCAATGCAAGACTCTAGAGAGGTATAAAAAGGAAACACCGAAAAAAATTAAAAAAATAACATTTATTCAATAAGGGCGAATTGTTTACATCCCTATCTGGGAGGGTGATACTTGCTAATCTTGATAATTATATATTCACTATGATATTTAAAAGGGATACATATAGATAGAGGGAGTGGGTAGAAATTACCTGATATGATGATAAAAAACATAATTAAATGTTAGGAAGGGATTATAATGGAAGAAAAGAAGAGGAGGAGGCAGAAAAAGGTAAATTACTCAGAACGTATTATAATAGAGTGAAAGAGTGTAAGGGATAAAGCAGTTTTTGAGCTTTTGTCTCATGTTATTTCATTCAAGGAATTATATAAATTAGAAATGTAACTTGCCCTACAGGCAGTAGGAAACATAAGGGGAAAGTAAAAGCAGGTGGGCTGATAGAAGAGAGGGAAGACTGAGGGAGGTGTTGGTCACAAGGAAGACTCTACTGAGGAGGGGAAGGGAGGAATAACCTGGGGCTGGAAGGATAGGTTGGAGAGAAAGACATAGATAGTAATCGTAACTGTTAATTTGAATGGTATGTGCTCTTCCAAAAAATGGAGGTGAATGTGATTGAATTAATATATATATATATATATATATATATATATATATATATATATATATATATATATATATATATATAATTCTACAACATGTTGTTTACAAGAAACACTTTTGAAACAGAGTAATACACACAGGGCAAAGGTAAAAGGTTGGGGCAGAATATACTATAATCCAGCTCATGTGAAAAAAAGCCGGGGTAGCAACCCTAACCTCAGAAAAAGCAAAAACAGGAATAGATTTAATTGAAAGAGAGGAGGAACAAAACTATGTCCTGATAAAAGGCGCCATGGAAAATGAGGTAAAAACATTACTAAACATCATTACTAATATCATTAGAAAACATTTATCCACCACGTGCTACAGCATTCAAATTCTTAGAACAGAACTTAATTGAGTTAGAGAAAGAAATAGAAAGCAAAACTACACTAGCGGAGGACCTCAACGTCCCCTTCTCTGAACTTAATAAAGTAAACCTCAAAATAATCAAGAAAAAAGGAAAGAGATGAACAGTATCCTGGCAAAGGCAGATAGACCTCTGGAGAAAACTGAATGAGAAGAGAAAGGAATATAATTTTTCTCAGTGGTACTTGGACCATACACAAAATTTGATCATGTACTAGGGCATAAAACCTAATAATCCAGTGCAGAAAGACAAAGCTTGTCAGAGAAGCCTTCTCAGATCATGATGCAATTAAAAATTATATGTAAAAAGGGGCCATGGAAAGATAGACCAAAAATCAATTGGAAACTAAATAATCTAAAACCTAAAGAGTGAATCAGTTAAACAACAATTCATAGAAACAATCTACACCGTCATTCAAGAGAAAGACAATAAGGAGACAACCTAACAAAAGTTATGGGATTCAATGAAAACAATTCTTAGGGAAGGTTGTATATCACTGACTGCTTACATGAATAAAATAGACAAAGAGATCAATGAATTTGATATGCAACCGAAAAAGCTAGAAAAAAAATTGAAAATCCCCAAGTAAATACCAAATGAGAAAGAGTGAAAACCAATTGGGAGATTAATACAATTGAAATTAAGAAATCTAGTGAGTTAGCAAATGAAAGTAAGAGTTGCTTTTATAAAAAAAAATGAAATTTATAAATCTTTGGCCAATTGAATTTAGAAAAGGAAAAAAGGAAACCAAATTACTAATGCAAAAACTGAAAAGGGTGAACTCATCTCCAAGGAAGAAATTAAAACTATAACTAGAAATTACTTTGCCCAGTTGTATGTCCATAAATTTGACAACCTAAGTGAAATCGATGAGTACTTTTAAAAATTGCCTAGATCAACAAAAGAAGAAGTAATATACTTCAATCATTCCATGTCATTAAAATAAATTACACACTATCAATGAAATTCCTAGGTCGAAATATCCAGGGTCAGATGGGTTTACCATTGAATTCTATCAAGCACTTAAACAGCAGTTAATTTCAATACTATATAGATTATTCGGGAAGATCGACAAAGAAGGAATCTTACCAAGTACTTTTTATGCTACAAATATGGTTCTCATATGTAAACCGGAAACAGCTAAAACAAAGTAAAAATTATAGACTAATTTCTGTAATGAATACAAATGTTAAAATTTTAAATACGATAGTAGCAAAAAATTTCAGAAACTTGTCATAAAAATGATACATTATTATCAGGCAAAATTTACACCAGAAATGCAGAGATGGTTCAATATTAGGAAAACTGTCAGTATTAATGATCATATCAATCACAACGCTATTAGAAAACTTATGATTATCTCAGTTGATGCAGAAAAAGTGTTTTAAAAAAATGCAACACCCCTTCCTAATCAAAACACTGGAGAAAATAGGAATAAATGGAACCTTCCTTGAAATAATAAGTAGTATCTATCTAAAACCACCAGTGAGCATTATATGTAATGAGGATAAGTTAGATGCATTTCCAATAAAATCGGGGGTGAATCAAGGATACAGAGAGAAGAAGAAAGAAAAATTCTCTTTCAAGTGATAGTAGACACTATAAAATATTTGGGAGTCTACCCACCCAGACAAACCCAGGGACTATGTGAACACAATTACAAAACAATTTTGTAAAATAAAGTGAGCTCTAAATAATTTTAAAAAGCACCAGTTGCACACGGGTAGGCCTAAGTAATACAATGTGAATAGTAATTCTATCTAAAATATTTAGGTTATTGAGTGCCATACCAATCAAATTACCGGAAAATAATTTTCTAGAGCTAGACAAAATGATATTAAAATTCATCTGGAAAAATAAAAAGTCCAGAATATAAAGGGAATTAAGGGAAAATATGATACAGATGGTGGCCTAGCCATAACAGATCTCAAATTGTATTATAAAGCAGTATTAAGCAAAACCACTTGTTTCTGATTAAGAAACAGAGGGAAGATCAGTGGAAGAGCTTAGGCTCCCAAGGCACAGTAGTCAATGATTATAGCAGTCTACTGTTGGATAAACCCAGGGACCCTAGCATCTGGGACAACTCACTGTTCGACAAAACTCTTGGGAAAACCGCGTAATAGTGTGGTGGATACTGGGCATAGACCAATGCCTGACTCTGTGCAGAAGAATAAAGTCCAAATGGGATCACAATCTAGGTGTAATGGTTTATACTATAAACAAATTAGGGGAGCAAGAAAGAGTGTATTTTTCTGATTTATTGAGAATGGAGAAATTGATGAGCAAAGCAAGAGGCAGAGAACACTATGAAATTCCAAATGGATAATTTTTATTACATAAAATCGCATTTTTTCACAATTAAAGCCAATGCAACCAAGATTAAGAGAGAAACCAACAACTGGGAAAGAATTATTAAAACTAGTATTTGTGACAAAAGCCTCATTTCTAAAATATATAGAGAACTGAGTCAAATGTACAAGAATGCAAGTTATTCCTCACCTGAAAATTGTGAAATGATATGCATAGGCAGTTTTGAGAGGAAGAAATTAAAGCTATCTATAGTCATATGAAAAATGTTCTACATCAGTATTGATAGAGAAATGCAAATCAAAACAACTCTAAAGTCCCACATCACAACTTTCAGATTGACTCACATGACAAAAGAGGAAGATGATAAATGTTGGAGAAAATATGGAAGAGCTGGAACACTAATTCTTTGTTGGTGGGGCTGTGAACTGATCCAACCATTCTGGAGAGCAATTTGGAACTATGCCCAAAGGGCTATAAAATGTGTATACTTTTTGACCGAGAAATATCGCTTCTTAGGGTTGTTTCCCAGAGATCGTAGAAATGGGAAAAAGGTCCCTCATGTACAAAAATATTTGTAGCAGCTCTTTTTGTGGTGGTCAAGAACTGGAAATTGGGAGGATGCCTATCAATTGGGGAATGGCAGAACAAGTTGTGTTATAGGAACGTAAAGGAATATTAATATGCTATAAGAAATGATGAACAGGTGTACTTCAGAAAAACCAGGAAATATGCATGTGATCTAATGCTGAGGTCAAGTGAGCTGAACCAGGAGAGCATTATACATAGTATCAAACACGGTGTGTGAAGACTATCTCTGATGAACTTAGCACTTAAAAACACAGCAAGAACCTAAAACATTCCCAAAGGCCTCTTGGCAAAATGCCATCCACATTCAGAGGGAAAAAAAAAATTAAAAAGAGGTTGGTGGGAACAAATATGGGAAGGAACAGCACACAATTTCTAAAGCGCTGTCCTAAGCCCAGACAAATAACTTTAAAAGAAAATGCTCAAAGCAAATTTTGGAGCTGCAGAATCCACAGAATGAAGGACTGCAGAAAATCTCCAGGCCGAGAAAGCCAAGAGAATTGCCGGGGAGTTTCCATTCCGCCAAGCAGGGGGCAGGATACAGTCCAGCATAGGCTGTGCTGGCACAGACAGGACCTGAGCAGGCCTTGAAGAGACTAAATTTCTCAAAGCTTTGGCAGGTTCCAGGCATCAAGACCCCAAAACCTTGAGGACTAAGTGAAAGTTCAATGGAAAATGCCTGTAAGACCAGTGTGGGAGAGGGGAGAGGTATGACTCCAGTCTCAGGGCAGCAGATGGGGAAGGGAGTAGAGGAGCCCACAGCAGCCACAGCAGCAGCAGGAGCAGAGACAGTGACTGTTTCTGAAACTCTAGGCCCACAGATTGCGGGAAAATAGGGTGAGAAACAGTGCACCATTCACCCCACTGGAAGTAGAGATCTACCTCCATAATGAGCTCAAATGTTAAGGAAATGGCTGGGAAAAGCATAATAAAAGCATAAGACTACGCAATCTTACTTTGGTGATGAGGAAGACCAAAGCTTGCAAGCAGAAGACGACAAAGTAAAAACTCCTCCATCCGAAGCAGAATTGGCCAGATGAAATAGTAGGTTCAATATTATATTAAATAATCGTAGTGATAATGGACATCCTTGTTTCACCCTTGATCTTATTGCAAATGCATCTAGCTTATCCCCATTACACATAGTGCTTGCTAAAGGATTTAGGTAGATACTGCTTATGATTTTGTGGAACGATTCATTTATTCCTATGCTCTGTAGTGTTTTCATTAGGAATCATGTGTTTTATCAAAAGCTTTTTCTGCATCCATTGCGCAATCATGTGATTTCCTCAAGTTTTGTTTTTGGTATGATCAATAATGTCAATAGTTTTCCTAACATTAAATCAATCCTGCGTTCCTGGTGTAAATCCTATCTGATCATAATATATTATTCTCGTGATAGATTGCTGTATTCTCTTTGCCATTATTTTTTTTTTAAATTTAACTTTTTTGCATTCATATCATTATAGTAACTGGTCTATAATTTTCTTTCTCTGTTTGCGCTTTTCCTGGTTTAGGTATCAGAACTGTATTTGTATCATAAAAAGAACTGGGTAGAGCTCCTTCTTCTCCAGTTTTCACAAATACTCTATATAGTATTGGAACTAACAGTTCTTTAAAAGTTAGATGGAATTCACTTGCATATTAATCTGACCCTGGAGATTTATTCCTGGGGAGATCCTTGATGGCTTCTTCAATTTCTTTTTCTGAGATAAGATTATTTAAGTATTCATCTTCCTTCTCTCTTAATCTGAGTAGCTTTTTGAAAAAAAATTATTCATTTCACTTAGATTGTCAAACTTGTGGATATGCAATTGGTCAAAGCAAGTTCTAATAATCGGTATAATTTTTTCCTTCTTGGAAATGAGTTGATCCTTTCATTTTTTATATTAGTACTTTGATTTTCTTCTTTTTTAAATCAGATTGGTCAAAAATTTTTCAGTTTTATTGGTTTTCTCATAAAACCAACTCAGTTTTAATTTTGAGTTCACTAGTTTTCTCAGTTTCAATTTTATTAGTCTCTCCTTTAGTTTTAGCATTTCTGTTGTCGTATTGACTTGGGGGTTTTCAATTTGGTTTTTGTTAGCTTTTTCACCTGTATGCCCAATTCATTGATCTCCACTCTATTTTATTCACGTAGGCATGCAATGATAAGTTTCCCTAAGCACTGCTCTTGAAGTTTCCCATAAGTTTTGGTTCATTCTCTCATTATTGACATTACCTTGAATGAAGTTTTTGATTTTTTTTCTATGATTTGTTGTTTAACCCACTCATTCTTTGGGTTCAGATTATTAATGTCATTTAAAATATCAAAATAAATATACAATTCTCAAGATTAATAAGTATTATCCTCCCTTGTAGTGATGCAAACGGTTTGCTTATGTTGAATAATAATTTTTTTCCCCGTTAATATTTTTTTGCCTCTCTTGAGAGTTGTGTTTGAAGATCAAACTTTCTATTACCCTCTGGTCTTTTCATCAGGAAGTTCTGGAAACCACTCATTTCAATGATTGTCCACCTCCTTGCATGAAATATTATGCTCAATTTTGCTGGATAATTGATCCTTCGTTGTACTGCCAACTCTTTTGCCTTACAGAATATCATATTCCAGTACTCCAATCTCATTCAATATTTTAAGGTACAAGCTTCAAGATCCCATGTGATCTTGGTTGTATCTCCTTGATATTTGAATTGTTTGTTTCTGGCTTCTTGCAGTATTTTCTCCTTCACGAGATAGTTCAGGAATTTGGCAACAATATTTCTTGGTGTTTTTAGCTTGATATGCCTTTCAGTATGCCAGTGATGAATATTTTCGGTGATTACTTTTCCCTCTGGATCTAGGACTACTTGGCAGTTTTCCTTAATGATTTCTTGGCAGATATTATTCAGGCTTCTTTTCTTTATTGTCATGGCTTTCTGGTAGACCAATAATCGTCTGATTTCTCTTTGGATTTATTTTCCAACTCAGTTATTGTTGTAATTAGATATTTCACATTTTCTTGTCTCTTTTCATTCTTTAGATTATGTTTGACTGATTTTTGATCGCTACAGAGTCATTAGCTTCCATGTGCCCAATTTTAATTTTTATCAAATTTTTTTCAAATAACTTTTTCTTCTCTTTTTCTATCTTTCCAATTGCTTCTTCTCCAGTTAGTTTTTGTACTTCCTTTCCCATTTGTCTGATTTTCCTAGTTTTGTGCTTCATTTTCCATTAGTCCAATTTTCCTTTTAAATTCTTCTCTGATTTATTTTTTTCCATATGCTTAAAATCATTGGCCACTTTTTCTTCTATTTCCCTAAATTAGCTTTTAAAAGCCTTCTTGATTTATTTCAAAAATTCTCTTTGGGCTTGAGACAAGTTCATATACTGTTCGGAAATTTCAAATGAATTTTCTCTGGTAGGGTCTCAAGGTTACCTTCTTTGATACTCATATTTTGATTTTTCTTTCCAGGGAGAGATGCTATGGAGTTATGTTTTCTGGTTTGCTTCAGTCTCATGATCATCGCCTTTTTCCTGACTTTTTAAGTGTATTTCTGCTTTTTGGGCACAGCAGGTTCTGCCCCACCATTCTTGTGCTTAGAACTTGAGGCTTTATTTATTGTGGCATCTAGTTCTTTCAGTTAGAGGCTAAAATGTTGTAGCATACCTGGTGCTGAGCTGGCTGATGTGTAAAAATAGAAATCAGGTGAAATCCTTCTTATTTTCTCAGGATTTACTGTGGGGGCGGTGTGGTATTGGCACAGGAGGGCTCCTCTCCTGAGCACAGGAAGTTTCAGTGGTTAGTGAACTAGTGTTTGTACTAGTGTCTTTCCTATTCCCCTGGCTGTGCTGAGGCATGCATGGAGTGCTGGTGTTGATGATTGCAAGATCCACCTCCCTACGGCTCAAGGTCTCCAATTGGTCCACTACCTTGGGAATGTCTGAGATAACGCTGTTGCTGTGCTGATCTCTTTTAGCCACAGTGACTTTGACCCTCCTTTGCAATATTCCCATTTTCATGGCCTAATACACTGTTTGCTACTTTGGTTGACTCCACTGTTCCAGGATTTTTTCCTGAGGAAGTATTATATGCAGTTTTCAAGGTCAACAAGGGGAACAGTAGAGTATTTACTAATCACTCAACCATCATGGCTCCCAGAAGTTAGAGCAGGTGACTTGCAGACATTTATTCTATGGGCTTATAGTCTCAGAATCTGCTGCTGCAGTTACCTTGGGTTCCACAGCTCTCTCTTACCCAGTTCCACCCGACTTCCCTCCCGAACTGATATGTCTGAGTGGTCAATGCTTGAGATTGCCTGGGGCTTCCTGCCTGTCCCTACCATGGCAAGGACAGCACTGTGCTTATTGTAACTGACGTGTAGTTATGCAAAAGACTTCCATGAATATCATGCTGTGAAGGACTAACTATATTTCCTTCCATTCTAGCTGCCACTATGCTTATTCTATTCTCCCATTTGACCCTATCCTTCCTCAAAAGTATTTAATTCCAATTATCCCCTACCCCTTTTTTGCCTCCCTTCTATCATTCATTCATCCTCCCACTTTTCCTCTTCTTCCCTACTTTCACGTACTGTAAGATAGATTTTTATGGAAAATTGAGTGTCTATGTTATTCCTTCCTTAAGGCAAATATGAGCAAAAGATTCTTTTTTTCCCCCCTCTCACCACCCTTCTATTCTGCTCTATTGAAAAAAGGTTTTTCTTCCCTCTACTGTAGGAGAGATAATTTATCCTCTTCTATTTCTCCTTTTCTGCTCCCAATCCATTCCTATCTCACCCCTTAATTTTCTTTTTTTTAGGTATCATCCCTTGCTATTCAACTCACCTTGTGCCCTCTGTCTCTATGGAAATAATCCCTGAAACTGCCCAAATGTTGAGAAGTCTTAAGAATTACAAATATTATATTTCTGTGAAGGAATACAACAGTTCAACTTTAGTAAATCTCTTATGATTTCTCTTTCCTGTTTACCTTTTCATGCTCCTCTTGATTTTTGCATTTGAAAATCAGATTTTCTATTCAGCTATGGTCTTTTAATCAAGAATGAAAGGATGCTTGAAAGCCCTCTGTTTCAATGAATGATCATTTTTTTCCCTTGAACATTATATTCAGCTTTTTCTGGGTATATGATTTTTATTTTTAATTCTACCTCCTGAGACCTGTGGAATATCTTATTCTAAGAACTCTCTTGCCTTGATGTTTAAGCTTCCTGATCTTGTGTTATGATGATTATGTTTCCACAATACTCAAATGGTTTCTCTTTGGCTGCTTACCATATTTTATCCTTGTCCTGGGAGCTCTGGAATTTGGCAACATACCTAGAAGTTCCTTTTTTGGAATCTCTTTCAGGAAGCGATCAATGGATTATTTCAATATTTATTGTAACCTCTGGTTCTGGAATATCAGGAATGTTTTCCTTGACAATTTCTTGAAATATGATATCTAGCCTACTTTTTTGAAAATGGCTTTCATTTAGTCCCATATTTTTAAAATTGTCTCTCCTGGATCTGTTTTCAAGGTCAGTTGTTTTTCCTATGAGATATCTCATATTGCCTGCTTAATTCATTCCTTTGGTTTTGTTCTACAATTCCTTGATTTTTCATGGTCATTAGCTTTTATCTGCTCCATTTTAATCTTTAAGGAACTATTTTCTTTAATGTCCTTTTGAACCTCCTTTTACATTTGATCAATTCTGATTTTTAGAGTATTCTTCTCTTCATTGCCTTTTTTGGATCTCTTTTGTCATTTGGGTTACTCTATTTTTTAAAGTATTATTTTCCTCAGCATTTTTTTGGATCTTCCCTAGTAAGCAGTTGACTTGTTTTTCATAATTTTCTTGCATCATGTTCATTTCTGTTTCCGTTTTTTCCTCTACTTCTCTTGCTTACTTTTCAAAATCCCCTTTGAGCAATTTCATGGCCTAAAATCAATTCATATTTTTCTTCGCAACTTTATATTGAGAAACTTTGACTTTGTTGTCTTCTGTTTTCGTACTTTATCTTCCTTGTTACCAAATTAATATTGAACAATGTGATTCTATTTGTGACTTTTGCTCACTTCCCCAGGAATTTACTTGACTTTTGAGCTCTTTGTCAAGGTAGATCTCTGCTTCCAATGAGGATGGGGCTGCACTGTCAGTTGCTCGGTCCACCCACAATCTGCTGGCCTTGAGCTAAAGTAGCAGTACCTCCTGTTTCCCAGTGCTGCTGTTGTGATTGTAGTGGATTCCTCCACCCCCTTCCCCCTCTGCCACCTTGATGCTAGGACTAGAGTGCTGTACTTTCCTACACTGGTCTCACAGGCTTTTTTCATTGACCTTCCAATTTGTCCTCTGTGGTTTGGGGTCATGAATTCTGGAAACCAACGGAGTTGCCCAAGATTCATTCCCCCCAGACCTAGGGAGGTCTTTTTTGCACTTACTTGACCCACCCTGGACTCTGCTCTGCTCCCAGCATGGTGTAATAGACACTTTCCGGAGACCTTCTGGGTTTTCTTGACTTGCAGATTTTCTTCCTTTCTTCATTATGTGGGTGCTGCAGCCCCAGAATTTTAGAGTCATTTTTACAGATATTTGGCTGGGCTTCAGGGGAGCAGTATAGAGGGTCCCTGCTGTTACTCCACTCTCTGGGTTCCACCCCACTAGTACTAGCATTTGTAATACAACGTTGAATACTATTATTGATTACGAGCACCTTTCTTTCAGTACTCATGGTATCGGGTAGGCTTCAAGGTTATATTCATTAGAAATAATGCTTGTTAATGGCTATAGGAAGATACTTATAATTTTAAGGGAAAGTCCATTCTATTCATCGTTGCAAGAGTTTTTTTTTTTTTTTAAATGAATGAGTGTTTTATTTTTGTCAAAAGTTTTTTATTCATGTATTGATATAATCATATGCTCTTTTAATCTTGGAAGTTTATATTTTTGTAAATATTTTTCCATTTCAATAACATTGTTTGGGCAAAATGACTCCTCATGAGTGCTATGATTTCATCTCCATTTGTGGTATATTCACCCTTTTAAAGTTTCATAATGGTAATTTGGACTTCTTCTCTCCTGTAAAATCATATTAACAAATGGTTTATCTATTTTATAGTTTTTTCATAAAAATGACTTGTTAATATTAGTTAAAAAGTCAATGACTTTCTTACATTTAATTTTATTAATCTCACCTCTGAGTTTTAGGATATCCAATTTAGTGTTTACTTGGGGATTTCTGGTTTGTTCTTTTTCTTATTTTAATAATTGAATATCTAATTCATTGGTTTACTTGTTCTCTATTTTATGGACAAAGGAATTTAGAGGTATAGAATATTTTCACATTTATCCTTCTTATTGTTATTTTCCTTAATAAAGTTATTTATTGTTTCCTCGACTTGTTCTTTAATCCCCTCAGTCTTTAGGATGAGACTGTTTAGGCTTTTATTAATTTTACTATGTTTCCTTAGTCTGATATTAAATATAATTTTTATTCCACTAATATCCAAAAGGTATGTATTTCCTATTTCTACTTTCCCATATTTAACTATATAAAGTTGTTATGTTCTGATATATGGTCAATTCTTGTGAATGTACCAATGTACCCTTGAGTACAAGATTAATTTCTTTCTATTCCTGTTCAGGTCTCTCCAGATATCTATCAGTTCTAGCTTTTCTAAGATTCCATTCATTTGCTTGATTTTTTTTTTCACTGTTGGATTTATCTACTCTGGAGAGTGAAAGATTGCAATATCCTTTTATTATAATTTTGTTCTCTATTCTCTTCTATAATTTATTTGGCATTTCCTTTAAAAAAGTATGGATGCTATATTATTTGGTGCATATAGGTTTGTTATTGATAAATTCATTTCCTATGAATTATTTAATTATCTATGATACTTTTATCACAATGAACTTTCCCTATTTATCAATTTTAATTAAATCTATTTTAGTTTTAATTTTAACATCATGATTGGCACATTTGCACTTTTTACATCAGCTGAAGAATTCTAAATTTTCTTAAATTATCTCTCCTGGATCTATTTTCTACATCAGTTGGTTTTTCAAAGAGGTGTTTCATACTTTCTTCTATTTTCACTCTCTTCACTTTTTACGTTGTTGTTTGTCCTCTCATGAAGACATTAACTTCTACTTCCCCAGTTCAAATTTTTAAGTAATTATTTACTTGAGAGTTTGTACTTCTGTTTCCTTTTATTTCATTTTGCTTTGGAATGAGTTCTTTTAGTTAGGGAATTTTTGTTCCTCCTTTTCCAAGAGTTGTTTTCTCAATGAATTTTTGTGCCCATTATCTTTGGGCTTGTCCTCTTTTTAAAAATATTTTTAAATATTTTTTGTTGCCTCTTGCCTTGTTCTTAATTATTTTTTCATAATTTTCTTGCATCTCTCACATTTTGCTCCCCTCTTTAACTCTACTACTGTTTTCTTTCTTCAACTCTTCGAAGACTTCTTGCTTTCCTTGCTCAGAATTCACCCCAAGCCATGCTATTCCTTGGAAAATTCAAAGTTTCTTCTCCTAATTTGCCCCAGGAAGTTACCTTTTGTGTAGCCACAGCTATGGTTTTAAATCCATTTCAAGGCTCAAACCACTTATTCTTCAGAGTCCTCTTTACGGATTTTTAAAAAATTTTGTAGGTCATTATTTTCTCAGTTCACTCTATATTAGCAGTCTATATTTCTTAAGGCATAAATGACTGTCAAGTCCATGGGATAAATGAATAAAGAATTTTCCAGATTGGAGGACAGTTTGGTGCATTGGCAAAAGAGATAGTGAAGGCAAGTCTAAGTAATAAATAAGGAAGTTAAGGGAAGATGAAAAAAGTCTCAGTTATTATGATATTGGGAAAAAAGCTCTATGACACTGAGCACTAGAAACATATATATATATGTATATATATATGTATATATATATATATATATATCATACATTCATGAATCATAGTAGCATATATATGAAAACAACATACATACATAGATGAAACCTCAGAGATCATCTACCTAAAACCCTTTATTTTAGTCTTTAGGAGACTGATTTCCAGGAAGGATATGTGATTTCCCAAGTTCATCATGCAATTATGCAGCAGAGGCATTATTTTAAAGCACGGCTTCAGAGTTTGACTCAGAACCAGTGCTTTATGTATTATACCAAGGGACATCCCCAAATATCTTTGATATAGCAATGTAAATGAGAAAATCCATAGCCTTGATCCCATTTCTCCCATTCTTCTCTTTCACTTTTTTGCTATTTTCTTTGTTTTCGTTCTCCTTTGGGGGATGTATGTACCAGATCTTTTTGGGGCATTTTGGTGGAGGGGATGAAATGGTGCTACTTGTGGCCATGGCTTATGACTGCTATGTGGCCCTAGGCAATCCATTTCATTATACAGCCATCATGAGTCTGAGAAGATGCATTGGGCTTGTAATGACCTCATGGACTATAGGATATGAACATTCAGTGAGTCAACTGGCCATGGTTATGATTTGCCCTTTTGTGGCCTTAGAGAGATGGACAGCATTTTTTGTGACTTACAATTCGTTATTAAGCTTGCATGCATGGATACTTATGTCCTAGGACTAATGGTGAATGCTGATAGTGGAATCTTTGCTTTGATTTGCTTCTTTCTCTTGTTACTTTCTTATATGTATATCGTAGTCATTGTCTGCCATCAATCTATGGATGGGGAAACCAAGACATTATCTACTTGTACTGCCAATATTATGGTTGTAGTGATATTCTTTGGACCTTGATTCTTCATCTATCTGTGGCCACTCAACATCACCTCAGTGGACAAGTTTCCTGCAATTCGACACAGTCATTACGCCTCTGTTGAATCCTGCTATAAATATAAAAAAACCGTTTTATTGCCATAGAAAAGAGTTTTATACATGTTATAGATGACTTCTTTTACCATTTGACAATAGGCATTATTCATCTGTTTTGTCTAATAAGATGGGTAATTCCTTTAAAGATAATAGGTATCTCCCAGGTGGTCTTGAATTTTTCTAGATTTTAATGAAATCTCACACTGCCATTCAACTTAAATGTATCTAGAAAATGCTACTTTCCTGTGCTAAGGCAATCGTTTATCAAATTGTATTCTGTGCTGGAGTATCCCCTTCTCAGTGTTGAACAAAACACCTTTGTTGAACATACATATCCATGTTTTACAACTTGATACAACTAAGATCTGCGGGTCATTGAATGAGGCTCTGACTGGATTGTTTTTAAGATTGTTTATACCTCTGAAATTCTATGGGACTTCCACTGAGCAGTTTTATGTGCCTTCTGTGAAGGTGAGTTTGATTGTATCACTGATTTTATTTTTATTAAAATAAGGGACTTGGAAACACTGAAATTTCATTGACATATGAAATTCACATGGACACGTGAAATGTCTGTGTGTTTTTTAATATGCTATTTTTAATAAATTAATTTATTTGTTTTTAATTTTCAACAATTACTTCCATAAGTCTTAAATTTTCTCCCCCTCTATCCCTGAGATGGCATACAATTTTATATGGGTTCTACACATACATTACTTTTAAACGCATTTTCACATTGGTCATGTTGCATAGAAGAATCGAAAAGAATGGGAGAACCCATGAGAGAAACCAAAACATAACACAAGAGAAAATAATCTTCTTCATTCTGAGATCCAGTTCCATAGTTCTTTCTCTGTATGAAGATGGAATTGTTCCTTAGGGTCCTTTGGGGATATTTTATGTCTTCGCATTGCTGTGAAGGGCTAAGTTTACCAGAAACACTCTTCGCACACTGTGACTGTTCCTGAGCACAATGTTATCCTGGTTCTGACCATTTCACTCAGCATCACTTCATTTTAGTCTTTCCAGGCCTCTCTGAAATCCTCCTGTTCATCAATTCTTATAGCACAATAGTATTCCATTTTATTAACATACCACAACTTGTTCATTCATTGCCCAGTTGATGAGTATTCTTTTGATTTCTAGTTCTTGATCACAACAATTGTTTTTTCCATGTGGGATATTTCCCATTTTAATGATCTCTTTAGGATAGATTCTTTTCAAAAAGAATGCTTTGAAGTTTTCGATTTCATTGAAATTTCATTTTTTCCCTGAAGTATTACGGTCAGTTTTCTTGGGTGGGTGACTTTTGGTTTTAAGCATCTCTTTTGACCTCCAAAACATCATATTACAAGCACTTCAGTCCCTTAAGTTAGAAGATGCTACATTTTATGTTATCTTGATAGTACTTCCACAATACTTGAATTGTTTCTTTTTGACTGCTTGTAATATTTTCCCTTGACCCAGGAAATCTGGAATTTGTCTACTATGATTCTAGGAGTTTTCCTTTTGGGAGCTCTTTCAGGAGGTGATCAGTGAAGTCTTTCCATTTCTATTTTACCCTCTAGTTGTAGAACATCAGGACAGTTTGTCTTGATAACTTCTGGGAAGATGATGTGCAGACTCTTTTTTGATCATGGATTTCAGGTAGGCCCATCATTTTTAAATTATCTGTCCTGGATCTATTTTCCAGGTCAGCTGTTTTTCCAATGAGCTATTTCACATTGTATTTTATTTTCTAATTCTTTAATTTTCTTTTACAATTTCTAGTTTTCTCCAAAATGATTAACTTTTATCTGCTTCATTCTAATTTTTAAAGAAATATTTTGTTGAAAACTCCAGGGCAGCCACAGACTCCAGCATCAAGATGGAAAAGCAGAATGGCAGCCCAGGGTGGGAGACCAGCAGAGCCAAGCGAATGATAGTCTCTGAGCACCAGATACTGGCCACAACTGCTCCTGGGACTTTCAGCCTGCAGACTTAACGTCTGCAAGTAACCTACTTGAAGGTCCAGGGGCTACAATGGCAGAGTGAACAGTAAATGCTCTCTCCTTTCCCCTTGTTGACCCCAAAAAACTATAAAATATTTCCCCAGGGAAATCCTGGGTCAGTGGAGACAGTCAACAGAGCAAACAGTCTCATAACGTCTGAGGCTAGGAAAATAGCCAAGGGGATTCCTCTTTCTCTGACAGAGGCAAAGTAGAAGGAGAGGGGCCCCACAGTGTTGGAAACTCTCGATAAGACCCAGGCATGCCTCAGCACTCCAGGAGAAAAGGGAAAACAATAGGGCAGCGGGGATCACCAACCCCTGAGTTTGCCTTTGCCTTCTCTTACCTGAGGACATCTCTCTTGACCAGTCCACCACTACCCCCACACTTAACAAATTATCCCCAGGGCTTATGGAGGAAACACAAAATAAAAACATTAATCAGCATCTGCCCTTAGCTTTATCACGTCAGTCAACTGAACACCAAGTTATACAGCTTCTACCTGAAAGAAGCAGAAGCCACAACACACAATCATCATCATCATGAGCAAGAAAAAGCAATGAGGGAATGGGTATAAAATAAATGATGTGATGATAAAAATGTGATTTATGTATGCAAAGCAATTGTAACAGAAGATGTGAAGAGGAGGAAGCAGAAAATGGTAAGTTATATCGCAGCAAAAAGTACAAAATTATAACAGAGTGAAAGGGGAGGGAGATGAGCATTGTTTGAGA
Organism: Potorous gilbertii; assembly: GCA_028658325.1. Classification (NCBI taxonomy): domain Eukaryota; kingdom Metazoa; phylum Chordata; class Mammalia; order Diprotodontia; family Potoroidae; genus Potorous; species Potorous gilbertii. Next base: position 11,867,482 of record CM053774.1, on the reverse strand, counting down.
GGTACTCTCTTCTGACTTGTTTCAAGGAGGGAATAATAATCTTAATTAAGTATACAATTCTTATTAGGTCTATAGGCAGTAGTGAAGGAAGTGGCAAGAAAGGGGAGCGAAGGCTAAAAGGGAAGGAAGAAGAAGTAAGAGTAAACGAATTAAAAGGGAGGGGGTCTAAAAGAAGGAAGGGAGGACTTTTTTGCATTCATTTTCACAAATTTTGGGTTCCAAAATCTCTCCCGTTTGTTCCATTCCCACAGAGCAATACACCAGGCACTCTAATTTCCCCTATCACCTATCTGTCCTGTCTTCCAACTTCCCTCCCATCCCTTCTCCCCATCTTCTCTTTTGTCCTGTAGAGCCAGATAACATTTTATTCCCTGTTACCTGTATTTCTTATTTCCTAGCAACAACAACAAAACTCAGAAGTTGTTCCTCAAATTTTGAGTTCCAATTTCTCCCCGTTCCTACCTCCCCACCCATTCTCTTTGGGAAAGCAGGTATTTCAATATAGGCCATATCTGTGTAGTTTAGCAATTGACTTCCATTATAGTCGTGTTGTGTAAGACTAATTATAATTCCCTCCATCCTCTCTTGCCCCCCATTGACTCTATTCTCTCTTTGACCCTGTCCCTCCCCAAGAGGGTTGATTTCATGGGGCGGAGCCAAGATGGCTGAGTTAGAGCAACGACTCACCTAAGCTCTCAGAGAAACTCCTTCAGGTACCCCCGAAAGGAGAATCTGACCAAATTTTGGAGGGGCGCAATTCAGTGGGAGACAGAAGCTGACAGTTTCGGAGCTCATGTTAGACTGGAAGATCCAGGGGAAGGGTCTGTTCCGTGGGGGTGAGCCCACAGTGCACAGTGCAGCATGGCCAGCGCAGCGGAACCGAAGGGACCCGAGAAATCTGAGCAGCGGGCAGAACCAGAGGATCAGGACCAAGGGCGGGAGACAAGCTGAACCAAGTCAGTGAGAGCCGCCTAGCCCCAGATATAAGTGCAGCAGCTCCTGAGACCTTCAGCTCGAAGATATAACTTCGGGAAGTCACCTACTTGAACTTCCAGGAGCCAGGAAGGTAGATTGAGCAGTAAATGCTGTCTCCTCCCAACTTGATGACCATGGAAGAACCAGAAAATATTTCCCCAGTAAAATCCCCGAACTTTGTGCACAGGAACGCCCACAGTGTGCGACAGTTCTTTCTGATACACTTGGAACTTTGTAATAACACAGGAACTTACTGAAAAAAAAATCCCAATGACGATTTTCTAAGGCAAAATGCCTTCCACACGTAGAGAAAGAAACATAGAAGTCATTCTCAGAATGTAGCAGATCATGTTTTTGTGGGGGTGGGGGGTTAGTGTATTGTGTTTTGATTTATTATGTGATTTCTTCCATTTATTTTAAAGCGACTACATAGCATGACTGTAGTGAAAATGTACTCAATAGGAAAGTATATGTGGAACCTATACAGAATTGTATGCTGTCATGGGGAGGGAGAAGGGTAGCAGGGGGAAGGTGTGGGGGGATAAAATCTTAATTTTAGGGAAGTGATTGTAGAACATTTATAAATAAATAAACAAATGAATTAATTTAAAAAAAAGAGTGTTGATTTCAAGTTGCTCTCTCCTCCAATTACCCTCACTTCCATCATAACCCCCACCCCGCTTATCCCTTTCTCCCCCACTTTCCTGTATTGTAAGATAGGTTTTCATACCCAAGTGAGTGTGCATTTTATTCCTTCCTTTAATCAAATGTGATGACAGAAAACGTCATGTTTTTCTCTATGCTCCCCTCTTTTTCCCTCCACTAAAATGTCTCCTGTCTCCCCCTTCTTTCAAAGATAATTTACCCCATTCCATTTGGCCCTCTCTCCTCCCAACACATTTGTCTCTCACCGCTTAACTTAAAATTTTAAGATTTGATTCCATTCTATTCAATTCATCCTGTGCTCTCTGCCTGTCTATGTGCATGTGTGTGTATTCCTACAAACTACCAAGATACTGAAAAGTTTCGAGACTTACAAATATTGTCTTTCCATGTAAGAATGTAAACAGTTCAACTCTATTAAGACCCTTATGACTTGTCTTTGCTCTTTACCTTTTTGTGCTTCTCTTCCTTCTTGTGTGTGAAAGTCAAATTTTCTTTTCACTTTTTGTCTTTACATCAAGTATGCTTAAAAGTGGTCTATTTCACTGAAAGATCATATTCCCCCCTGAAGTATTATACTCAGTTTAACTGGGTAGGTGATTCTTGGTTTTAGTCCTAGTTCCTTTGACGTCTGGAATATCATATTCCATGCCCTTCGATCCCTTAATATAGAAGTTGTTTGAACTTGGGTGATCCTGATTGTATTTCCACAATACTGGAATTCTTTCTTTCTAGCTGCTTGCAATAATTTCTCCTTGACAGGGCAACTATGAAATTGGGCCACCATGTTCCTAGGAATTTCTTTTTTTGCATGACTTTCAGGCAGTGATCGCTGAATTCTTTCAATATTTACTTTGCCCTCTGGTTCTAGAATATCAGGGCAGTTTTCCTTGATAATTTCATGAAGGATGATTTCTAAGCTCTTTTTTTTGATTGTGACTTTCAGGTAGTTCCATAAGTTTTAAATTGTCTCTCCTGGATCTATTTTTCAGATCAGTTATTTTTTCAATGAGATATTTCATATTATCTTCCATGTTTTTCATTCTTTTGGTTTTGTTTTGTGATTTCTTGGTTTCGCATAAAATAATTAGCCTCCATCTGTACCATTCCAATTTTTAAAGAACTATTTTCTTCAGTGAGATTTTGAAACTGTTTTTCCATTTGACTAATTCTGCTTTTAAAAGCATTCTTCTCCTCATTGGCTTTTTGAACCTTTTTGCCAATTGAGTTAGCCTATTTTTCAAGGTGTTATTTTCTTCAGCATTTTCTGGGTCACCTTTACCAAGGAACTGACCCGTTTTTCATGCTTTTCTTGCATATCTCTCACTTCTCTTCCCAATTTTGCCTCCACCTGTCTAACTTGGTTTTCAAAATGCTTTTGAGCTCTTCCGTGGCCTGAGCCCATTGAATATTTATTTTGGATGTTTGGGATACGGAAGTCTTGAATTCTACGTCTTTCCATGATGGTAAGCATTGTTCTTCCTCATCGGAAAGTATGGGAGGAAATATCTGGCCACCAAGAAAGTAACCTTCTATGTTCTTATTTTTTTACCCCTTTTCTGGGCATTTCCCAGCCAGTTACTTGACTTCTGAGTTTCTTCACCACTCCCCCTTCACCTCCACTTCCACCCAGATGGTGCTTGAGGTTTGAGATTAAAATGCTGCTTCGATGCCTCAGGGCTTTCAGCGGGGGTCAGGGGTGCTATTCAGTGTGAGATTAAATTCAGGTGCTCAGGTGGGGAAGGGCTGCCACACAGGCTCCATTGCCTCAGGGGGTTTATGGGGAGACGTTCAACAATGAATCTCGCTACTGCCTGCTTCAGGACCTGCTGGCAGGTGCTGCCTCCTCTGCTGCCTCCCGGGGCAGCCTGAGTTATGTGGACACCCCCATTCCCTTCTCGGCAAGTTGAAAAGGCCCTCTCACTGACCTTTGGCATCTGTGGGTGAAGGGACCTATGTGGCCACTGGAAATTCTGTCCCTGAAGCCTGCTAAGATCTCCTCTTCAAGGTGCCAAGGTACCAGGGAAGGCCTGGGCTCTGCTCTGGGTCTGGTCCACGACAGACCTTTGGAGTCAATTTTTCAGGGCTCTCTGAAAGAGAAATCTCCTCCACTCTTTGGTTCTGTGGCTTCTGATGCTCCAGATTTTATGGGGAGTTCTTCTTTACAGGTATATTTTGGGCCTTGAGTTAGGATCTAGCATATGTGTATCTTTCTACTCCGGCATCTTGGCTCCTTGAAAAGGAAAAAATAATGTTAAGGATGGGAAAGGAGAGGGTAGAACAAAAAGCACAAATGGTGGGAAAGAGAATTGAGGGAAACACACAGATTGTAATCACAACTGTGAAGGTGAATGGAATGAACTTTCCCATAAAATGGAGAAAGATAGCAGAATGGATTAAAATCCATAATACAACAACATGTTGTTTACAAGAAACACATGTGGGGGGAGGAGCCATGAGGGTGGAGTGAGAGCAATGACGCACCTAAGCTCATGGAAAAACTCCTTCTGATACCACTGAAAGGAGAATCTGACCAAATTTTGGAAGTGCAGAATCTAGTGGAAGATAGAAGGTGAAGAATTCGGGGCTCAGGTTGGACTGGAAGATGCACGGGAAACATCTGTCTCACTGGGGTGAGTCCACACTGCACAACACAGCACAGCGAGCACATAGAGCAGAAGGGATCCTAGAAACTTGAGTGGCGGGCTGAACCAGAGGAGTGGCACGAAGTGCGGGAGACAAGCCGGGAGTCAGTGAGAGCCGCCAATAGCCAGATATAAGTGCAGCAGCTCCTGAGCCCTTCAGCCCCAAGATCTAATTTCGGTAACTCACCAACTTGAACTTCCTGGAGCCAGGAAGGTGGAGTGAGTAGTAAATGCTTTCTCCTCCCCCCTTGATGACAGTGAAAGAACCATAAAATATTTCCCCAGAAAAATTCTAGATCAACAGAAACAGCAGAAGGAGGTCAATAGTCTCAAAACACTTAGGAGAAAAATAGCTAAGGGAGATTCCTCCTACAGTGGCAGAGACAAACCAGAAAGACAGAGGACTCAGGGCAGGGAAAACTTTCACTAGGAACCAGGCAAGCCTCAGCGCCAGGGGAGGAGCCCCAGGAGAGGTGGAAACACGCATTAGCATCTAGGCTTGTCTCAACTGTCCAGGGGAATCGGAAAGACAATAGGGCAGCAGGGATTACCAGCCCCTGAGCTTTCCTTTGCCTCAGGTGACCTGAGGAGATCTCTTGTGACCAGACTGTGACCTCCCCCACACTTAACAAGCTAAACCCAGGCCTGATTGGGGAAACACAAAACAAAAACCTGCTTTTAGATTTTTCACTCATCAGCTCAGCAAAAAGTTCTCTATCTTTGGAATGAAAGAACCAGAAGCCACAACACTCAACCAACATCGTGAATAAGAAAAAGCAGAGGATCGAAGAAGTATGAAATCTTTCTATGGGGATAAGGACCAAAACACAAATACCACATATATCAGAGCTGAGACTGTACTTCCATCTGAGTCTTCAGAAGGGACTATGAACTGCTCACAAGCAAAATCAGCTCACCTGGATCAGCTGAAGAAGGAAATAGAAGACAAACTGGCCAATGATCTTAAAATTGTTAAGAAAGAACTCACTGAGGAGAACACTTCTTTGAAAAGGAAAATTGAACAAATGGAAAAGGAAGTTCAAAAATTAACTGGAGAAAATAACTTTCTAAAAGGACAAATGGAAAAGAAAGTACAAAAATTATCTGGAGACAATAGCTTTTTAAAAGGAAAAATTGGGCAGATGGAAAAGGAGACGCAAAACTTAACGGAGGAAAACAATTTGATAACGATTAGAATTGGGCAAGTAGAAACTAATGACTCAATGAGACAGCAAGAATCAGTCAAACAAAATCTAAAGAATGAAAAGATAGAAGAAAATGTAAAATATCTAATTGGAAAAACAACTGACCTCGAAAATAGATCCAGATGAGAAAACTTCAGAATAATTGGCCTGCCAGAAACCCGTGATGGAGAAATGAGCGTGGACAATATCTTCCAGGAAATCATCGAGGAAAGCTGCCCAGAAATACTAGATTCAGAGGGCAACATAGTCTTTGAAAGAATTCACTGTTCCCCTCTTGACAGGGATCCCAAAATCAAAACCCCAAGAAATATAGTTGCCAAATTCCAGAGCTATCAAGTAAAGGAGAAAATATTACAAGCAGCCAGAAAGAAACAATTTAGATATCAAGGAGATACAGTCAGGATTACACAGGACCTTGCAGCTTCTACATTAAAAGATTGAAAGAATTGGAAACCAATATTCCATAAGGCAATGGAGTTGGGTCTACAACCAAGGATAAACTACCCAGCAAAGTTCAGCATAACATTTCAGGCAAGGAGAAAGTCATTGAATGAAGTAAGGGATTTCCAGAGCTTCCTGACCAAAATACCAAAACTTAATAGACAATTCGATCTTCATTTACAGGTCTCAAGAGAATCATGAAAAGGTGAACAGGAGTGGGGGGAAACAACTTGTTACTCAACCAGGGCAAACTGTTTACCTCCCTACAACGGAAGATGATACCTGTTAATCTTGAGAATTGTGCGGCTATTATGAAATATAAAAGGGATATGCATAGGGGGAACGCGTTTAAAGTAAAGAATGTCATGATAAAAATATGATTTAAGTATGAGAAGGGATTTTAATAGGAGGTGTGAAAAGGAGGAAGCAGAAAATGGCAAATTACATCACAAGAAGAGGTAAAAAATCATAGTAGAGGGAAGGAGGAGAGGGAGATAAGCATTGCGTGAGAGGTACTCTCATCGGATTTGTTTAAAAGACACAACAATAAACTTAAGTAGATAATCCTAATTGTGGTGGTAATTACACAAAATAAAGAAATTGAAGGAATAAAAACAGCCAAAGAAGGAACTAAGTTATCACTCTTTGCAGATGATATGGTGATATATTTAGAGAATCTCAGATTCTCCAGTAAAAGTCATCTTGAAATAATAAACAACTTTGGTAATGTTGCAGCTTACAAAATTAACCCAAACAAATCTTCTGCATTCCTATGTATTAGCAACAAAGTCCAACAGCAAGAGATAGAGAAATCCCATTTAAATCTAGAGTAGACACTATAAAATACTTAGGAGTTCACCTGCCAAAACAAACCCAGGGAATATATGAACAAAATTACAAGACAGTTTTTGCACAAATAAAGTCAGATTTAAGTAAGTGGGAAAACATCAGTAGTTCATGGATAGACGGAGCTAATATAATAAAAATGACAATTCTACCTAAATTAATTTACTTATTTAGTGTCATACCAAATAAACTATCAGATAATTATTTTCTTTTATAAAAAATTTTATTGATTTTATTAATTTTTAAATATTCTACAGTCACTTCCTTAAAATTAAGATTTTCATCCTCCCCACACCTTCCCACCGCTACTCCCCTACCTCCCCATGACAGCATACAATTCTGTATAGGTTCTACATATACTTTCCTACTGAGCACATTTTCACTATAGTCATGCTATGTAGTCGCACTAAAATAAATGGAGGAAATCATACTACAAATCAAAACATAATACACTAAAACCCACACAAATAAAAACATAATCTACTACATTCTACAAATGACTTTCATATTTCTTTCTCTGAGTATGGGAGGCATTTTTTCTTAGAAAATCGTCACTGGGATTTTTTTTTTCAGTAAGTTCTTGTGTTATTACAAAGCTCCAAGTCTACCAGAAAAATCTCTCGCACACTCTGGTCGTTGCTGTGCGCAAAGTTTCCCTACTTCTCCTCCTTTCGCTCAGCATCAGACTATATAAGTCCTTCCAGGCCTCCCTGAAATCTTCTTGTTCAACATTTCTTATGGAGCAATATTAACTCCATTACATTCATATACCATAATTTATAAAGCCATTTCCCAATTGATGGGCATCTCCTTGATTTCCAGGTCTTGGCTACCACAAAGAGGGCTGCAGTAAATATTTTTGTACATGTGGGTCCCTTACCCATTTTTACAATCCCTTGGGGATACAGTCCTAGTAGCGATTTGCTGGGTCAAAGGTTATGCACATTTTTGTAGCTCTTTGGGCATAGTTCCAAACCATTCTCCAAAATGATTGGATAATCTCATAGCTCCACCAACAATGAATTAATGTTCCAACTCTCCCATATCCTCTCCAGCATTTATCATTTTCTTGTTCTGACATGTTTGCCAATCTTATAGTTGTGATGTGGTACCTCAGAGTTGTTTGGACTTGCATCTCTTTAATCAGTAGTTGTTTAGAGCGCTTTTTCATATTATTATTGATATCTTTAATTTCTTCCCCTGAAAATTACCTATTCAAATCCTTTGACCATTTAACAATTGGGGAATGACTTTTATAATTATATATTTGAGTCAATTTTCTGTATATTTTAGAAATGAGGCCTTTATCTCCGAGCTTAGGCGTAAAAGTTTTTCCCAATTTACTACATCCTTCCGAATTTTGGATGCATTGAGTTTGGTTGTGCAAAACCTTTTCAGTTTAAAGTAATCAAAATTATCCTTCTTGCATTTCATAATGCTTTCTATCATTTCTTTAGAAAAAAATTCATTCCCCCTCCATAAATCTGATAAATACACTATTCCTTGCTTCTCCAGGTTATTCATGGTATCAGTCTTTTTACCTAAATCATGTACCCATTTGGACTTTATTCTTGTGTACGGTGTCAGGCATGGATCTATGCCTATTTTCCGCCACACAGTTAACCAGTTTTCCCAGGAAATTTTGTCAAACAGTGAGTTCTTATCACAGAACCTGGGGTCTTTGGGTTTATCAAACAGGAGGTTGCTATATTCCTTGCCTACTGTGTCTTGGGTGCTAAGTCTATTCCACTTGTTTATCCCTCTGTTTCTTAGCCAATATCAAGTGGTTTTAATAGTTACTGCTTTGTAATACAATTTGAGGTCTGGTAGCGCTAGGCCACCTTCCCACGCATTTCTTTTCATTAGTCCCTTTGATATTCTGGACCTTTTGCTTATCCAAATGAATTTTGATATTATTTTATCCAGCTCTAGAAAATAATTATCTGATAGTTTAATTGGTATGACACTAAATAAGTAAACAATCATATGATTTTTGTTAATTTTATTGGTATGATCAATTATACCGATAGTTTTTCCGATATTGAACCATACCCACATTATTGACATAAATTTACCAGATTGTCTTTGTGATGTATTGCTATAATATTCCTGCTGATACTTTAACTTTTTGCAATACTATTCATTATGGAAATTTGTCTGTAGTTTTCTTTCTCTATTTGTCTTCTCCATGATTTAGGTGTCAAAGCCATATTTGTGTCCTAAATAGAATCGGGTATAAGTTTATCCTTACCTATTTTTTCATATAGTTTATACATTCTTCAGATGAAATGTAGCCACGATTGAGGGAATAAATCATTATAGAGAAATTCCCTATTATTCTTATCACCACCACCATCTGTTGACCAACTCACCAACAGACAGGCAACAAGAGTCCTTGAAGTGGTAGAACCCTCAGACCACAGGTCTCATTTCCAGCCCAACCAATTGACTTCTTACTTGAAATGAATTTTTCGTGGTTTTAAATTTGGAAAAAGATCAGGGCTTGATGATTCTGTGAGTTTAGGAAGACTCAAGAGTTCCCATAGGAAATAGTTTTTTCTTTCTCTTCATGAGTCTGCTCTGTGTCTCCAGTGAATAAATATCACACACACACACACACACACACACACACACATACAATGATAATATATAAGCCTTCGTTTCCATTTAGCATGCATGTATTTTCTCTCTTCTATTTTCCAATCAACTAGGGAGTAAAGAACTTTTCATCAGCCAAGGAAGTTTTGGTCATAGGAGCCCTATGTATATGGTAAACCATCTCTTTTGTTTTCTAACCTTCTCAAATGATATAAACCCTTATTTGATACTGTCTACATGCACATTGGGCTTCATTTCATAGTGAATGATTCTTCAATTCTGGGTATATTTCTTTTCTCACCTCATCCTCGGGAATTAACCCCTTACTGTAGCTGTGGTTTATAATTTTTAAAATTATTGCCTGGATTCACTCTTTCAGAGCCTGCAGATATAGTGATATGTTTTTGATTCGTACTAAATGTTAACTGCCTGTAGCTCTCAAGTATTTGGGGATTATTGTCGGAAGTGTAGGGATGGATGACCAAAAGAATATAATTTCTCCTAGAGGAAGGATGTAATCTACCAGAAAAGCAGAGAGAAGAAGGAAAGAAAGCTAAGGGAAAAGTATTGACCAGTTACCAAGGTCCAAGCAAAAAATTGGCTTCTGGAAAAATAAAGGGAAGAATTGGCCTCGAAAGTGGAACTCTTCAGCAAATATAAAGGTTTGATTTTGTTTTCTCTTTCTTTGCTATGCCTTCTTTCTTGTTTTATAAAGTGCTCATTAGTTTTGGATGGGTGTGGAGATTTCCCTGGATAAATTAGATTGTAGGTTTTATAGTCACAATCAGACTGATTGGTTGGAACTCATCTCAGTTTTACTTTGGTAAGGGATCCTTTACAAGGTTGTACTGAAGTCAAATCCATTGTTAATACTTAGTGTGAGGAACTACACCTCAAAACTCAACGATTGCCCCAAACTGTCCCAGATTTATTGTTCTGTCAATTGTAAGAAATAAAAAAGAGATAGAGAAAAAGATGATATTGCAAATAAATATAAAGGTATGTCATGCACATATACATGTTATAGATATGCATATATGTATGAAGGTGTGTGGAAAATCAATTGCTAAATATTTGCCAGTATAGTTCTATTGTTATTAAATAGTAATTTAATTCTATACTAGTAAATAGTTATCTTTCCCAATTAATTAGTTGCCTACCCCAGAAGGCTTTTTTAAATTTTTAACAATTCTAATCCTAGTAAAGCACTGAAGTAGATGGAGAGATTTTACAAGTAAATTTCTTAAAATCAGGCGTCTGTTTTGGGTCTGTTTTTGTTTTTCTTAGGGTACTAGTAATATGGCTGAAGGAGTGCTGAGTATAGAACATAGATTCGTAGAAATTGTGGTATTGAAGAATGCAAAGAGATCTTGAAGTTTTTTTGTTCAAGTTTTGAAGCTCTGAGACTCTCAGTCACTTGCTTATGAGTCAGGTAGTAAGTGACAAAGGTAGGTTTCATATTCAAGTCCTAATTCTAATTCCATTACACCATCTAGTACCTCATTCTGGTTTTAGGAACTGAGGAGATGAGGCTTTTGGTGGATAAGTACTTTGTCCAAAGTCATGTTTTGTGGCAAATTTGGAAATGAGTGTCAAATATGCCGAATGTCCCACCTAATGATTTTTCCAGTCCATTATACTGTGTGTACCCAGACACAGACACAGAAACACAGACACACACAGGGCTCTCATCACCGGTTAAATGCTACATTAAACATTTTTCAAGTTCTATTAGAAATGTAATAAGCCATTATTAAAGCAAAACAAAAAGATTTTAACCCAAGCATTTCTTGTGTTTCTTCTAATTTCAAAAAGTTTTCTTATCTTCTCATATGCCTGAATACAGAAAGCAAAATTGCCGTCATTGAAACCAATGATTCTAAGGCAAGTTTGGCTTAGGTAAAAACAAAATAAAAAAATCCAAACTAGAATTAGAGAATTTTAAAAAGAAAATTCAATACTCTTTCTTTCAAATACAGAAAAAGAAAATCAAGAAAAAGGGCTAATAAAATATTGTTAGGTTTCGAGAACCAGAATTTTAAGGTTGTTTAAAAGAAATAAATAAGAATGCTTTAGAATATCTATATTTAGGCATTCATAGGAATCCCCAAAATGCTTGACAACGTTTTCTTTTAAAATTATTTCTTCAGTTGAAAATGACTCAGTATATACTCAATATAAAACGTTAATAAAAACAATTAATTTGTTTTATTTTCATTCACATGAAAATAATGTAAAGATAAATTATCATCTTTTAAAAAATCATTCCCATAAATACGTTTTGGGTTTTCTTTGGGTCTGTTCAATTATCCTTTTTTATAATCCAAATGAATAGATTCACCCTTCTTCTGGTTGTTTTTCCCACTCTGTGTTATTTAATAGAAATTTGAAAAAAAATTATTCCTCATTTTTTTCTCATTTTTACTTGCATTATTGGATTCCACCACTTGAATCTTAATCTATTAAAACAAAATGTAAATAATATACTAAATTAATTTTATAATTGACAGATAATGTTTTTTATAATTTTTTCTTTATGTAATGATAAACAATGCCAAAATAAATAGACAACTCTTTAAAAAATTAGATAAAATCTTCAGCTGATTCTCAACGTTGTAATAACTGGTAAGGAAATTGGTGTTTGCTGAGTATTATCAAATTGTTTTGCAGGGAGATTCCATTGGTTGGCAATTTCCTTCCCAGAGACTATTATCAAATTTCCCAAGACTCCGTCAGCCTCATGTTTTGCTGATTTTCATAATTTTTAATATTTTGATAAATATAGAGTGATATTCACAAATTTGTTTCCGTTTGTATCACTTGACTTGTGAAGCTGAGCAAGTGTTTTCCAGCAGTTTTTAGCAATTTAAATTGCCTCTCCTGCCAAGTGTCTGCTAATATCATTTGATCTTTTTATCTATGGAAATTTGAGAGTTGTGGTTTTTTGTTTATTCTTAATAGTTATTTATCCAACTGCAAAATCTTACCTTTCTCCTTTCTCATAAATATTTATCTAATATTTTGTTTTCTTTCTTCTGATTCCATTTTTCTATAGGGAATACTTTAATGTCTTGTGTAATCAACTATATTTTGTGTCTAATATTTTATTCTTAATAATTATTATATCTTATTGCTATTATTAATATATATTATTAATTCCAAGGCATCTTCCTTCTACACCTAAGATAAGCACAGGATTTTGTTTTTATCTGTCTTTTTTCTGCAATTAAAATTAATATCAATTAAATCCACCATGAGATATGATGCAAAAAAAGGGTTTAAATTTATTTGCTATTACATTACAATGGAAGGTCTCAAATATATTTGTCATATAATGAATTTTTAAATTTTCTATAGGCTTATCACGGAATTATGTGAGAGTAGGGAATTGCAGAAAAAAGATTATTCTATAAAATATTCCTGTGGGTGGTGGGAAAGAGGCCAAGAGTTTCCCTGAAGTCTCTAGCTAAGTTAGCAGCTATCATTTTGAATTAGAAACAAATAAACCCAATGACTGATAATAGTATAGAACAAAAATACTTGGGAAAGGATTAGCTATTCAAAAAGAAGAGAAAGAGAAACTTGGCAAACCATTTAACACCAATTAAGCTTTGGCCAATGTGTTTAATATGTTAAAATGAATCCCAAGTAGATATGTCAGCTAAATATAAAATATCATTTAAAAAGTGAAAAAGAATAGGGGTATCTTTTACACTTTTGGTTATATAGAAAATGTTTAAGAGATGGAGAAAATTATAAAGGTTAATTCTGAAAATTATTAGTGCAAGGTAATGAAATGCTTTTGCAGAAATAAAATTCATGCTGGTAGAAGATGGGAAATAATTTGAAAAAAACCTTGTATAAAATATCTTTGAAAAATTTATTTCTAAAATATCGGAAATTAGCTGAAATATGTCAAACCAAAAATCATTTTCCAATAGATATTTAAAGGAATGGAATTTTGAGGTCCTAAAAGCTGTTTAATCTATAAATAACTAAGGGAAAAAGTGCTCCAAGACACTAAGAGTAAGTGAAACACATAGTAAAATAATGTTGAAGTTTTTCCTAACTTACAGAAAATTGGAAAAGATGACAGAAATGGAAAGATTCAATTCTGAGGGATCTTCAGGAATGTAAACATGCTGGTATATTGTTGAGTGTGCTATGACTTCTTCCCAAGCGTCTGGAAAACAAATTGGAATTTTGAAAAAAAGTAGCTACAATGCCTTTAGCCTTTAACCCAGGTTTTCCACTTATAGGCATATATCTCAAAAAAATTAAAAAGAGAAAGAAATTGTATGTTTATATAAACTTTTACAGAAGAAATATTTTGTCGTACTAAAAAAACTGAAAATAAAGTGGGTATGTGAATGGGAAATTACTAAACATGCTGAGATTTATTATTAGGATGGAATATTTGTTTACTTTAGTCCAGTGTATCGGGAAGGGAGGAGGGGACAAATGGGGAGAAAATTCTGGAACCCAAAATTTTGTGAAAATGAATGTAAAAAGTTAAATAAATTTATTAAAAAAAATAAAAATAAAAAAAAGAAAATATCTCAAGCAGATAGAAAAAAAAAGAAGAAAATGGTAGATATGAGGAATTCAGAGAAAAAGTAGAAAGAAATATTTACTGCTGCAGAGTAACGTCTTCAGAACCAGAAAAACAATATTCACAATGCCAAAAAAAATACAAATGCAACAAACAACAAAGGAAATAGAATATTTCATTGTAACTGCATAAAATAGATGAGAATATGTAATGGGAGAAGAATGTGGTGTACATGTACCAATAGGCTTTAGTGAACTATTTAAAAAACTTTGTTCAAAGGGAAGCCTTTCTGAGTAGAGAAGAAGAAGGGGCATATTTCTAAATGAATTCAATATACAAGCAAAGAGGTTTAAAAAATACTTTTAAAAGATATATTTTGTTTTGAAAATGGAGTCAAATTGTTTTGTATTATTTTTCTATTCTCTCACACTTTTGTTAACCTTTCTTTTTATGAATTTAAGTGCTAAGTTTTGGGTTTGCCTAAATTGAGATCTATTTAATTCTTTCATCTTTTAAAAAATTTTCCCACGTTTTCTAGTTTTAAGTATATTTTTCAGGATACTATTATTACAAATTTGTTTTTGGAAGTGCTGACATGACACATTTAACATCAGTCTACTGGTTTTTATCCAGCAATGTCTCTTCATATTTAATGTGTTTCCTGTCAATAAAAAACAAATTAGCTTTATTTCTCAGTCTATGTGTGATTCTTTTTGATCAATCACATTTATGTTTAGGAGTATTACAAGGAATTTGTCTTATATTTCCTTATTATTTTTGATATTGCTTTATTCAAGCTATTAAAAGTAACTAAAGAGACAACTTGTATTTCTACATTTATATTATTAATTCTGATATTTACTTAAGATTAGAAACTCGTTTTATTTTAGGTAGGAGTCTGAAGAATAGCAGGAAGCAGGGAAGAATACAAAAAGGTAATTTATATTTAAGGAAACCATGACAATGTGACTGAATTGACAGTGGCTGACCAAGTGTCTCCTTCTCAGGGTGATTAAGTGTTTTTTTAGTTTCTTTCCTTGGGGGGGAACAGTGGGATTAACAGAGATAGATAGTAATGCTATATTGTGCTAGGGAGTTGAGCATATTTGGCTACCTTGCTCCTTTCTACTCTGCTCTATTGGAAGAACTTCAATAATATTTTTGTTAAACTGAACCATTACTCCTCTAAAAGTTAATACATACTATTTTGCTCATCAAAAGATGTTTTTCATCGATAATCCATATTTCACTTATCCCTGTGGAGTTGTTACAAATTACAAATGAACGCGAAATGAATGTATTAAGGTGATGTGATCATATGGAAAGATAACTAGATTGGGAGGTCAGATACTAATGTTTTAAACCTGGCTTACCTACTTATTCACTTTGTGTTCTTAAGTAAATTCTCATGGATTTAGAGATTATATTTAGTAATGGGAAATAACAATTTGAACATCATTAAAGTTCCTGGGCCTATACTCAGGAAAATTTATCTTCTTGAATTCAAATCAGGCCTGAAACACTTTTTGTGTGACCCTGGGAAAATCAATTAACTCTGTTTGCCTCAGTTTTCTTGTCAGGAAAATCAGGTGGAGAAGGAATCGGGAAATATTCCATTACATTTGCCAAGAAAAACCAGAATGGGTCACAACCAAAACTGATTGAACCACAACCAGGCTCCTTTCTATTTTAAAATTTAATATTTTCAATTCTACCTTTAAAAAAACCCATTCTCTCACATGTTATATTTGTATGAATTCTTGTATAATAAACCTACCTGTATTCTATTTTCTCTCAGTGGATACTATCCATAAAGTCCAAATCATGGGCATATTTTAAGCTGTGTAACAATAGAGAAAGGAATGGGACCCATTTGTAGAGAAGGGACCACATATGGCAATGGCTGTCCTTGTGTTTGCCTCCAATTGAGGCAGAATAAACCTTTATAGCCCTTTCTGCCTCAATACTGCTCTCCAAGGGAGATTTATGTTCCTGTTAAGAGGGGAAGTTCTGATGGGAAAGAAACCCACTTACCCAAATCATGCAAAGCAGAAATCAGAGAAGTAGAATATGGATTACATGTCAGGTAATATAGAGGGCAGAAGCTTGCTTATTGGTAGCAAGAGAACTCAGCTTACCTAAGGCAGTGTCCTGGATATTACCCAAGGGAAAACCCCCTGGTTCCTAGTGTAGCAAGCAGGGAATAGGGGCATTCTGAAGAGAATTTGCTCCCCTCATATCTTCCCAGAGCCTTTTCCTTCAGCAACATGAAGGGGGCTTGAATTGTTCCATCTCTGGAAGGTGGAATCTAACTTGAGGCTCAAAGAAGACTGTCACCTGCTCTAAGCTACTGTGCAAACACATACACACACGCATACACACATACACACACTCCAAGTTGATACTATCCCAATTCTCCACATTGGGATGTGAACCTGCAGCCTCTAGGCGACATATAACATTCTAGGTCCTTGGGTGTGACTTTTTTAACCGAGTCCAAATATTATGGAACCAATTCTTTTATTCAAGGGATTCAATCAGAAGTTTGCCCTGGAAGACCTAGAGGGTCACATGTGGCCTTGAGGCTGCAGATTTCCCACCTAGAGTATATTTAAACTTGTACTCTTTCATACAGTCTTTGATATAAAATTTAAACTTAAGTTTTGAGGAACTCTTGGAATTATAGAATGTTTAAGCTAGAAACACAATAGAGATTAACAAATCTAAATATCTCATTTTATAGATAGTTTCCTTGGTCTTAATGCTGACTATATCTTAGCAAGGTCATGGACATTCATGGACACAGGTTTTGGTTTTAAGAACACAGTATATAGGGAAATACTTTTTTTAATGAACCAAATATTTAAAATTAGCCATCTTTTCCATTCTTATAACTGCCTGTCCCATTCTCTCTAGGAGACTGGAATAAAATGCTTCACAGAATGGATACAGTGAATCAGTCTATGATTTCTGAATTTGTGCTGTTGGGACTTACTCATTCGTGGGAGCTCCAGATCTTTCTCTTCCTATTATTTTCTGTGATTTATTTGGGTACTGTTTCCGGTAACATTCTTATTATCACCACAGTTATCACTGATTCCCATCTCCATTGTCCCATGTACTTCTTATTAGCCAATCTATCTTTTGTGGATTTGTGGCTTTCCTCAGTAACCGCCCCCAAGGCAATTATAGATTTTTTTAGCGATATCAAGACCATCTCCTTTGGGACCTGTATGTGGCAAATTGTCTTTTTACACTTAGTTGCGGGTGTTGAGATGGTTTTGCTTGTGACTATGGCCTATGACCGCTATGTAGCCATTTGCAAACCTCTCCACTATACAACCATCATGAGTCAGCAAAAGTGCATTTGGCTTGTAGTTATCTCATGGGTTATTGGTTTTGCACACTCAATCAGTCAATTGGCTATGATTGTGGATCTGCCTTTCTGTGGCCCTAGAGAGATTGATAGCTTTTTCTGTGACCTTCCACTGGTGATTGAACTTGCCTGCGTGGATACTCATATTCTAGGATTATTGATAAATGCTGATAGTGGATTCCTGGCTACAACCTGTTTCATTCTGCTTTTGATTTCTTACACCTATATCCTATTCACTGTTAACCATCACTCCACAGATGGGGTATATAAAGCACTGTCCACTTGTACTGCTCACATCATGGTGGTGGTAATATTCTTCGTACCTGCTACCTTCATTTATCTTTGTCCACTCAACATTCCCTCAGTAGAAAAATTTCTTGCTGTGTTTTTTGAAGTGTTTACACCTCTATTAAATCCTGCCATCTATACCTTGAGAAACAAAGAGATGAAGGCGGCCATGAAAAGACTAAGAAATCAATATGTGAGTTCAAGGGGAAAATATTAGGTACCTTTCTTATTCAGAAGCACCACCCATCTATAAGTCGTTCCACTTGGAGTCATGGATGAATACATTAATTAGACCAATGTAGACACTCAGTATGCACCTGCAACTTATGCATATTGTTGGGACTATGACCCCTGTTCCTGGACCTTTCAGTGGAAACATGTTAACTCTTCCCATGAAATTACAACATGACAGATTCAGAAGATATGCTCTGAGAAGACTGTTTGTCTCTCTTTGTCTCCCTGTCTCTCCCTTTCTCCTACAGACTTATCCTTAAGTAGATGTCGTGGAAAACCATAGTGGAAAGAGCACTGAACCTGAAATTAAGAAAGTATTGTGCTTGGCATTTTCCATGCCTGTGTTCATGAATAAATTATTCAACACCTTCTGTCTCAATTTCTTAATCCATAATCTAAACCTTATTTACCTTTTAGGTTTGTCATGAGACTTTAAGAAGAAAACGTGTGAAGTACTTTAGAAATTCATAAAGCATTAGACAAATGTCAGATATTATTATTTACCTTGATCTCTCAGGCAATCTAAAAACATTAGCAGAAAACATTTAATGAAATTTCTTTCTCTGACTGCTGTTGTCCTTGAGTGACCTCATAAATTTCCTGTGAGATTGAGTTCACTTTAAATTTATTAAAAAGTTATTTGTTCAATTTTTTTATAGTGGCAAAGAATTGGAAATAAATGGGATGCCCATCAATTGGGGAAAGGCCTAGGAAACTGGAGTGTATGATTGTAAGGGAATATTATTGTGCTATGAGAAAGGAGAATTACAATGATTTTAATAAAAAACCCGGAAAAACTTAGAGGATTTGATGCATAGTGAAGGGCACAGAACAACGAAAATATTGTACACAATAAGAGCAACATTTTTGGATGAAGAACTGTGAATGACTTAGCTATTCTAAGTAATATAATGATCCAAGAAAATTCCAAAGGACTAATGAGGAAAGCTCTTTGCTTCTAGAGAAAGAAGTGATGGTGATTGCATAGAGACTAAAGTATGTTATTTTTCACTTTTATTTTTTTTTTAATTTGGTCTTCTTACACAAAATGACCAATGTGGAAACGCTTTACATGATTGCACATGAATAAACTATGTATGTTTGCTTACCATCTCAGGGAGGGTGAGAGGAGGAAGAAAGCTTTCCTTTCTGGTAACAATGTATGTATGTAATTGTCAGACAGTTTGATCTGTCTGTTCATCTCTGATATACATACTGCTTATGGTCAAATATTTGGGAGCCCTGCCTACTGATCTCTATTTCTCTCTTTGCACTTTCTCTGAGGTTCAAAGTGCTGACGTTCCCCCTTGAACTAATGATATATATATGCTTGAGTGAAGTGATTGTTGACCCCTCCAAAGTTGTCTTTTATTTAGAAAAACAGATCTAAGATCTTGTAGAGCAGACCCTCCTGTGTATGTCGGAGTTTTTGCTGATAAGTTATGGCCTAGACTTGGTAGGATCTGCAAACTAAAATGAAAGTATGGGGGCTTGGATAATTGTTTATTTTTTCCAAGTTGTGCTCGCTATGGTTCTGTGGAGTGTCTGGAGCTCTGGGAACGTGTTGTGTGCAGAGCTAATGAAGGATTGGTGAGAGTTTGAAATGAAGCCATGAAGGAGGAGCAGAAAAGTGCCTGTGTACCTAGCTGAAGAGAGCTGCCACTGTGCCAATCTTGGAGACGTGAACCGTGGAATGATACTGGATACAGGCCAGAGTTTGGAATGGCTGCCTCCTGCTAGAGCAGCAGGAGCCCTGGAGCTCAGAGGTGACTCCTGGGGCAAGATAGGGAGCGTGGAGCAAGACACTGAGTACACTTTCTTGCAGGGTTCTCCTGGGACCGTTTGGGATTTGAAAAATCTCAGTCTGGTAGTTCCAAATTTCTTTGGAGACTTTGGGGTTAATAAATATGGCTAAGACTTAAAACAATCCCAGTATATGTAACAGTTTTGTTTTTTATTGATAGAGAAAACTTCCTTGAGATAATGGAACAAACAATTATTACAATGGAAAAGAGCCAAATATTCAAACTTTGACTCCCAGAAAAATATTTCTTCCCATGCTGTATAAATGAAACCAAAACATATATACATTCACATCAATCTAGGTAAAATAGATTCAGCATTAGGACCAAGAATATATTTATTAAATGAGACATCTGGTTTCAAACATTTCTATTGTATATTGTACTTTAAAATTTTATGATTCTATGACCTCATCAAAATTACACATTAGAGGACAGTGATTGTTTGAAGGACTACAGGATGAATGATGTTAGCCTAGATGATTTGGGGTAAGTTTTCTACTAACATTATACCAGTTAACAGAAGATATTGAATTTGTTGCTAAGTATCGACTCATTGGTAGTAACAAAAAGTTATAAATAATTGGAGTTCTTGACCTTAAAGTTGGAAAATTTTGTCATTATGAGTGGATATATTTTAGCTATACCTTGTTCTGCAGTTATCAAAAGGATCATGATTCCACAGAGAGATGCTGATTCAGCCAGAAATATTCTAACAGTGCTCTTACTTCACACATTTTCCTCATTTCCCACGTATGACCACTAGTCAAAAATTTCATAATGACTTTGGGACTGGAATAGGTGCTCATTTTCATTCATAAGATCATTTCTTATTGAAAGACCATTTTTTCCCCTGAAGTATTATACTCAGTTTTGCTAGGTTGGTGATTCTTAGTTTAGTCCTAGTTCCTTTGACTTCTGGAATATCCTATTCCACGCCCTTCAATCCCTTAATGTAGAAGCTGCTAGATCTTGTGTTATCCAGATTGTATTTCCACAATACTGAAATTGTTTCTTTCTCTCTGCTTGCAATATTTTATTCTTGACCTGGAAACTCTGGAATTTGGCCACAATGTTCCTAGGAGTTTCTCTTTTTGGATCTCTTTCAGGCGTTGATCGATAGACTCCTTGAATACTTATTTTGCCCTCTGCTTCTAGAATATCAGGGCAGTTTTCCTTGACAATTTCATGAAGGATGATGTCTAGGCTCTTTTTTTGATCATGGCTTTCAGGTAGTCCCATAATTTTTAAATTATCTCTCCTGAATCTATTTACGAGTTCAGTTATTTTTCCAAAGAGAAATTTCACATTGTGTTCCACTTTTTCATTCTTTTGGTTTTGTTTTGTGATTTCTTGGTTTCTCATAAAGTCATTGGACTCAATATTTTCCATTCTAATTTTGAAAGAACTATTTTCTTCAGTGAGCTTTTGAACCTCATTTTCTATTGGGCTAATTCTTCTTTTAAAGCATTCTTTTCCTCATCGGCTTTTTGAATCTCTTGTAATTCACATCATGGGCTAGGATACTTCAAACAAGAGTTACATGCTAGCTGCAGGGAAGACCTAGCTGTTCTGTCTTCCTCAGGGAATATATACCATTATCATTGTGATTCTTGTATGTATTCACCAGATTTTGACTTTATTTCACTGCATTTCAAGTACTATTTCTGCTTTCATTTATACACTCTTACAGAGTAGCTAACCAACAAATGAGAACACACAACCCTTACTTCATTTAGGACATTGTCATACTCTGTACCACTCTCCCTTTCAACAAACTCCAGTGGTTCCTTTCCTGTCTATGGTTCTTGTTGCCATAGGCACCTGGCAGTGGAGTGAATAGAATTCTGTACTTTGAGTCAGGAAATCCTGAATTTGAATCGAACCATGCACCCTTTCAAACTGTGTGAACTTGCATAAATCACTTAACCCCTATTGGCCTCAGTTTCCTCAACTAAAAAATGGAGATAATCATAGCAATTTGCAGATTTGTTATGGGGGTCAAATGAGATAGTATTATAAAAAGCATTAGCACAGTATCTGGCCTACAGTAGTTAGTATACGGAAGCTGGCAAGAACATGGTAGGGGCACTGTAGATGGGACTTAGAGTAGATTACAGCAGGGATAGCAGAAGCAGCTTCTGGCGCTCTTAGCTCAAAGACAAAGATGGAATCAATGCCTGATCTGAAAGAAATTATAGGGGACAACTCCTTGAAAATTAGAATTGGGTAAATAAAACTCAATGACTCCCTCAGACACCAAGAAATAATAAAAGAAATCAAGGGACTGAAAAAATAGAACATCTAATGTACCTAAAAAACAAAGCTAATCCAGAAATTATGGATGAGAGACAATTTAAGAGTCATTGAGGGCCATGAAAGCAAGAGTCTAGACAGCATATTTAAATAGAAACCTGAAACAATATCTTGGAACCTGAGGGCAGAGTTGAAAGAAGTCAATGTCATCTCTTGAAGGAACTGGCCAAATGAAAACTCTAAGGAAGGTTATAGTAAAAATCCAAAGTGCCAAGGTCAAGTTAAAAAGACAACAATAAGCCAGAAATAGTAATTCTACCACAGAGGTGACACAATTGCAAAGCAACCATTATTATGAAGGAGCAGAGAGCTCAGAATAGGATATTCTAGAATGCAAAAGATCTAGGCTGATAATCAAGGACAACTTTGTCAGAAAAATTGATTATAAATCTCCAGGGATAAAATGAAATTTTAATCAAATAGAGGACTTCCAAGAATTCACGAGGAAAAGACAAGAGGTAAGTAGAAAATTTGACATCTAGAAACATGAAAAAGGAAATATTAACAAGGAAACAAAAAAGCATTTTATAGATTAAGATCACTTTCCATCCCTTGAAATGATGGATATTACCTGGAATTTCTCTCTCTACATAAATTTGATAATCAGTCTCCCCAGTCATGTAAACAGACCAAAAAACAGAGAAATTTACAAACACATCTAGTAACACTGAGCATTAATAAAGCAGTATAAATAATACTAAACTGATTTTATACCCAAGTCTTCATTGGTGAGAGTGAATTATTTTATTTTAGGTGAAATACTGTTGTTGCATTGCTACATGCTGGATTCTTTCATCAGTGAGTGTAATTCTGATCTTTCAAAGGTACTGGAAACGTGTTCTTAGCAGAAAGAGCTCCATGCTCTCTTTCTTAGTCCTTCTATGCCTTTACCTAGAATTACGGATTTACTTTGATTTGAAATGATAATTTATTGTCTGGAACATATCTGATCTGAAAGTGAATATATCAGCAGAAGTAACTTAGAATCATAGAATGTTAGCAGTAGAGATCTTTGGTATTAAGTCTATATCTTCATTATATAGATTAGGAAGTAGTCCAGAGTGAAGTAAATTTAAAGTCATTCGAACGTAGGTCTCTTGACTTACAGTCCAGTACTCCTTCTACTACCCAATTTCCTGTCACTTTATGCCAGTCAAATCCAAATTACTTACCATTCCACATACTAAACCTTATCACCCATGTAATTAGCAGACAAGATTGTACCAAATGGAGTATTATGAGGAAAATTATTTTTTTATCCTCCATTCTCAAAGAGGACCATGACAACAGGGGAGGTGGCGCCATGACATGCAAGTGAATTGGATTTAAGTGAGACCAGGTTGTGAAAGTCACCAACCTCACTTTCTTCTCTGGAGCCATCTGAGTTCAGTGGCCAAATACAGATCAGGACAAGTGGAAATGGTGCTGGATGCAGAATGGGAAAAATATGGAATGGTTAGATGTAAAGTATAAGGACAAGACTGAGAGGTAGGAAGGCCATGTTAGAGTGTCACTGAGTATACATAACATGGTTGGAAATCTATGTGGAAAAGCACAGGAAGAGCCACAAAAATTTATTTCAAGACAAAGTAGAGAAGTATTTTGAGACTGACAAGGGAAGTAAGTATACCTGCCTCCTGTTTCCTCCACTTCTATCCTTTGTATTCATTTTGTAGTGGTGTTAGAACTAAAAAGGTTAGCATCCATGTATAAAAAAACATTGAAGTTTAAAGACTAACCTATGGTGATGATATTACTTCACCATAAAAGAGAGAAATAGGATATTTTATTTCTCCAAATTACATGTTAAAACAAATACTAAATTTTCTAAATATTTTTTATTTGTTTTATTTTCTCCCCATTTGTCCCCTCCCCCCTCCCCAATACACTGAGCATTCTACTTACTCCTATCACCAATCTGCCCTCTCTTCTCTCATCCCTTCCTTCTCTTGTCCCCATCTTCTCTTTTGTCTTGTAGGGTCAGATAACATTCTATTCCCCATTACCTGCATTTCTTATTTCCGAGTAGCAAGAAAAATACTCGACAGTTGTTCCTAAAACTTTGAGTTCCAACTTCTCCCCATCCCTCCTTCCCCAAACATTTCCATTGGGAAGGCAGGCAATTCAATATAGGCCATATCTATGTAGTTTTGGAAATGACTTTCAAAATTGTCGTGTTGTGTAAGACTAACTATATTTCCCTCCATCCTATCCTGCCCCCCACTGCTCCTATTCTCTCTTTTGATCTTGTCCCTCCCCAAGAGTGTTGACTTTAAATTGCTCCCTTCTCCCATTGCCCTCCCTTTCATCATCCCCCCCACCCTGCTTATCCCCATCTCCTCAACTTTCCTGTATTGTAAGATAAGTTTTCATACCAAAATGAGTATACATTTTATTTCTTCCTTGGTCAAAGGTGATGAAAGCAAACTTCATGTTTTTCTCTCAACTCCCCTCTTTTCCCCTCCATTAAAGAGTCTCCTGCCTGCCTCTTCTGTGAGAGATAATTTGCCCCATTTCATTTCTCCCTCTCTCCTCCCAATATATTTCTCTCTCACCACTTAACTTCATTTTATTAAGATATGTTTCCTTCCTACTCAATTCTGTGCTCTCTGTCTCTGTATTTGCGTGCATGTGTGTGTGTTCCCACCAACTACCCAGATACTGAAAAGTTTCAAGAGTGACAGATATTGTCTTTCCTTTTAGGACATCTCTTTGTTGTTTACTATTTCATGCTTCTCTTCATTCTTGTGTTTGAAAGTCATATTTTCTTTTCAGCTCTTGTCTTTTCAACAAGAATGCTTGAAAGTCCTTAATTTCATTGAAAGACCATATTTTCCCCTGAAGTATTATACTCAATTTTCTTGGGTAGGGGATTCTTAGTTTTAGTCCTAATTCCTTTGACTTCTGGAATATACTTTTCCACGCCCTTCGACCCCTTAATGTAGAAGATGCTAGGTCTTGTGTTATCCTGGTTGTACTTCCAAAATACTGGAACTGTTTCTTTCTAGCTGCTTGCAATATGGGAACTCTGGAATTTGGCCACAATGTTCCTAGGAGTTTCTCTTTTTGTATCTCTTTCAGGCAGTGATCGGTGGATTCCTTGAATACATATTTAGCCCTCTGGTTTTAGCATATCAGGGCAGTTTTCCTTGATAATTTCATGAAACATGATGTCTAGGCTCTATTTTTGATCATGGCTTTCAGGTCGTCCCATCATTTTTAAATTGTTCCTCCTGGATCAATTTTCCAGGTCAGTTGTTTTTCCGATGAGATATTTCACATTCTCTACCATTTTGTCATTCTTTTTGTTTTGTTTTGTGATTTCTTGGTTTCTCAGAAAGTCATTAGCCTCCATCTGTTCCATTTTAATTTTGAGAGAACTATTTCCTTCAGTGAGCTTTTGAACCTCTTTTTCCACTTGGCTAATTCTGCTTCTGAAAGCATTCTTCTTCCCATTGGCTTTTTGAACCTCTTTTGCCAATTGAGTTAGCCTATTTTTCAAGGTGTTATTTTCCTCACCATTTTTTAGGGTCTCCTTTAGCAAGGTATTGACCTGTCTAACTTGATTTTCAAAATGCTTTTTGAGCTCTTCCGTGGCCTGAGCATATTGGATATCTATTTCAGTTGTTTGGGATACAGAGGCCTTGACTCCTATGTCTTTCCCTGATGGTAAGCATTTTTCTTCCTCATGAGAAAGCAAGGTAGGAAACATCTGTTCCCCAAGAAAGTAACCTTCTATGGTCTTATTTTCTATTCCTATTCTGGGCATTTTCCCAGCCAGTTACCTGACTTCCGAGATTCCTTTCCTCCCGTGCCTAGATCCACCCAACAAGTGCTTGGGGTCTGAGATTCAAATGTTGCTCCCCAGCTTCAGGGCTTTCAGCAGCGGTCCTGCCTGCTATTCAATGTGAGCTTAAAGTTCTTGTGCTCAAGTGGGGGCACGGCCACCTTCCAGGCTCAGTTCCCTCAGGGGGTTTATGCGGAGATCTTCAGTAACAGACCCGAGGTCCTGCATGCTCCGGGAGCTTCTGGTCCCCAGCTGCCTCGGCCTATGCCTCCCGAGGGGGCCTGAGATATGGAGACACCCCGCTACCCTCTCAGCTAACCCAGAGGTCTCTCTCACTGATCTGTAGCGCCTGTGGGGAGAGGGACCTTGGCGGCCAACGGAGATTCCATCCCTGATGCCAGCTCAGATCTGCTTCTCCCAGGGCTCCACAGCCAAGGTAGGGCTGAGTTTCCCTCTGGTCCCATGCACAACGGATATTTGGCGAGGGTTTTTCCAGTCTTTCTGGAGCAGAAATCTCCTCCACTCTGTTGTTCTATGGCTTCCACTGCTCCAGAATTTGTTTGGATTTCTTCTTTACCGACATTTTAGAGGCTGTGGTTTCGGAGCTAGCATAAGTATGTCTTTCTACTCCGCCATCTTGGCTCCTCCCGCCTAGCCTTTTTTTTTTAAAGTTAGATTCCCAAATTGTATTCCTCCCTCCCTCCTCTTCCTTGCCCTGTGATGGTAAGCAATGCGATATACATTATGTGCAGTCGTGTAAAACATTTCCGTATTATTCATTTTGTAGAAGAATACTTGAAATAAGAAGAAAGTAAAAAGAGTAGGCTTGGAACTGCTAGGCGGTACAGTGGATAGAATACTAGCCCTACTATCAGGAGGACCTAAGTTCAAATTCAGCCTTAGACATTTGATGCTTAGTTAATGTGCAGTCTTGGGTAAGTCACTTAACTGCAGTTGCCTTGCCAAAAAAAGGAGTAAGCATCAATTTGTATTTACACAGCGTGAATTCTTCTTCTAGAGGTGGATTGAATGTTTCATCATGAGTCATTTGGGATTGTCTTGGATTGTTGTAATCCTGAGAATAGCTAAGACATTCACAGATCTTCAGCACATAATATTGTTGCTGTTCTCCTGGTTCTAGTCATTTCACTTTGCATCCGTTCATATAAGTATTTCCAGGCTTTTCTGAAATCATTGTACTTGTTTTTTCTTGTAAAAAAATGATAGTGTATCACAATTTTGTACTGCAGTGTACTTGTCTGACCATTTCTCAGTTGATAGGCACCCCCTCAATTTCTAATTCCTAGCCTCCACAAAAAAAGCCACTACAAATAGTTTTGTACAAATAGGTCTTTTTTATTTTTTTGAAAAAAGACATTTTGGGCTCAGATTCAATCCAGGTCAGACTTTGGCTGGGATTCTATCTGGCCCGCTTGTGAATACAAGCACCACAAATATTTAGGCTCCTTAAAAGGCAACCCAATTAGGCGAATCCTTAATAAACTGTTTCCTTTGGCTTTAAGAAGGCTTGAGTCAAATTCATTCGAGGACGACCCATACTGTCGGTGCTTTGGGGTCCTGATCACCATGGTACTTCATCATTTTTGGTTCCTTGATCCGGAAAGCTGCTAATCTCAAGTTCTTCTCCTCAAACTGGAAGGAAGGCTTGTGTTGAATTCATCTGAGCAGGACCTGACATGTTGGTATTTGGGGGTATCCAGCACCTTCAACTTCAACATTGGTTCCTTGATCAAAAAGAACTTCTAATCTCAAATTCTTCTGCCAGGACTGGAAGCCCATAGATTTCCTGTAAAAAGAACTCCTGACAAATTCTGGAACAGTGGAAGCCGCGCAGCAACACAGTGAAGGAGATTTCCGTTGCAGAGAGCCCCGAAAAACCGACCACAAAGGTACTCCGGATGGGAGCGGAGCCCTGCCCTGCGGAGCGCTCCCCTTCCCCTGCCCTGGTCACACCTCACTGAGAGGAGCGAGCAGACCCCAGCAGGCCTCAGGGACCTGAATCTCCGGCAGCCACGAAGGTCCCTCCACCCACAGACGCACAGGTCAGTGAGAGAGACGGGCTGAGAGGAGAGCGGGGGATCTCCAGGACTCGGATCCCCTCGGGAGGCTGCGGCCACGGCAGAGGCAGAGGCCGTTTGGCCAGAGGCAGAGGCCGCTTGGCCCGAGGTTTGCAGAGCAGGGAGGAGCTCCACCCCAGCTCCATTACAAAAGATCTCTGCATAAAACCCCTGAGGGAACTGAGCCTGAGAGTCGGCCCTGTCACCACCTGAGAACCAGCAGATAAGCTCCCAGTAAAGAGTAGTCAGGCCAGCCGCCAAAAGCCCTGAGGCTGGGGAACAGCATTTGAATCTCAGACCCCAAGCACTAGTGGGGCGGATCTAGGCCAGGGGGTGGAGAGAACTCTCAGAAATCAAGTAACTGGCTGGGAAAATGCCCAGAAAAGGGAAAAAATTGAAACCATAGACGGTTATTTCCTTGAGAAGATGATTCCTTCATTTGCCTCTGATGAGGAAGATGAATGCTTACCATCAGGTAAAGACATAGGAGTCAAAGCCTCTGTATCCCAAATATCTGAAATAGATACCCCATGGGCTCAAGCCATGGAGGAGCTCAAAAAGGATTTTGAAAATCAAGTCAGACAGGTGGAGGAAAAACTGGGAAAAGAAATGAGAGAGATGCAAGAAAAGCATGAAAAATGGGTCAACACCTTAATAAAGG
>CM053774.1:11819910-11838515 GCA_028658325.1 Potorous gilbertii | reverse complement strand
CATTCTTCTCCTCATTGGCTTTTTGAACCTCTTTTGCCAATTGAGTTAGCCTATTTTTCAAGGTGCTATTTTCTTCAGCATTTTTTTGGGCCTCCTTTATTAAGATATTGACCCATTTTTCATGCTTTTCTTGCATCTCTCTCATTTCTCTTCCCAGTTTTTCCTCCACCTGTGTAACTTGGTTTTCAAAATCCTTTTTGAGCTCCTCTATGGCCTGAGCCCATGGGGTATCTAGTTCAGATATTTGGGATACAGAGGCTTTGACTCCTATGTCTTCACCTGATGGTAAGCATATCTCTTCATCGTCGTCAGAGAGGAATGGCGCAATCCTCTGGTCACCAAGAAAATAACCTTCTATCGTCTTTGTTTTTTCCCTTTTCTGGGGATTTTTCCAGCCAGTTACTTGACTTATAAGAGTCCTCTCCACCCCAGCCTAGGTCTGCTCTAAGTAGTGCTTGTGGTCTGAGATTCAAATGCTGCTCCCCAGCCTCAGGGCTTTTGGCGGCAGGCCTGACTGCTCCTGGTTCTCAGGTAGGGGCAGGGCCGCCTCCCAGGCTCAGTTCCCTCAGGGGGTTTATGCAGAAATATCTTGCAATGGAGATGCCGCTGAGCCCCTGCCTGCCCCGGGAATCCACAGCGGAGCTGCCTCTGCCTTGCCTCTGCCGCGGCCGTGGGGGGGTCCGAGTCCCGGAGATACCCCGCTCCCCTCTCAGCCTGTCTCTCTCACTGACCTGTGAGTCTGTGGGTGGAGAGACCTTCGCAGCTGCCAGAGAATCAGGTCCCTGACGCCTGCTGGGCTCTGCTTGCTCCTCTCAGTGCCGCGTGGCCGGGACAGGGGAGGGGAGGACTCCGCTCCCGTCCGGGGTACATTTGCGGTGGGTTTTTCAGGGCTCTCTGCAACGGAAATCTCTTTCACTGTGTTTCTGCTCAGCTTCCACTGTTCTAGAATTTGTCAGGAGTTCTTTTTAGAGGGAATCCATGGGCTGTGGGTTCGGAGCTAGCAAATTTGAGTCTTTCTACTCCGCCATCTTGGCTCTGCCCACACTGAAAATCTAGAATCTTAAAGAAAAAATGATTCCTTAAAAACTAGGATTTGTCGAGGAGAAACTTGTAAACTTATGAGAGACTAAAAAATTAAACATAATACAAAGAATGAAAAAACAGGAGAAAAAGTGAAGTGAAAAAGAAAAGAAAGTGAAATAAGAAAAAGAATTTATTTGAAGACCAGATCAAGAAGAGAAAATATAAGAAAAACTATTTCTTTTTTACCTACTAGTGAGTAAAAAATAGTCAAAAGTATCTTAATCTAGATGGAATAGTGGCTAGAAAACTGAACCTGATATCAGGAAGAGTCATCTCTCTGAGTTCAAATCTGGCCTCAGACACTTAATATCTGTTTGGCCCTGGGCAAGTCACTTCCTTAAGTTTCCTCATTTTCAACATGTTTATTGAGCTTTGATCTCAAAGAGAATCAATGACATCAGGAGGGTGATGTCTTGACTTGCAAGTTAGTTGGATTTAAGTGAATCAGAACTGTAAAAAGTCATCAGCTTCCCTCTTCTCCAGAATCATCTAAATACAGTGTGTACACATAAGTCAAGGCCACTGACAATGATTGCTTTGGATGCAGTGGGGGAGTTTGCTGTTTTTTTAAACTGAACTGCAATCTATTTTGCTCTACCTCTGTAAGATATACTATTTGATTCCAGTTCCGTACTCCAGAACTACATGGAGTAAGTCAAATCCCATCTCTAAGAGACAATCCTGCAAGTATTTGAAAACTGCAATATGATTGCTGTCAAAGATTTCTCCTTAAATTTCTTCAATTTTTCTTCTTATACTGGGATTTTATTGGCTTCTGGTTAACTTCATGCAAATATGCTTCAACTTGTCAATGTTTCTCTTAAAATACTATGCCAAAAAAAAACAACAAAATATGTTATATGTGGTAAGATGTGGGAAGAACATGCGTATTCATGAACCTTTTTTTTTATACGTTATTATGTTATTGATATATAATAAAATTGCATTATTTTTGGTAGTTATGCCAGACTATTGACCCATAATAATACTGGAGTCAAGAAAAATCTTCACATTTTTTCTTTTTTTTAAATTAAATTTTATGTTTTTAATTAACCAAAATCTTTCATTTTTCTCACTGTCCCTTGCCTCCAAATCAAAGTCTGTCTCTCTCGCTCTATATATGAACACATACATATAGCTTTTCAATTGAAAAATAAATCTCTTGTAACAAATATGTTATTGCACACACACACACACACGCACACACACGCACACACACACACATATACACAGAGTAAATGATGGAATTGAGCAATGATAATTTAGGATTCTTCTCTCCATTGTCAGTGATCTCACACTGTCTCTCCCATACGGAATGACTGAGACAATTTGTGTTTCCTTAAGCTCCTGGATAGTTATGAGACATTACTTTGTTTCATATCTTGTGAGATTCCTTTGCTCCTTCCTATAACTTTCCCCTGCATGCTTTCATATATGTCTATATCTAAATATATTCACAATGCTGATAGCTTGGAGCTCAAGTTCACCTTCACAAATAATAGCTATAAAGATGCTTTCTAAAGCAATGATTTTATTTGTTCCCCTCAAATAATCACCATGAATTTTCTAGCAATATTGTTTTATCCTGAGGTCTTAACTGATTGAGATTGAATTAATTTTTTCAAGGAAGGTATCACTTTTACCCCAGCTTCATTTTTTGTTCTCTGAAGTCCCTGAAGCTCATTGTGAGCTAGTGAAAGTATAAGTAGTGCTCTGAATTAGTCAGATTCACTGTATTTGATTAAGTAATTAGCCTACTCATTTTCTTACACAAACCTGTGTCAACCTGAAAGTTTGGTTAAAAAAGACAAATAGGCATATTATTTATTTCTTTAAAGATAACGGTTACACGATCATAGAGCCAGAAAAACTTTCGACTGACTAATGCAAGAATGACCAGGCTTAAATCTGTTGTAGGACAAGCCAAGGGTGTCTGTATCTTTCAGATTTGTGGTGTCCATGAGTGATTAACTCTACCATGAGAAACAAATTTCTTAATTGTCTAGATTCTAAATGCAGTAAGATAAGAGAGTTGACAAGGTATGCAGGGAAATTACAATTAACATCTGTGTTTTCTCTATCATTAACATGTCATAACATAGTACATGTCCATAAGATAATAATAAAAAAAATCTGTCCCTCTATTCAAGACAGTGAGTGTCTCATATTCAGGGTCTCATAAGGAATGCTAATTCACCCCTATCTGGCCTTGTTGACATAAGAAGAGGTGTTCTCTGAGTCTACTTCAGAGAACAAAGAGACTGTTAGGTTCAGGCTCTTCTCCTGATTGATTAAATCAAGCTCTGGTCCTTATTAAAGTCCAAAATTTATGTGAAAGGCTGTCATTTCCTCCTTTTGGTCAAAGACAAGCTGAACACTTCGCCGATAGCCCAACAAAGGTATGGAAAAATAACATCTAAATAACCCTTCCTGGATTCTTCATGCAGGTCTGGTCTGCACTCTTGGGAAATCTCTCTGTGTCTGATGTCGTCTTCTTCAGGCCCTTTCAAAGATGGAGGGCAAGCCCCATTCAGGAGCAGGGGCAATGGAAGTGACAGATGGATCCAAGAGTATACACAGAAAACCTGACAGGGGTTCCCAGAAAACATTATTTGATAATTGTGAGGAAACAGTACAATAACATTAACATGGCTAAAGGCACAGAGAAAATAGATCAGCTTCCCAGCCATGCAGGGCTACGTTCAAACAACACAATGTAGTTTTTCTTAACAATTCACAAAATTACATTTTTACACTGTCAGGTACGGGTAAAACTTACATGGCTCACAATACACTAGTTTTGAGAAGGGAGATTTGCATGTCACCAATAAAAACAGGAAAATTAAACATGAACCGTACAAATAAATGCAATCATTATTTCCAATATTAAGTCACATTAAATACATTGCATCCCAGTAATCCATTCTTACGCCCATTTAAACATCACTTTTTTAACCATAGATTTCTCATGTAGTTATCTGATGTCTAGACATCCTTTCTTTGACAACAGGTTTTATTCTTGGGACAGTTCAAAAAGAGAATTCTGCTTCTCTGGTTTAGATCCAGAAACTTGCCAGATACTTCTGAAAATTGAAATTAGTAAAATTTCTTAAAATTGGTTTTAGATTTTTTGACACTTCAGAGAAGTTTAGTTTATATTATTTGCTGTTTCTCTCTTTATCTAAATCCTATACCTGGAATAAGAATCTTTTAAATTGTGATGATTCAAAAATTAAATGAACAAATCTGCCATTTGAAACTATTGGACATATACTGAAATAAGAAAAAATAATTAACCAACTTTTACCATTATCTTATACAATTTTTGTGCAAATTCCAGGTTTGAGATGTTATTGCCAAAACATCATAAATTCTGGAAACCAATCATATACCTCTGTATAGAATTCTTGGAGGAAACAGTCTGAGCCTGTTGCTCTTCCTCAAAATTTGCTATCTTACTTAATTAGACATCTATCATCTTAGGTGTTTTTCTTACTGGTGGTTCTAATCATTTCCTCCTTTGGAGGATGATATCTTTATATTAAATTTCTTTATTTGATGGGGAAGATTGGTTAAAATTGTAAACTGTTCATTCTTGCATCCCATTATATTGACTTAGAGATGTTCCAAATCCCATTTATTTAATAGATTTAGTCTTGTGCTAACAGAACTTCATGATTATATAGATTTGCTATAAAAGGAAAAGCAGGATAATGCCATATATGCTGGCAGATTGAAAGAACTTTATCAGTTGTGTCTGAGTCCAGGAATGAGACATTATGTGACAGCCAAACATGTAGTCGCTAGGTACTGAAAACGGGCTTTAGAGTAATCAGGTGGGGAATTTCCTTTTTCAGGAAGAAAAAAGCACATTTGAGAAATAAAATTAGGAAGATCCTACCCAGGTCATGTCCAAGATCATCTCCAAAACTTTTCCAAGCATACATCATTTTCAGTCTGCAGCACATGCCGATTGGCTTTATGATAAGATAAACAACTATATCTGCAATCAGAGCATCAAATAATAGTGAATTGCAATTCCTGACTTATGTAGCAAATAAATGTTGACTGGTATCCTTCAGATAGGGCCATCTTAAATTTGATTGAGCTATTAACTATCAAATCAAGTTACATAATTTTTCTGTCTTCTTAAAATACTTCCTCACACTTTCTGAACATACTACAGCAATGTAAAACTGATCAAAACGTATCAAGAACAACCATCTAGGGAGAAGAGGGCTTTGGAAAACCCACATTTGTTCCCAACCTTTATTTTTCTTTCATAATTTCCATCAAAACTTTATTACCTTTCAAAATCTCTCAATTCTATTCTTCAGATTATCCCACTTTCCTTTACATTTTAACGATAAGACAAGATAGCTCATAAGTTATTACTTTTTCCTAGAATAACTGTATTGGTATCCTATTCCAGCTTGAACAAAACAAAAGAGTTAGTGGCTAATATTACAGATTGATGGAATTGTGTCTTTGTTTCACAAGTTTGTCATTCTTCCCTAATTATAATCAGTCTTGGACAATAAGACACTTCAATAATTACAACTTTTACATATAATAAGTTCAAACAGAAATTTTAATTCTTGATTAGGGCATGAAATGGCAACAAATTCAGACCAATGTAGCAAGATCTCTTCTGCTTTACAGCTTAATTTAACAATAATTAATTTTGAAATTTTAGTAGGCCTTCTAATATTCACACAAGAATTTTCAGAATATTTCTTCTAAAAGTACTTCCCTTTCTTTAAAATCAATTAAAAATTTTTTCTGATGCTCGCTAAAATTTTATGATAAAAGTTAGTTCGAAACTTTTAAAATGATAGATATCTCTTTCTCCCTCCTTAAAGCAAAAATAATTCTTTAAAATTGGAAATTATTAAACCATGTTGTTGTAAAATTACACAAATTCAGAAAGTGTTATAACAAAACTAAATTCTTAGTTATTACAGAATTCTTAGATATCACAACATTCTTTGTCAAGAAGATTTTTGTAATGGAAAAGAGATTTACTTTAAGTCATGAATGCGTTTTCATTTAATTGAGCCTTAAAACAACAACATTTTTTCCTTAAATATATCACTGCAAATTAAGTACATTCATGTATTTCACGTAGATTGTCCATAAACCTTTAAATTAACATAAATAAACATGTCTTTTAGATGAAACAGGTATTTTTTTTCCCATTTGCTCAATAGGGATTCCATAACACAGAAAATTTTGCACAGAGTTCTATAAGAACTTTAGGTTCTTATATGCATTTCTAAATCACCTTGTATAACACATGGAAACTATAATTTTACACCACCATATATTTTCATAATAGCTAAGATTTCAAATGGGAAAATCTGCTAACAGTAAACATCAAATCATCTTATTTCATCATATCCTTTAAAAAGCCCAATTCATATGCAAGAAGATCCAAAATAAAATTATTTTGACAACAATTG
The DNA here is from genome assembly GCA_028658325.1 of Potorous gilbertii. Taxonomy (NCBI): domain Eukaryota; kingdom Metazoa; phylum Chordata; class Mammalia; order Diprotodontia; family Potoroidae; genus Potorous; species Potorous gilbertii. Next base: position 11,831,970 of record CM053774.1, on the reverse strand, counting down.
TATCTCACAGTGGTATCCCAAATTTCACAGTTTTGGAGAAGATGAGAAATACAATCTCAGAAATACTGTTTTAACACAACAATATATTTAATTTGATGTCAATTACATTGCCAGATTATCACACGCAAAAATCATTCATCTTATTGCCTTTGGTAATTAAAAGCACTTCAAAATTAACAATTTCACTAGAGACATATAAGAATAATATTGCATGTGGCATATGCTAGTCATTATGTTAAGCATTTTGCAATCATCTTATCATTTTGATCTCATAAGAACTATTATTATTTTTCCTTTCACATATCAGAAAACAGATCAGAGATAAAATACATATTTTGCAACTGGAACAGAGAAGTAAAGTTTACCAAGAGCAGAGAGGCTGCTGTCTCAGTGGTGATGATTCTTGTAGGCAGAGCTTAGTTAATGTTTCCCACAGGCCTTATCCAATCATCTCTCCCTTCTCCCACAGCTGCAGAATTTACTAAGCCTGGGGTGGTTTCAGCTACTGGGACAAGGTGGGCAGAATGTATAGGACCTAAGTGATATTTCCAACCTTTACCTAGAAGGGTGGGCTACAAGGTGCCCAAAGGCACAGGATTGTTATAATCACTGGAGTCTGCAAATTGCTGCCCCTACACTTCTCCTAGTTTTCTTCTATATAATGAGATTTGGGATGAGAGGGGTTAACAGGAACCCTTGTGGCTGTTAAAAATCCCCATTCTGAGATACTCTCTTAATTGTAGGAGGGAGTGCGGAATGCTAAGTGATCAGGTATGGGAAGGGATATTTTATCAAGGTGAGCTCCTGGAGCCACCTACTGTCTTAGGAGTTGTATTTTTCTTTCCAGTAATTCCAAATGATTAGTTTCCAAACTTTTAATGATTAATCTCACAACCTACAAAATCTACTAAGATGATTTTAGCTAAGATCGTGTAACTTTCCATTATAATTTCAGGTTGGCCAGACCAGAACATCAAGGAAAAGTCTTTAAGTTTTGTTTTGTTTTTTCTGAAGTTGCAGCCTTTAGAAGTCTCTGGCTGCTTGCAAGATAGCAGACTCATTCACAGCACACATGATATGGACAGGGACATACACTGTCAGACAAATAGATAATTAACAAGAGGACAAATACAAACAGAGCTCATAGTCCACAACAGAGAAGGGGGCAATTAAAAACTTGTTAGAAATCCCCATTATGAACTGTCTATTTTATTCTGAGGAAAAGGGGTTGCAAAGATTCAAGACCTGACAGAATACGGGTGGATCCTTCAACCTTTGCTCAAAGCACCCCTATGGTCGCTGGAGGGGTAGAAAGTCATGGTGCCTCTAAGTTTCTGAGGAACTATCTTAAAGAAATAGGCCCCATGGGAATAGGTTCAGCCCACTAGTCTTTAGGTGGATTGTAACTATCCTCTTCCAAACCAGAGCCCTTAAGGGAATGCAGGGAGGAGGAAAGAGGAGGAAGCAATAGAGGCTGAACAAAGGTGTCTTCCTCAGGGCTAGAGCAGGCAAAGTAAAGTGAGGAGGGATGAGGTAAGACTAGGTACTGCCATCTTCCTCATCTCAAAGTCTAAGGGAAATAGAGGGAGGAGGGAGGAGAGGAATAGGGTTGAGGAAGTGAAAGGGGAAAGGTTGGGGCCCTTGAGATAGAGGGAGTTAGTCAGTACTTGGCTAGCACTGAAGCAGCTTTAAGGAGACTTAAAGGAAGAGCCTCCTGCCTTTTGTTCTCCCTCAGCCATGTCAGCAAGTCGAAGATTAAACATTCCCACTGCTGGCTAGATGTTTTTTTAGCTTTTAAACTTAATTTGGCTTCAAGATAAAGTAACTTTGTCTAGTTCAAAAGAGCCCTGTCATGGCCAACATAATTTAAGGTATCTTTAGTTGACTGACACTAGTGTTAGCAATACTTGTGTTAATTTTTCCCGAGATTGATCAGTACAGGGGATGTATACAGAGCGTTTAAACACAGATTGATCCCTGACCCCCTAGCTAGCCTTAAACCGAAATTTCAGACTTTAACCAAAGTAATGGGAGTCCTTTGGAAGCTGGAAATAGGAGAAGTTATCCCATGCCATCAAGGTTTCAGACTTCAAGAAAAAAGAATCCTGAGACATTTAAGTCTTTGTCTTTGGTGAGGTGGGAAGCTGTTCCATCCTAGTCCATCAGTTCCAATCTGAGTCTCAGCACCAAAACTGTCGACCTGCAAGTTTGCTTAAAATAGGCAAATAGACTAAATGCATATTGTTTATTACCTTAAAGCTAGCAGTTACATGCTCATGGAGACAGAAAAACTTCTGCCTGACTGATACAAGAATGACCAGACTTAAATTTGTTTTAGGATTACCCAAGGGTGTCTGTGACCTTCAGATTTATGGTGTCCATGAGTGATTAATTGTACCACAAGAAAGAAATTTCTTAATTGGATAGGTTTTAAATACTATAAAATAAGAGAACTGACAAAATGTCCAGGGAAATTACAACTCAGGATATCTGTGTTTTCTCTATCACTAACATGTCATAACACAGTACATGTCCACAAGATAATGAAAAAGTCCCAGTATTCAAGATAGTGAGTGCCTCAGGTTCAAGGTCCTGTAAGGAATGCTAAGTCAGCCCTATCTGGCCTTGTTGACGTAGGACGATGGATTCTTTGAGTTTAGTTCGGAGAACAAAGAGAATGTTAGTTCCAGGCTTTTCTACTGATTGGTCATTTCAAGCTGTGGCCCTTATTAAAGTCCAAAATTTATATTAAATGATTATCACCTGATTCCCAGTAAGTATATAGGAAAGTTTCCGAGGAAAATTCGTAGAATCCTAGACTATTGGAGCTTAACAGTAATCTATTTCATCAAGTCCATTTCCTTACTTTGTAGGAAGCAACTGAAGCCAGAGATAGAACAAACCTCCCAAACCGTAAAAAGTAGTAAGTAACCAAATTGAGATAAGAACTTTGTTTTCATGAATATACACTTTTAGTCTTGTGAGACAGCCTCGAATTTGTCTTAATATTTGGTCCTAAATTCAGGTGTGTTTGTCAAATTAAATTATGCAAGTTTGTGCAATAGACAGAGAATTCAGAAGGGTATGGTAGGATGATTTATATTGTAGCTGTTACAGCAGACACAAACCAGTTCAAGTGATGGCAAGCTCATGTCTGCAAAGAGACTGAATATACATGAGAAAGAAAGGATGGAAATGGACAAGAGGGTCAACGACATTCTTACTGTCTTGCACTGACGGAGGTTTATTTATTTGGAAATTCTCTGTATTAAGGAAATTAGAAGTCCAGGCCTAATCCCTTAAAATGTCCCGAAAATGGAGTTTATAATACCTTTGAACACTGTCAAGGTCAGATTACATCTAGAATATTATGCTTAATTTTGGGCACTACTGGAATGTGATATAAAAAATTATGACATTAATAGTTGTTTGGAGTACTTTCAATAATTTTATTCAAAAAATAGTATTAAACGTCTTCAGTTTGGCTGCAGAATGGTGAAATTTTCAGTCACTCCATGCCTCAAAATCCATTTCCTATTGTATAAAAGGTCTGCCTCTTTTGTGGGAGTACCTGTTAGGGACCCCGGGAGTTTGGGCCTGATCTCTCAGTCTCACAGGCTTATGTGACCAGTAGAGGCCTGCAGGCCCTGGTGGAGTTTAGCTGTAAGCAATGACTGAGGTGGGAGACAAGATGGTAAGAACTCCATTTATTCAAGGAGTGAGGGGTACTTTTATCTCTTTTCTGACACCAGTGCACTAAGTGAGCCTATCAGCCAGTAGTTTGCCCTTATAAGGAAGTAATATACCTTAAGGCAGGACTGCCCAGGGTGGACACTTAGCTCCTAGAAAGAAAAACATTTTTGTTTCTTTGTGCTCAGAAAAGCCCGGGGGAAAATAGCCTTGAGCAAAACAGGGGAAGATCCCTTCCTCCCAGCGCCATCTTGTTCATGCCTTATCATTCTCCCTTCAGTTTACCTGAGTTGTGACCAGTGAATGCCGTCCAAGAGGCTGGGAGTTGGCAAATCCCTTACAAGTACCAAATGAAGTCATAGTTCTACGAGATGTTGGAATACATACAAAAAATTTTGGTAGGTGTGTGGAGGATGCAGAGATATGAAACGTTGGGTATAACCGTTAGGAGTTTCTATGATACAATAAAGAAGCTAAGACACATGCACCAATGATTACAACATGAAAGAAAATGGGATCGGTGGATGACAGAAGTGTAGACAATGAAAAATTTGTCTGGTACTCTGAAAATATTGAGAATTGGAACTAACTTTTTAGACCAAAAAAATTGCTTAGATGTTTTTCAGTCCATATCTTACTGGTTTCTCTAAAGCTTTTGATACTTCAGGCAACTAGCTCATTTTTGGTATTTCCTCCCTTCATTTCCATGATACAGTGTTTTCTTCTGGCTCTCCTCCTCCATGTCTGCCGTACACACGTCAGTCTCCCTCTAAGTTATTCATTTATCAGCTCCTAATTTTGGCTATTCCCCAAAACTCAGTGCTTCTCACCTTATCTCTTAGTGATCCTATCCATTTTATCAGTTCAATTAAAATCCCCACACAGATATCACTAAAATCTAATCTCTTTCTGAATTTTGGTTCCATGTTGGTTTCTAGATAACTTCATCTGAATGTCCCTTACAACATGTTCCATTCTTCCCACTTCATTTGATCAACTCTAGTGAATTCCTATTTCCTCAAATGGGTTTTAGTGTATTATGTTTTGATGTGTTATATGATGTCTTCCACTTATGTCAGTGTGACTACATAACATCACTATAGTGAAAATATGCTCAATAGGAAAGTATATGTCGAACCTATACAGAATTGTATGCTGTCATGGGAAGGGAGGGGGGTAGGGGGGGAAGGTGTGGGGGTATAAAATCTTAATTTTAAGGAAGTGATTGTAGAACATTTATAAATAAATAATATAAAAATTGAAAAAAAGATAAAATAGAAAATGCTCTTTTGTGCTTATGAAACATTCTTTCTCACACGTAACCTAGTCGCTTCTTACATTTCCAATGTACTTATACTTCATACCTCCCCAGTGATGTTGGCCTCCTTGCTGTTGCTAGCATAAGACATTCCATCTCCTGATTCTGGGCATTTTTCCAGGTTGTCCTTCCTTCCAGGAACACTCATTTCCTCATCTCTACCTTCTAGTTTCCCTGGTTTTCTTGAAGTCTCAGCTACAGTTCAATATTATGGAAGAAGGCTTTTCTCATTCCTGTTCACGCTTTCCCTATGAGATTTTCCCCTATTTGTCCTCTTTATATATTGCTTGTACATAGCTGCTTGTATGCTATGTGCTTCCTTAGAATATAAGATATTTGAAAGCAGGGATTGTCTTTTATGTTTTGTTCTATTCTTAATGGTTACCACAGTGTCTGGCTTGTAGTGGGTTCACTGATTCACTGATATGACCAAAATTCTGGGTATATCTCTTTCTGTTTCCCTCTCTATGCTCAAAACAAAATAGAAAATAGAAAAAAGAAAATTAGGAAGGAAAAATATTAGTAAAACTGAACTACCTAAAATTTTTTCTGAAAATGCGTGGAATGTTCCTGTAACTTTCCCCCTCTTTAAAAGAGTGTAATATCGTCTTATGTCTCTTCTTTGGGGCCATACTTTTTCTTTGAAGGTGTGCAACTTTCACTTTCTATTATTTTGTCGGTTTTCCACTTGAATTGTTTTACTCATTGTGGATATGATTTTCTTGCTTCTGTTTACTTCAGTGAATATTAGTTCTTGTCTTTCCATTCTTATCTACATGTATCATATTTACAATTTCTCAGAGCACAGCAATATTTCATTATATTCACATGGCACAATTTATTTAGACATTCCCAAATTCATTGTTTCCAGTTCATTTTTTTTACTGGCACAGAAAGTGTCTCTATAAACATTTTGGGGATAAGGAGACCGTGTTTTTATTTTATTAGTGATGTCCTTGTTTTACCTGTCTAGAATAGGTTCAGATTTTGAAAGTGTACTTTATTAGTTCTGGGAAAACATGCAGTATTTCAGAGGGACAATTCCCTTGGTGGCCATGTTGAGACTAGGGATGCATCAATTAGTCACGGAGGCCTGATGTCAATATGGAAGCTGTACTTAATACTTTTGGTCTCTTCCAAGAACTCCTAATATCCTTTAGAATGCGTCAGAAATCTGTGAAGATGTTGCTTGACTTTGTTCTTCCAATTATGTATGTAGGAGAGATGAATTTAAAATTGGTTTGATGTAAAGAAACTATAACATAGTTTTTCCCCCAAAGGATTGGAGAGTTCTATGCCAACGTAAAGTATTTTACTCAATGACTCCAAATGCATTATTAGAATGAACCCTTTGTTTGAGAAAGGTTTAGAACGGTTCAGGTTCTCTCAGTGCCACTTTGGTAGGAACAAGTACGAGTATATGAGTTAAGAGATGTGTCCTAGAATGTTCTCCAGTAAATCATTGTGCAACTAAAGATTAGAGGACAGTAAGGTTTGATTTTGCTCTTTCAACCGAAGTCCAAGCATCGAGGAAATTAGAATCTGAGGTCTTTTCCTAAATTTTATCTAAACTAGGATATACTTATTTTCATTATATACCTCTTGCAGACAGCCTCGAACTGAATGAATGCCCAACCTCCACTAAACTTTCATAACCTATAAGAATTTATTCTGACTAAGGCTTCCTGATAGGTTTGAGATGGTTATACATGTAGATCCTGATTGGAGACAGATTTATTTTTGACTGAAGCTTGAAATCCAGCAGATTTCTCAATAGCATGTGAAATAGAACAGTGGCATAGGTATTTAAATTATTCCAGGAGGTGAATCATTGACATAACGACATGCAAATTGAGTTTGGTAATAATGTAATTACAGGTAAGTTACTAAAGATCATTGTCAACTAGGAGAGGAAGAAGAATGCAGAAAATGAGATCCTAGAAAAGGGATTTCATTTTTTTGGAGGAGACTTCAGATAAAATATGTACTTGTATTTTGTGAGGAAGTTAGTTGTGAAGACAGTGATACGCATACATGGCTGGAGAGGCAGTATAACCAGCTGGAGAAAGTTTAAGTGATGAGAGGATGAAGTATTATGACTGGGATTATAGAATTTTTTCATTACCTAAGAGACAAGACAGTGAAGTAAAACAATCATTTAGCAATAACTTTATGTCTCATTTAGTGTTTAGTTTAATTGAAACAGATAGAATACATTTGAAAGTGTAGACCTAGTCTGTCTTAAATGACTTACAGAGAAGAACAGTAGGCGTTGAGAGAAAGCCAGAGGCAGAAACTTATACGACACTAGAAAATAGAGACTTAAGAGAGTAAGTAACCCACAGTTGAGGACTAACTGAGAGATGCATGTTTGAAAGGAGAATATGGTAAAGGTTAAAAATGCCCTAGGAAAATCCTGATTCCATATAGGTTCATACCACCATATTAGAGAGACATATAATTCAAACTCAGTTTTCCTAACTCTGGAGAGATCTTTTGCTGAAATATTCTGTCATGATTATCAAATTTGCAGAGCACACTTTCAGATTGGTATTTTGTATATTGCATTGTAGTTATGGTATGTGAAAAGGTCTTAATTGGCTAAAAAGATGGTCTAATTAAGTGCAGTTAAATAGGGATGCATACTACATCCTATATTTGGAGTCAAAATTTGGCTGTAAGATATCAGAAGTGAGAAAGTAAGGAAAAGTTGTGGCTAGACAACAAATCCTGTGGGGAAAAACAATCTCAAAGTTTTAACTCAAGATGACTTAATTGCATAACAGGATTACCTAACAAACTAGTCCCTTTTGTTAGGAGAGACGTAGGGTCCTGGATGATAATGCTGATGATCCCTTACCCAGTAAGATTACATCTGAAATAAAACATCCAATTTTGAGTGTCATTATAGCACGGATTTAGATGAGCTAGAGATCTCCCAGTGGAAGACGCCCAAGGTGTTAAAGGTTACCAAAATGATTTGATGTGAATGTGAGTTGAAGGAACAGAGGAATTCTAGCCTGATGAACTTCTTCAAGTAGTTGTTGAGCTGTTATATGTAGAAACAGTCTCAGACGTTAGAACTAAGAGGAATGGGTTAAATTTGTTGAAGGTCCCAACAAAACTGTCCCAAAGTGGAGTGTGATGCCCTAAAAGATAATGGAGTCTTCATCCTTAGAATTACTGAATTGGTGACTACATAAAAACTTGAGAGAAGGATGACAAAAAGATTCTTGTGTTGATGTGGGTTGAATTGGGTGGCTGCTATACAGCATTTACTACTAAAGTTCCCAGACCCTCACTAATATAGTCAAACCTGATACAAGGGGGCGAATTCAGGTTGAAGATCCTCCATAGGATAAATGGGACAATATTCCATTGTGATCACTGTGCATCGGGCAAAACGTGAGGAGGTTTATTTAGTCCATTGTCATGTGTAAGGTAAATGCCTTTACCAATGTCCTTTTGTGATACTGAGTCCCTTCAAATGATTATCCTGGATTGCTAGCTTATGTGGAGATTTAGTTGCATCTCAGTATATGAACATGTTATGGTAGAGTCAGCCATGAGGAATAAAATAGCATTACTCTTTATAAAGTTTTCAGTTTTACAAGTCTTTTATCCTATGTTTCAGTTTTCAATAATAATTTTTAAAGGAAGGAAATAAACTTTAAAGTGCCTCCTATGAGCCAGATCCTGTGATAAATACTTTTCAAATATTTTCTTTTGGTCACCAAATTGGTGGCTCAGATATTACATAGTATGTGAACTCAAAGGAGAGAGGGTTCACTGAGATCAGGGTTTATCAAGAAAGGTTTCAGTGATGGATTTGATCTAGTCTTTGAGTAATACGTGGGATTTAGATTGGAAAGAGCAAAGGGGAGAAGTTTGAGGCAAGGAGAATGGTCTGAATAAATGGGTTGAAACAAGTCTGGAAACAGTGAGTAAAACAGTGTTACTGAAGTATGTGGTCCATGATGGGGACAGTAGGAGAAATGCTCAAAAGGTAAGAGAGAACTCATTAATAACTCATTATTCATTATAAATCACTTCTAAGCAATTAAATATATTAGTATTGAATGAAACAAAACATTTGCACACTTCATTTGCTGCAATCTGAGAAAAGATCAAGTACTTGTCAGAAACATTTAATTTGCAAAAAAATTCCTGATGGGTCCAGAGGAAGTGATATGGTTGGAGTTGGCAAAGACTGAGAAGAGCTTGTTGTTTAATTTTCAATGAATTTACACATTTATTTAATTTTACACATTAGACACCGGAAAACAGTGAAAACCACGGCTTTATTGTTTTGCTAATTACCTAGTCTTAAGAAAGTGATAGAGAAAATGTTAATAACAAGAGTTGAACTTCCAAGGATATCTCGCATATATTTTTAAAGGAAATTGCTAAACATTTACCATAGAGAAACAAGGAGAGGATAATTTAGGAGGAATTTTCATGGAGGATATTTTAAAGTATTTGTGGTATCCAAAGATTCCTGTTTTCAACTTGGTATTCTGTATGTCATCTTGGAAAAAATGCGCAGACATTCTGGGTGCAGTTGGGGTTTTCCTGGTATGGGGATATTCCGGGCTATTGGTTTGGACATATTTCTGAGAGTGTGGTTCTGGAAGATTGTTTTTAAAAGGATAGAACATGTAAAGTAATGTTTATTTCACAGTTAAGTTCTTTATTGGGGGCTTCCTATATCTTGAGGAATGTTTTGACAGCTTACTTAGTCATTTTCATGTACACAATGTTTCATTTCCTGTATTGTTTCAAAGTTTGCAGGTGTGTTTCCTTCACAACTATATCCAGCTATATTTCAGCTGTATTCCTTTTCAAAGCATTTGACTACTTACTTGCATATGTAGTGTTAACCACTAATCATCTTTGAAGATACATGCCTGATCCTGGTTCCTGTTGAATCCTTGGAATTGGTACGTTTTTCCTAATGGCTTCATAGTTATGTCAAGACCGAACAATGTCAGCATGAGTGATGCTCTCACATAAGAATCCTTTCTTAATTCCCCTGGGGAAGCAACAAAGCTTTACTCCTCAGGTGGAATAACTGCCTATTATGGTTCCCTCATCTAGTGAGTGTTTGGTGTTAGGCTAGAGAACATGGCTAAGTGGTGAAAATGGAGAGCTAGGAAGAAAGATGTGTGGTGCAATGGCTAGAGTACCATGTGTGGAGTCAGGAAGACCTGAGTTAAAACGTGACATCGGACACTAACTGTGTCATACTGGGTAAGTCACTTAATTTCTATTTGACTCCTTCATTCACTTGCAAAATGGGGATCATTGAAGAAGGAAATGGTAAACTACTGTAGCATCTTTGCCAAGGAAACTGCATAGACTGGTCCATGGAGTTGTGAAGAATTGGATCCAGTTGAAGAAATGATTAACAGGAAAAAAATAAATAAAGCACCTATGACTCAGGTGTAGGACAAAGAGCAGTTTAAGTTGGTGATAGGATAGAAATCTATAAGACCTTGAATAAGTGATTATAAGGGGAACTCTCTTCAGAGGTCTCAAAGGTAGGATGACTGTGAAATTTCTTTTGGAATGCATTCATGTCTAAATACAGAGTTCATTGAAATAATTTTTTTTCCACTACATGTAAAATATATATTTTTCAAGCTTTAAATGTCTAAAATATATTTAAAAACACCCTAAATTATCAAGAATAACTTTGTTCAATACTGAAATTTAAATTGAGATACTTTATAGCAACAGTTCTCTTTCAATTCTTTCTCTTTGGGTAACATCATATTCGGGGCAATGAATGAAGTGAATCATTCCATGGTATATGAATTCGTTTTCTTGGGGATTTCCAGTTTATGGATTATGCAGCTTTCCCTTCTAATTTTCTCCTTTGTGTTCTATGTGGCCATTGTGCTGGGAAACTTTCTCATTATATTCACAGTTATATTTCTTCTGTTTGTGTTCCTAAGATTATTTATGACCTGTTTTTTTAACACAATGCCATATCATTCCAGGGTTGTAACACCCAGATATGCTTCGTTTATATCTTTGGAGGAACTGAGATCGTGCTGCTAATTTCCATGGCCTTTGAGAGATATATTGCTATACGTAAGCCTCTTCACTATCTGACCATTATGAATCCAAGAGTGTGTATTCTTCTCATGGTATGTTCTTGGGTCATTGGCGTCATACATTTCATTGACCCAATTAGCTTTTTTGGTAAACTTGCCTTTCTGTAGCCCTAATGAAATTGATAGTTTTTACTGTGATCTTCCTCACTTGATCGAATTGGCCTGTGCAGATACCTAGAAGTTGGAGTTCATGGTCACTGCTAACAGTGGTTTCATTTCCTTGGGCAGCTTATTGCTGTTGATCATCTCCTACATATATACCTTGGTTACTGTTCGGAAACACTCTTCAAATGGTTTGTCCAAGGCCGTCTCTACTTTGTCAGCTCACATCACTGTGGTTGTCTTGTTTTTTGGTCCATGTATCTTTTTCTATGTGTGGCCATTTCCCACATTGCCAGTGGATAAATTTCTTTTTATTCTTGGTTTTGTTATCACCCCTATTCTAAATCCTTCTATATACACATTCAGGAGCAAAGAGATGAAAATTGCCATGAGGAGGCTGATCATTCAACTAGGAAGGTCCACAAAAAATTTGTAAATCGCTCTCAGAGTAACAGATTATGTGAAATTGAACACCATGTAACATGTAGATGACTGCATTCCAATCTGGGCTAAAGATGACAACATATTCCATTTCAATCCTCTTTTTTCTTTTTAAATAAATTTATTTAACTTTTTACAATCATTTTCACAAGATTTTGGGTTCCAAAATTTTCTCCCCATTTGTCCCCCCCCTCCCCAATACACTGGACATTCTAATTACCCATATCATCAATCTGTCCTCTCTTCTATCATCCCTCCCTTCCCTTACCCCATCTTCTCTTTTGTCCTGTAGGGCTAGATAACTTTCTATTCCCCATTACAGGTATTTCTTATTTCCTAGTAGCAAGAACAATACTCAACAGTTGATCCTAAAACTTTACGTTCCAGTTT
>CM053774.1:11770101-11819410 GCA_028658325.1 Potorous gilbertii | reverse complement strand
AAGCTGCCACCGCTTCCCAGTGGGTCCGAGTCCTGGAGATCCCCCGCTCCCCTCTCAGCCCGTCTCTCTCACTGACCTGTGCGTCTGTGGGTGGAGGGACCTTCGCGACCACCCGGAGATTCAGGTCCCTGACGCCTGCAGGGCTCTGCTCGCTCCTCTCAGTGCCTCGTGGTCGGGGCGGGGGAGGGGAGCGCTCGGCAGGACAGGACTCCGCTCCAGTCCGGGGCACCCCTGCGGTCGGTTTTTCAGGGCTCTCTGCAACGGAAATCTCCTTCACTGTGTTGCTGCGCGGCTTCTACTGCTCCAGAATTTGTCAGGAGTTCTTTTTACAGGAAATCTATGGGCTGTGGGTTCGGACCTAGCATAGGTGAGTCTTTCTACTCCTCCATCTTCCATTTCAATCCTCTTGACATTCATCTGAAGATTCTTTCCATGGGTCAAACTCACATTGACTCCCGATTTATCTTTAAAAAAAAGTAACCGAATATTAAATATTGCTTGTTCTTCTCCTTTGGGCACAAGCTCAACGCAGATTCGAACGGACAGTGTTTCACATTTCAAAGGTATTGAAATGAAGAGATATTGGGTGTGAAACAACATAGAATGGATATATCATATTCCATATTATCCAGAAGCTTTTGGGTTAATTGAAAGAATGAATTGATAATTGAAAGAACAATTCAGTAAGTTAAGTTCCAATAATTCTTGTCAACATTGGAAAGATAATTTGTTCATTGCTTTATGTAATTTAAATAATAGACCATTGGGAGGAATCATACCTCTAGCCAGAATGATGTCCCCAAATCTGCATATTAATAAACAACAAACACATAAGATCCCAAATGTTGTGTATTGGATTTTGAGTCCCAGCATCATATCTAAGGACACTTGATTTGGCAGCATATGATTTACGTTGTTTAGAGCAGTTTCGGTGAAATAGGGAAGAAATAAGGACAATTTCTTCTGGAATATGAATCAGAATCCCCAAGAATCATTTTAGATGAATATTATCTAAATCAAGATTATCAGCTTAGGGAACACATGTGTTGGCTTGAATGATAGATTCTAATTATCAAGGAGAAATTATTGTGACAGTCCAAAATTTAGGTGATGAACAGATACAATTTTATAAAAATCATATAATAGTTCAAGTGATTGTCATTCTTTGTGAAATAATACCACTTGTGAAAGTTGAACCTCCTTCTTCAATAACTAGCAGAGGAACTGAAAGATTGGATTCTACTGATAGGATAAAATTGGGAGCTAAACGATGCATTAAAGAAAGCCAGATGATGTTCAGAAGGTCACAGAGATTATAACACATTGGAAAAATAATACCATAACCGTTGTTTATTCAGGAGAGGATGATGACCAAATTGTACCCTTATCTCATATATTCTACTGTAAATGAGGCTTTGGTAGTGTGTTCTTAGATTCCAGAAACTTGTCTACCCCTATATCTACCCTGCTTCTAGTTATTGTCTCCTTGTTTCTTTGTGACTTTTAGTCTTTAAAACTCGTTTACTAGATTTGCTTCCCACATGGTTAGTGCCTTCCACCTGCACATGACTGACAGTTTAAGTTGAATGTCACCCCCTATCCAAGACTGTCATGTGTCATCTCTGGACCTGAAGTCAATCACACTCCAGATGCCAGTTAAAGAACTGATCTCTCATATGGGGTCTCTTGGGGTGGGGACAATTCTACATCCAATTTTGGTTAGAAGAAGATATGGAAGAAGAGACGTTTTTCCCCTTACTCCATGATTTTAGGTCCCATTTGTTTCAAGGAGGTTGATGGTGTGCTTGTGCTGAAGTCTAAGGTATTGTCTTATATGCTCTTTTTGTGTTATCCTTTTTATTCTGTTGTAATGTTCTAATGACACCACTTACCTAAGATAGTGTTTTATATGCTTATTTTCTGTTATCCCTGCTACAATTCTGTGGATACCTTTTACCCCACCAACCTATGTAATGAATAAGACAGTCTTGGGGTTGAATGTAACAGCAATTTAAATGGAAAGATCTTTCTTATTCATTAATAGACCCATATGACCTGCTTTAATCATATGGAAGACTAAGTCACATGTGGTGGGAAGAGCTCGTTAAACAGGAGGAATAGGAAGGGTGGTGGACAAATGAGAGGAAGTGAGTGATCAAAGTCAGGGCAGAGAAGAGAGGACACAGTCAGACAGGCGGGTATGGCAAGGCTCAGGCTCTTGAGTGTTTGCTTGTGACAAGGTCCTAGCAGAGGGAGGGAGCTTTGGGAATGTCTTTTCACCCTACAATGATCATGTTTATTAACTTCTTGGTCACCAGGACAGCTTAGCTGTCTTGTTCTGAAATTTGCTCTTTTGGTGCCTAAATAAATGTTTTTCTTCTGCCTTCTATATGGAGACTCTTTCATACTTCATGTTTGAGTACTATGCTGGCATACCATAGTCACCACCAGTGCTGTAGCAAGACACAAGGGAATATAGTAAATATATATTATGTTTGGAGTTGAGAGTGTGCATGTACATGTGTGTACGTATGCATGTATGTGCTGTATAAAGAAGATGCAGTCATGTAAAGGAGTAGAAACAGCAATGACAAACATCTATTTCATAGTTTGCCATGAACTGGTCTTTTATCCTACACAATTCAATGCAATCTTTCCCCTCAATTGCTCTACGCTATCTGTGGCACTGAAAAGAGAGGATTAACTATTTGTGAATTTTAATTGGAAAGAACCTATTCTATAGATGCCTTACTTTTTTCATGAGCAGTGATTCTCTCAAGTTTGAGGTCAAGGTAGATGGCTTTCCTTCTGTAGGGTTGACTATGAAGTTGAATGATTTTAAAGGGTGTCCGCAAGGGGCAAACATTCATGAAAGATTCCCCTATCATGTTTTACATATCTGTGCTATCAGTACCAGTGACAAAAGGAAGTAAAATGAATGGGACCATAAATAAAATGACACCATGAGGTAAAAGAAGGTGCCTAAGATTATCCAACTAGAAAGAGGTAAAGAGTCTTCTTGTTTTGATTTTTTAGCGATAAATGTTGCATAATGAATTAGTATTGTATTTGGGATGTAATTTCCTTTCTGACTTTTTCCCTATCACAGTATCTCATTCCCCTCTCCAAAGTTTTACCCCATATCGATATTCTACATCCTTTGTCTCTGCACCACATTGTCAGAGTGATTTTTTTCATTGAAATTCTTGGTAAAATGCCAATACAAAGCTAGAATGCCTAGAGTGAAAATGTCAGTGAGACTTAGATCAGAGCTATATCACCTGATGATAAACTCCTGATACCTATGCTAAACTGGACTTTAAAAAGTTTATATATTTTGGGTGGAGGAAGAAATACACTTTGTTCAAAAGAAAATACAAATACATAGAAAGCAAATTAAAGCAGGAAATCCACTAAATATTACCAGAAGGCAATTAAGAATTCCTTTGCAAAATTTTAGGAAGTTGTGCCTGAAAAGTACTAAGCGTAAACCAAAGATTACACGAGGAGGAGTCGAGGAAATAATTCACTCTAGATAGGGGTTACCCCAGCTGCAAATAAGTAAGGGTAGGAGATAGAATATCATGTGTCTATAGTAACAGGTGGGAGAAATTGAATGAAAGTTTTTGCAAAAGAGAATTATATGTCAGGAAAATGTGGGTGGCAGCTAGAATGTAGAGACATTAAATGCCAGCCTGGATGTTTGTATTTTAAGTGAAGGCAGCAGAGTATTACTAATTGATTCTTTTATTTATCTATTTATCTGTCTTGCTATTTATTTATTGATGTATATTTTGGTTATGTATTTCTCCATTATTTTGTCTGTATTTATTGTTGTCATTTTTATTAAGGGGGTGACATGGTGAGATAGAAATTTTAAAAAATATGAGTTGATAATGCTGAGAAACTTGGTTTTAATCAGAGAGATTTTTGAGGAAGAAAGCCCAGTTAGGAAATTATTCAGGTAGAAGGTAGCGTGTGCATCATTATCAGTTATATGGATCAAACTTTCTTTTCTAAAATAATTTTTTATTGATTTTTTAAAAAGACAGTACCACTGTTCCCCTAGTAATCTAGCTTTGTGACCTTAAATTCTTGTGCTGTCTCATTTCTCGTATCCAAAATATTGCTAAATACTGTTGTTTCCATTTTTGAAACATCTCATATGCCTTATCTCCCTTCTGAGATGGTCATCTCCCTGGCAGAGGCCCTCATCATCTTATCGTTGGACTATTGCATTGCTCCGAATTAACTATGTCTCCAATCTAGTCCATTTGCCACTTTGCTGTCAAGTTGGTCTTCTTAATGTGCAAGACTGATCATGTTCCATCCTTCAATCATTCAGTCAACTCCAATGGATTCCTGTATCCTCCTGGATCAAATAGAAAATGCTCTATTTTGCTTATGAAGCATTCCTTTCCCACACATAACCTTGTCCATTCCTACTTTTCCAATGTACTTATACTTCACACCTCCCCAATGACATTGGCCTCCTTCCTGTTCCTTGCACTTGACATTCCATTTCTGATTTTGAGAATTTTAATTGGTTGTCTCTCCTGCCAGGAAAAGTCTATTTCCTCATCTCTGCCTTCTAGTTTCCCTGGTGTTCTTCGAGTCCCAGCTAAAATTTCATTTACGCAAAAAGGCTTTTCTCATTCCCCTTAATGTCTTACATATGAGATTTTCCCCAGTTTATCATCTTTATATATTGTTTGCCTATAGGTGTTTGTACACTATCTTCCTCATTAGAAAACAAGACATTTTAAAGCAAGGATTTTGTTTAATCTTTTGTTGTATCCTTAGTGATCAGAACATTGTCTGTCACGTAGTAGATTGACTGATTGAGTGATGTGACTGAAATCCTCCATCTGTCTCTTTCCCTTGCCTTCTCAGAGAACTTTGCCCTAAAACAATGTATATACATCTGTATATATGTAAGCATATATATATATATACATATATATATGTATATATATATACATATATATATGTATATATATATATACATATATATATATATTATATATGAGAAAACTAGAAAGAGAAAAAATCAACAAATAGAGTCATATAATGTTTTTATTCTCACTATGGATGTAATGTTTCTGTGACTTCCTCTGCAAAGGAATGGAATGTATTCTTATTTCCTTTGGAGGGGCCACTATTTTCCTTGTAGATTTGCAATTTTCACTTTCCATTATTTTGTCAGTTCTCATTTACATTGTTGTATTCACTTTGCATATGGTTTTCTTGCTTTTGTTTACTTCATTCAACATCAGGTCTTGTCTTTCCATTCTTCTCTTTATTCATCATATTAACAATTTTTAGAGCACAGTAGCATGCCATTTATTTACAGGCCACACTTTTTGTAGTCAAACCAAAATTGATTGCTTCCAGGTTTTTTAGTGCCACAAAATATGAGAAGCTGTATTTTTCTTTTTTTGTGTTCTTCTTGAGGTACCTGTCTAGAATATGTCCAAAATTTGAAAGTTTACTTTGGTAGTTCTAGGAAAACACAAAGTTTCTCAAGGGAGAGAATTGCCATGGTGGCCATATTCTGCTTAGGGATGCATCACTGATGTCAGTGTGTGAGTTGAACTTAATCCTCTTAGCCATGTCCAATCATTAGTCCTATCTTTAAAAATACATCAGAAATTTGTGAAGATATTGGTATACTATGGTCTTCTTCCAAATACGTAGGTAGGAGTGATGAATTTAAAATTGTTTTGAGGGAAAGAACTATAGCATAGTTTCTTTCCCCTAAGGATTAGAGAGGCCCATGCCAGAATATTGTATTTGCCTCAATGACTGAAAATGCCTAATTGGAATGTCCCCTTTGCTTTGAAGATGGTTTAGACAGGTGCAGGGGTCCTTAGGACCACTTTGGTGGAGACAAGCATGATCTATAACTTTGAATCCTGTAAACCAGCCTGCCCTTATAGATTTAGAGGACAGACTGGCTTGTAGGTTGATTTTGCTCTTTCAACCACAACCGAAGGGTAGAGTAAGATAGAATCTGAGGTCTTCCTAGACTTCATTTAAACAATGATATGCTTAATTTCAGTTATACAATGGTTGCAGACAGTATCGAAATCAATCAATGCTCAATCTCTACTAAATTCTCATAACCTATGAGAATTTATTCTAAGGACTCCTGATGGGGTTGGGACACATGTAAGGGTAATATTTATACTGGATTGGAGACAATTTCATTTTTCTTTGTAGCTTGAAGTCCAGCAGATTTCTCTGTGACTTGTGGCAAATAAAAATGACACTGATATTTAAATAGTTCTAGAGGTGAGGCATTGAATTTATGACTTGCAAATTTAGTTTGGTTTTAATATGATGTCATATACATGACCAAGTTTCATTATCACCTAAGGGAGTATGAAGAATGTGGCAATAGATCCTACGAAATGGATTTCATTTTTTGAAGAGGAGACTTTAGAGAAATGTATATATACATATTTTATGTTGAAGGTGACTGTGAAGTCAATGCTGACAGCACCTGGATGGTCATTATAACCTGCTGGAGAATGGCTATGTGATGCAGGAAGAGGTATTATTACTATGATTATAGAATATTTTCATCACCTGAGAGACAAGATAGTTAAATAAAATAACTATTTAATAGTCACTTCATGTTTTATTTATTGTTAGGTTTAATTGAAACAGATAAAATACTTTTGTATGTGTAGACAAAGTGTGATCTAAAAAGATTTAAAGACAGGAAAAGCTGTCACTGAGATAAAGTCAGAGGCAGAAACTTATGTGACAATAGAAAATCGAGACTTAATAGAATAAATAAAACACAGTTCAGAGACCCATGTTTGAAAGTGGAACATAGTAAATGTACAAATGCCCTGGAAAACTCCCACCACTATACTAGAAAAAGGTATAATTCCATCTCAGTTTTCTGAACTATAGCTCTTGAGACATCTTTTGCTGAAAAATTCTACCATTGCTACCAAATTTGCAGAGTACACATTGTTAGAAGTGATAGTTAACATGTTTAGCTATATTTATGCTATATAAAGGATCTCAATTGGTTTAAATGATAGTTGAATACAATAAAGTTAAATAGGGATACATGTTGAATCCTATATTTGGAGTCAATGTTTGACTATAAGAATTCAGAATTGAGGATGTAGGGAAAATTTTAGGTAGACAACAAATCCTGTGGAAAAAGAAATCATAACATTTTAATGCTAGATGAATTAATTTTGTAAGAGGATTGTCAAAAAAGCAAGTCCTTTTAATTAGGAAAAACAAAGGGTCCTGGATGAGGGTGGTGAGGATCCCTTTACGCAATAAGAGTAAATTTGAAATGTAACATCCAATTTTTCAGTGTCATATTCTAGCACGGATTTTGATGAGTTAGACATCATCCAGTGGAGGCACCCAATATGGTAAGGGGACTTAAAATGATGTGATATGAAGATTAGTTGAATGAAGAGAGAAATTCTAAACTGAGGAAATCTTCAACTCTTTGTAGAACAGTCATATCTGGAAACAGACTCTTATTTTAGAACTAAGAGGAGTGTCCTAAATTTGTTTGAAGTCCAAACAAAGCTTTTCCAGAGTGTAATTTGATGCCCTAGAAGATAACAGAGACTTCATTCATAGAATTACTGAATTAGTGGATAGAAAAAAACTGGAGAGAATGTTGACATAAATATTCTTGTGTTGATGTGAGTTGAATTTGGTGGCTGCTTAGGTTCCTTCCAAATTTGAGATTCTGTCTCAATGTATTTACTCCTCAAGTTCCCAGACCCTAACTGATACAGTCAAATCTGCTACAAGAGGGAGTGTCATTTAATGTAGAAGATCCTGTATAAGATAAATGGAGGCTAGATCTTCTATATTAGTCACTCTTCATATTGAATCGAACAAGATGAGTTTATTCAATCCATTGTCATTGGTAAGCTAAATGCAATTACCAATGTTCTGTTATGATACTGAGACCCTTCAGATGATTCTCATGAATTACCAACATATGTGGAGCTTTACGTGCATCTCCTTATATGAACATATGCTATGGTATTCATGAGGAATAAAAAAAGTTTCCATTAAATAAAATTTTTAGTTTTAGCAGAGTCCTATATCCTATGTTTCAATTTTCACGAATAATTTTACAAGGAAGGAAATCAGCGTTAAATTGCCTAATAAATGTCATGCACTATGATTAACACGTTATAAACAATAGCTCTTTTGTCCATGAAACCTCTCCTCTCCTTTGTTTGTTATAAGTCCTTTTCCCATATTACTTTTCTTTAGCTTCCTTGTATTTTCTGACTTTCCTCATTACTTTCATTTCACCTTTCCCCTTCTTTACTTTGTATTGATTTATGAAAATATTGTACATTTATATTGAGTAAATGTTTACTGCAGCCATATCAAAGTGATGAAGGCTGAGATGAATGAGAGAAGAAAGAGGCATGACCTTGACTACAAAATATTATAACATATTTAAAAAATCGGGGTATGTACAGCGATACAGTCTAGCATTTTTGATGTACCAAATCAGTGGCTCAGATATTAAGTACTGTGGCAACTCAAAGGAAAGAGAATTCACTGAGATCTGGGTTTATTAAGGAAGACTTGATGGAAGAATTCGAGGTAGTCTTTGAGAAAAAACCAGGAATTATATTGAAATAAAACAGGGTAAAGGGGCTTTAGCCAAGGAGATGGTTTCAGCAAATGGTCTGAATGAAGTCTTGGAAACGGTGAGTAAAACAGTAGGAATGATATGTGTGACTCATGATGGGGATAGTAGGACAAAAGGCCAAAGGGTAGGAGATCTCATGAAGATGTTATCATTTATAATAAATCATTTCTCACCAGTTAAAAAATAATGGCATTGAATAAAAGAAAAACTTAATTTCAAACTTCATTAACTGGAATCTAATAAAAGATTCTGATACTTGTCAGAACCATTTAATTGGCTAAAAATTCCTAATTGGCCAATGGGCAGTGATGTGTTCAAGTCAGTAAAAGCTGAGAAGAGCTTATTATTTAATTTTCCATGTTTTTGTACATCATAAATTAGGAAACACTACAAATCAGGGATTTAATCATTGCTTTGTTAATTACTTAGCCTTAAGACAATTATGAGGAAAACGTTAGTAATGACAGTTACACTTCAGGGGACATCCTACATGTGTGTATTTTTTGTTTTTGAAAGCTGATTGTTAAACATTAACCATCAAGAAACAAGTAGAAGAGAGTTTAGGAGGAGTATCCATACAGGAAATTTTGATTTTGCGTGATATCCCAGAGATCACTATTTTCAACTTGGTTCTCTGTATAGTATCTCAGAAGAAAAATGCAAGCATTCTGGAGTGCCGTTGGGGTTTGTCTGCTGTAGGTAAAGTCTTGAGTATTGTTTTGGACATGTTTCTGAGAGTGTAGTTGTGGAAGGTTGTTTCTAAAAGGAAAGAATAATATCGAAGTTAATATGTGTTTCCCAGGCAAGTTCCTTGTTCAGTACTTGCTATAATCTTTATGGATATTTTGACAGCTTGGTTAGTCATTTCCATACTAAGGAAGATTCATTTCCTGTTTTGTTTCACGTTTTGCATGTGTGTTTATTTCACAACTAAATTGAACTGTATTTTAACTGTATTCTTTTCCAATGCATTGTCCTCCTTACCCGCAGATCAAGTGTTAACCATTCATCATCTTTGAAGATGCACACCTGACCCTGTTTCCTGTTGTGTCTTTGAAATTGTTATCTGTTCCCTAACGTTTTCATAATCCTGTCAAGATCAAACAATGCTGGCATGAATGATGCTCTCCCAAAAGGTCCCATTCTTAACTCCACTGATGATGCAGCCTACCTTTACTTCTCAACTGGAACATCTGCCCCTTATGGTTCCCTGATCTAGGTAGTTTTGTTTATTAGGCTAGAGAACATGACTAAGTGGTAAAAATGGAAAGCTAGGAAGAAAGATATGTGGTGCAGCATATACAGTAGTAGGTGTGGAGTCAAGAAGATCTGAGCTAAAATTTGACTTCATATACTAGGTGTGTGACCCCAGGCAAGTAACTTAATCTCTGTTTGCTTCTTTTAATAACTAATCAAACGGGTATCATTGGAGAAGTAAATGGCAAACTACACCAGTATCGTTGCCAAGAATAGCATATGGACAAGTCCATGGATTTAGGAACAGCTTGATATAGCTGAACAACAGAATCACTGCAAAAAAGACGAAAGAACCTTTGATTCAAGCGTAGGGCAAAGGACTGTTTAAAGGTGCCGCAAGATAGAAATCCACAAGACCTTGGGTTAAGTGATCATAAGATAAAATCACATCTGAAATTTCAAAGGCAGGATGGTTCTCAAAGTTCTTTTGGGATGCATACACGTCTAAATATAGAATTCATTGAAATGATTTTTTTCTCTATAATGTATAAAATACAGGTATTCCAAGCTTTAAATAAATAAAATATATTTAAAAGCTCTCTGAACCATCAAGAACTTTTTCAACATTAAAATTTAAGAAAGAAACACTTTATCCCAATAGTTCTCTTTCAATTCTTTCTCTTCGGGTAATATTTTACTTAGGGAAATGTATGATGTGAATAATTCCATGGTATATGAATTTGTGTACTTGGGGCTTTCCAGGTCATGAGCCATGCAGCTTTTCCTCCTGGAATTCTCCTTCGTGTGCTATGGGGCTATTGTGCTGGGAAACTTCCTCATTATGTTCACAGTCATCTTGGACCCTCATTTACATTCTCCCATGTATCTTCTATTGTCCAACCTCTCGTTTATTGACCTGTGCTTCTCTTCTCTTTCTCTTCCTGATGATTTAACATTTTTTTTAACATAAAACCATATTATTTCTGGGTTACAGATATTCTTCATTCATAAGTTTGGAGGAACTGAGATGATGCTGCTCCTTTCCATTGCCTTTGACAGATATGTGGCCATATGAAATCCTTTTCGTTATCTGACCACTATGAATCCAAAAATGTGTATTTTTCTCATAGTTGGTTCTTGGATCATTGGCTTATACGTGCAGTGGCCCAGTTAGCTTTTGTGGTAAACTTGCCTTTTTGTGGCCCTAATGAGATTGACAGTTTTTATTGTGATCTTCCACGCTTGATCAGTTTGGCCTGTGCAGACACCTACAAGCTTCAGTTCATGGTCACTGCTAACAGTGGTTTCATTTCCATGGGAACTTTTTTCCTGCTAATCATCTCCTACACATATATCTTGGTCACTGTTCAGAAACACTCTTCAAGTGGTTTGTCCTAGGCTCTCTCTACTTTGTCAGCTGACATCACTGTAGTTGTCTTATTTTTTGGTCCATGTATCTCTGTCTATGTGTCGCCATTTCACGCAATGCCAGTGGAAAAATTTCTTTTTATTCTTCATTTTATTTGTCACCCCTCTCCTAAATCCTTCTATATATTCATTCAGAAACAAAACACTGAAAGTTTCCATGAAGAGACTGATCAGTCAACTCAGAAGTTCCAGGAAAAATTTGTAAATAATTCTAAACTTACCATAATATTTTAAACTGATCGCTAGATTGACTGCATTTCAATCTGGGACTAACGATGCCAATTTATTCCATTTTAATATTCTTCACATTGATCTAATGACTCTTACCATGGTTTAAACGGCAAATTGATTCCTGATGCATCTGTTCAACAGGAAACCAAATGTTATGTATTGTTCTTCTGTGGTTAGATCCCCAATGCAGATTCAAACTCACAAGGTTTCACATTTCAAAGGTGTGAAAACAAAGACATACTGTGTATACGACGTATGGATATATCACTTTCTATATTATCCACAAGCATTTTGGTTAATTTGAGGAATGAAATGATTACTGAAAAAACAGGAATGGAAGTTAAGTTCTAATAATTCTTATCAATATTGGAAATACAATTTGTTGATTGCTTTATATAATTTGAATAATAGACCATTGGGAGGAATTATACTTCTATCCAGAATGATGACCCTAAACATGCATATCAGAAAACAACAAACACATAAGATCCCAAATGTTGAATATTAGACTCTGAAGTCAAACACCCCATCATCATATGCAGGGACACCAGGTTGAGGAGGATGTGTTTGACATTGTTCAGAGGACATTTTATTAGGTAGGGAAAAAAAGAACAATTTCCAAGCTAACATGTATGAGAATCCCTATTATTCATGTTGGACACATATAAACTAAATTAGCATTAGCAATTGAAGAACACATGTATTTCCTGGAGTGATGGATTCTAATTGTGAAGTAGAAATGATTGGGACATTTCAAAATTTACGTGTTGAAATCATACAGTTTTGTAAAAATCATTGAATAACTCAAGTGATTATTATTCCTTGTGAAACATAAGCACCTTTGAAAACTGAACCTACTTGTGAAACAACTAGCAGAGTAACTGAAGGATTGGTTTCTACTGATAGGATACATTTGGGCGCTAAAACATGGGTTAAAGGAAGAGAAATAATTTTCCAACGGTTACAGAAATTATAGCACACAGGAATGAAAATAGCCTAACTCCAGAAGCTTAGCTGCCCCTATATCTACCCTGCTTCCAGTTATTGTCTTCTGGTTTCTTTTTGGCTTTTGGATTGTTAGCCTTGTTTGCTAGATTTGCTTCCCATAGGCTTAGTACCCTCCAGCTGCAAATTCTTGCTCACTTAAGGTAGATGTCACCTCTATTCACAACTTTGATGTATCATCTCTGGACCTGAAGTCGATTAAACTCCAGATGCCACCTAAAGAACTGATCTCTCAGATGTCTCATCTCTAGGGACAGAAACAACTCTACATCCAATTTCAGCAGGAAGTAGCTATGGAAGAAAAGACTTTTGCCTCTTATCCCACAGTTTTGAACCCCATTCGTTTGAGAGGAGAATGACGGGGTGCTTCTTTTCAATCATCACACTAAAATAGTGATGTATGTGTTTTTTGTGTAATAGCTGTTATCCTGTTTTATGTTTCAATAACACCATTTACCTAAGATAGTGTTTTATATGCTTATTTTCTGTTATTCCTATTAAAATTTTTTGGATACCTATTACCTCACCAACCTATGTAATGAATGAGAAAGAACTTGGGGCTGAATGTAATAGCAATTTAAATAGAATGATTTTTCTCATTCATTAATAGGCCCATATGACCTACTTAAATCATCTGGAATTTGAATTTTAGTTGGAATGAAACTATTATTTAGATGCCTTACTTTTTCATCAGTAATGATTCTTCAAAGTTCAGGGTGAAGTTTGATGACTTTCATAAAGTAGGGTTGATTAAAAATTGAATGATATTTAAGGGTGTTCCCAAAGGGGCAAACACTCAAGAAATATTTGTGTATCACATTTTTAATATCTCTGCCATTACTACTAATGACAAAAAGAAGTAAATGAATAGGCCCATAAATAAACTGATACCATGAGGTAAAAGAAGGTATCAAAGATTATCCAAATAGTAAGCGGTAAGAGTCTTCTTGCTTTGATTTTTTACCAATTAATTTTGCAAAAGGAGTTTGTATATTATTCGGGATTTAATTTCCTATCTGATTTTATCTCTGTCACAGTACCTCATTTGACCTCTACAAAAAGTTACCCCATATTGATATTCTATATCCTTTGGTCTCTGGACCACATGTTCATAGTGCGTTTTGGTTTTTGGGGGTATTTTGTTGGTTTTTTTATGATTCTGGGGAAAATGCAGGTAGAAAGCTAGAATGCCTAAAGTGATCATGCCACTGACAATTATATCAAAGCTATATCTCTTGATGATAGATTCCTGATAAATATGCTATAGTGGCCTTTAAGAAGCTCATATTTTTTGGCAGGGTTGAGAAATACACTTTGTTCAGAAGGAAGTAGAAATACTTAGAAAGCAAGTTGAAGAGGGAGAGGGCACTAAATATTACCAGCAGCCAATTAAGGATACTTTTATAAAATTTTAGGAAGTTGGGCCTGAAATATACAATGTATATACCAAAGATTGTATAAGGTTGAGTTGAGGAAGCAATTCACTCTAGACAGAGGTTACCACTGTTGCAAATAAATAAGGATAAGACACAAAATGTCATGTGTCTGTAGTAACACGTAGTTACTACACCTGTAGTAACAGGTGAGGAAAATTGACTGAAAGTTTCAGCAAAGGAGAGTTATACAACAGGGAAATGTGGGTGGCAGATAGAATGTAGAGATATTAAATGCCACACTGGATGCACATATTTTATGTGAAGGCAAGAGAGTACTATAAATTCATTCATTTATTTATCTACTTGCCTCTCTTGCTCTGTATTTATTTATCGATGTGTATTTTAGTTATTTATTCCTCCATTAATTTATCCATATCTGTTGTTATTATTTTCATTAAAGGATTGACATGGTGAGATATGAATTTTAAAATATATCTGTTTGATAAGTAGACAAACTTGGAATTCAGGGTAGAGAATTTTGAGGAACAAATTACTATTAGGAAACTATTGAGGTAGAACATAGGGTGAGTGTCATTCTTTATGAGTTACATAGACTGAAACTTTTTTTCCAAAATAATTTTTTATTGATTGTTTAAAACGAGATTACCACTTTTCCCCCCACAGTTATCTAGTTTATGATCTAGAAGTCTTCTTTAAATCCTTATACTTTCTCACTTCTCATAAGCACCTGATTGAGAAGCCTTTTTGTTTCCACTTCTGCAACGTCTCATATGCCTTCTCTGTCTTCTGAGATAAGACATGACCCTAGTAGAGGCCCTAATCACCTTATTCACAGACTATTGTAATGCCCCCCTTTTACTATGACTCCAATCTAGTGCACTTGTCACTTAGCTGTTAAATTGATCTTCTTTATTTGCAAGACGGAAAATGTCCCATCCTTCTCACTTCATTCAGTCACTGGGTCCCACTAGGGAACTAGTGGATTCCTATTGCCTCCAAGATCAAATAGAAAATGCTCTATTTGATTTTGAAGCATTCTTCCAACACACATAACCTAGTCCCTTCCTATATTCCCAGTCTACTGGTATTGCATACCTCCCCCGAGACACTGATCTCTTTGCTGTTCCTTCCACAAGACATTCCATCTTCTGATTCTGAGCATTTTCTTTCGTTATCTGTCCTGCCAGAAATGCTCTATTTCCTCATCTCTGCTTTCTAAGATCTCCTGGTGTTCTTCAAGTCTCACTTGAACTTCCGTCCTATGCAAGAATCTTTTTCTCCTTCCTCTTAATATATTCCGCATGAGATTTTCCCCAGTTTATCATCTTTATATATTGTTTTTACGTAGATGTTTGTACATTGTCTTCCTCATTAGAATATAAGACATTTGAAAGCATAGATTGTCTTTTGTCTTTTGTTGTATCCTTAATGATTAGCACAGTGGCTCTCTTACAGTTGGTTGAGAAATTGAGTGGCATGACTGAAATCTTCCATCTATGTCTTTCCCTTTCCCCCTCAGAGACCTATGCCTTAAAACAACATATATCTATATTATTCATATATTTATGTATATAGTATATATGAAAATAGAAGGACCAAAAATTGGCAAAATTGTCCTATATACTTTTATTTTTCTGAAAATGAATGCAATATTCCTGGGACTTCCTCTGCGAAGGTGTGGAATGTCTTCTTATATTTCTTTTTTGAAGCCATACTTTTTCCTTTCAGTTCTGCAAATTTCACTTTCTATTGTTTTGTCAGTTTTCCATTTTTTTTATTCCTTGTACATATGGTTTTCTTGCTTCTGTTTACTTCATTCAGAATCAGTTCTTGTCTTTCTATTCTTCTCTTTATTCATCGTACTAACAATTCTTTTACAGCACAATAGCATGCCATTATTGTCACAGGCCACACTGTATGTCGTCAATCTGAAATTCACTGTTGCAAGGTTTTTTGTTTGTTTCTTTGTTTTTTTACTGCCACAAAATATGCTTTTGCAAATATTTTAGACATAAGGAAGCAGTCTTTTTCTTGTATTTGTGATTTCCTTGGGATACCTGTGTAGAATGTGCCCAAAATTTGAAAGTTTACTTTAGTGATTTTGGAAAAATATGTTTCTCAGAGAGAGAATTCCCATGGTGGCCAAGTTAAGTCCAGAGATGCATCAGTTCATCTCTGAGCCCTGATGTCAGTGTGGGAGTTGTACTTCCTCCTCATAGTTACATCCAAGAGTTACTTATATCTTTGAAAACACATCGGATTCTGTGAAGACATTACTATGCTCTGTTCTGCTTCCAAATAGGTAGGTAGGAGAGATGAATTTAAAATTGGGTTGATCAAAGAAACTACAGACCAATTTCCTTCCCGTAAGGATTAGAGAAGTCCATGCCAGCATACTGTATTTGGCTCAGAGACTCTAAATATATATTTAGAATGTACCCTTTGTTTTGAGGAAGGTTTGGACAGGTTCAATGGCAATCAGGACCACTTTGGTAAGGGACAAGGATGAATGTGGGTTACCAGATCTATAACCCCAAATCTTCCTGTATACCAGTCTTCCCCTGATAATTTAGAAGAAAGACAGACTTATGGGTTGAATTTATTCTTTCCACCACCACCCAAAGGTAGAGGAATATGGAACCTGAAATCTTTTCTTAGATTTTATTTAAGCAACGATGTACTTATTTTCAGCTGTACACCAGTTGCAGACAGCCTGGAAATGAATCAATGCTCACCCTCCACTAGACTCCACTAAACCTATGAGAATTTATTCTGACTAAGACCTCCTGATAGATTTAGGATGCATGTACGAGTAGTACTTTTTATGGATTGTAGAAAAATTGATTTTTGCCAAGTTGCTGAAGTCCAGTAGATTTCTCTGTGGCATATGGAAAAGAAAAAGTGTGCTGATATTTTAAATTGTTCTAGAGGTGAGTCATTGAATTTATGACATGTAAATTTGTGTTGTTAATAACCTAATTGCATTTATATTTCCAAGGATCATTATCATTTATGGGAGAATGTGGCAACAGATCCTAGGAAAGGGATTTCAGTTTTTGGAAAGGAGAATTTTAAGAAATGTATGTACACATATTTTACGTTGAAGTTAGCTGTGAAGTCAGTGATGCGAACACCTGGCTGGATAGTCCTTATAACCTCTTGGAAAATGGCTATGTGATGGTAGGATGAGGTATTATGCATGTGATTATAGAATATTTTCATCACTTATGTGAAAAGACAGTTAAGTAAAATAATTATTATAAGTAACTTTCTGTATCATTTACTCTTCAGTTTAATTGAACAGATAAAATACTTTACTATGGCTAAACATAGTGTGATTTAAAATGATTTAAAGAGAGGGTCATTTGTCACTGAGATAAAGCCAGAGGAAGAAATTTATGTGACAATAGAAGCTGGAGACTTAGGAGAGTAAGTAAAACATAATTCAGGAATAGTTGAGAGATGCATGTTAGAAAGGAGAACATAGTAAATGTAGCAATGCCCTAGAAAACTCCTAATTTCATAGAAGTTCATACCACTATACTAGAAAAAGATACAACTAAAATGCCATTTTCTGGACTATAGCTCGAGAGACCTTTTGCTGAAAAATTCTGCCATTAACATCAAATTTGCAGAACACACATTAAGGGTGATAGTTAACATGTTGAGTTATACATATGGTATGTAAAAGATCTCAATTGGTAAAAATGATGGTTGAATAAAACCCAGTTTATTAGGGATACATGTTAAGTCCTATATTTGGTGTCAAAATTTGACTGTAAAAGGTCAGAATTGAGGATGTAGGGAAAATTTTGGTTAGACAACAAATTCTGTGGAAAAGCAAATCATAATGTTTTAATTCTATGTGAATTAATTTTGTAAGAAGACTGTCAAAAAAAGCTTGTCCTTTTAATTAGGAGAAACATAGGATTCTAGATCAGGGTGATAATGATCCTTTTACCCACAAAATTACCTTTGAAATGGTAATTTTTGAAAAATTTTGAAATTTTGAAAAAAACATCCATTTTTTTCAGTGTCATATTCTAGGATAGATTTTGATGAGGTAGACATCATCCAGTGAAAGGCACCCAAGATGGTAAGGGGACTTAAAATGATGTGATATGAGGGTAAGATGAAGGAAGAGAGAAATTCTAGACTGAGGGAATAAAAGACTTGATAGAAATATTCAACTCTCTGTTGAACTCTCATATCTGGAAACAGACAAAGATTTTAGAACTGAGGAGTGTCCTATATTTGATTAACGTCTCAACAAAGCTTTCCCGGAGTGTAATGTGATGCCTTAGAAGAAAATAGAGCCTTTATTGACAGAATTACTGAATTTGTGGATGCACAAAGACTTGAGAGAATGTTGATATATAGATTCCTGTGTGCGTGTGGTGGAAGTGATAGACTGCTAAGGTTCCATCCAAACTTTAGTCTCTTTAATATTGTATTTACTGCTAAAGTTCCCAGATCCTAACTGATATAGCCAGACTTGTTACAAAGAGGGTCATTTAAGGTAGACGACCCTGCATAGGATAAATGGGGTCAATACATTCTATTGTAATCACTTTTCATATTGGGTTGAACAAAATGAGTTAATTAAGTTCATTTTCAGGGGTAAGATAAATGCCCTTACCAGTGTTCTTTTGTGATACTGAGTCCTTTAGGATAATTCTAATGGATTGTCAACCCATGTGGACCTTTAGTTGCGTACCATTATATGGACACAAGCTAGAGTCGAGCCCGTTATGAGGAATCAAACAATTCCCTTTGATAAATGTTTCAGTTTTAGCAGAGTCCTATGTCCTACGGTTCAATTTGCACTAACAATTTTAAAAGAAAACATAAGCATTAAAGTGGCTACTTTGTGTCAGTCATTATGATAAACACCTTTTAAATAATGCATCCTTTGGTCACAACACCTCTCCTCTCCTTTATTTGATATAAGACCTTTTCCCATGTTTTCTTTCCTTAATTTCATTTTTCTTTCTCTGTTTTCTCATTACTTTCATTTCACCTTTCCACATTTTTCTTTGTACCAAGTGATTTATGAAATATTTTCAATTTATATTTATTAAAGGTTTGCTTCGGGCATATCAGAGTGATGAAGGCTGAGATGAATGAGAGAAAAAAGAGGCAAAAGAGGCATGACTTTGACTAAAAAGATATTACAAAATATTTAGAGAGTTACGATATGCACTCAGAAAGTGGTAAATATATTGTATCATTTGTGACACACCAAATCATTGGCTAGGACATTTAATACTATGGCAACTCAAAGGGAAGAGAATTCACTGAGATTTTGGTTTATCAAGGAAGGCTTCACAGAAGACACTGAAGTAGCTTTGCAAAAAAGAAAGGATTTATATTGGAAAAGAACAGGGTAAATTGAGTTCAGTCAAAGAGATCGTTTCAATAAATGGGTTGAAGCTAGTCTGGAAAACAGAGTAAAACAGTATAAATGAGTGACCTATGAAGGGGATAGTAGGAGAAAAGGTCAAAGGGTAAGAGAACCTAATAATGTCTTGTCATTTATAATAAAATCACTTCTTTTCAGTTCAAAATATTGCCATTTAATAAAAGAAAACATTATTTGCAAACTTCATTCACTGGAATGTAAGGAAAGATCATGATATTGTCAGAACCATTTAATTTCCTAAAAATTCCTTATTGGTCAAAAGACAATGGAGTGTTGGAGTCAGCAAAAACTGAGAATAGCTTATTATTTAATTTTCAATGTATTTGCATAACAGAAAAAAGGAAACACTAAAAATCAGAGATTTAATTACTTTTTGTTAATTGCTTAGCCTTAAGACAATTATGGAGAATGTGTTAATACTGAGAGTTAAACTTCAAGGGACATCTTGCACGTAATTTTTTTGAAAGCTCATTGTTAAGAATTTACCAGTAACAAACAAGTAGAAGGGAGTTTAGGAGAAACATACATGCAGGATATACCGAATTCTGCATGATATCCA
This sequence comes from Potorous gilbertii, assembly GCA_028658325.1. Classification (NCBI taxonomy): domain Eukaryota; kingdom Metazoa; phylum Chordata; class Mammalia; order Diprotodontia; family Potoroidae; genus Potorous; species Potorous gilbertii. Next base: position 11,799,506 of record CM053774.1, on the reverse strand, counting down.
GAGATTCCTGTTTTCACCTTGATACTCTGCATAGTATCTTCGAAGTAAAGTGCAAACATTCTGGATCGCAGTTGGGGTTTTCCTGGTGTAGGGATTATCTGGAATACTACTTTGGACATATTTCCGAGAGTGTAGTTTTGGAAGGGTTTCTGACAGGAAAAAAAAATAATGTGTAAGGTAACATGTGTTTCATTGGCATGTTCCTTGTTCAGAAATTCCTATATCTTTATGGATGTTTTGACAGTTTACTTAGTCATTTTCATGCTAATTAAGGTTCATTTCCTGTTTTGTTTTAAAGTTTTCAGGTATGTTTATTTCACAATTATATTGAGCTGTATTTTAAGTGTATTCCTTTCCAATGCATTTCCCTGCTTACTTGCAGATGTAGTGTTAATATTCTTCAACTTTGAAAATGCGTACTGGATCCTGTTCCCTGTTGCATCCTTGAAATTTGTATCTTTTCCTAATGTCTTCATTGTTATGACAAGATCAAACATTGTTGGCATGAATCATGCTCTCACATTAGGTTCCCTTCTTGATTACCCTGAAGATGCAGCCTAGCTTTACTCCTCAACTGAAATACCTTCCTCTTATGATTCTCTCATCGAGTTAGTATTCAGTATTAGACAAGAGATCATAACTATGGGAAAATGGAGAGCTACGAAGAACGTTACGCGGTACAGTGAATAGAGAGAATACCGTACATGGAGTCAGGAAGATCTGAGATAAAATATGATTTTGGATCCCAGCTCTGTGACCTTGGGCAAGTCACTTAATCTCTATTTGCTTCTTTTACTACCTAACCAAATGGCAATCCCGGGAGAAGTAAATGGCAAACTACACCAGCCTTTTTGCCAAGAATATCACATGGACAAGTGCATGGATTCATGAACAGTTGGATACAATTGAACAATGGAACCACAGCTAAAAAGAAGAAAGCAGCTTTGATTCCAGTGTAGGGCAAAGAATTTTTGTAGGTTGTGATAGGATAGAAATCCCTAAGATCTTTGGTTAAATGACCGTAAGCTAAAGTTACATCTGAGATCTCAAAGGTAGGATAGTTATGGAAGCTCTTTTGGTGTGCATATGTGTCTAAATATAGAATGTGTAAAATACAGATGTTCCAAGATGTAGATGAACAAAAGATATTTGAAACTCCCTGACCCATCAAGTCCTTATTTCAATATTAAAATTTAAAACAAAAGCACACTTTATCAATAGTTCTCTTTCAAATCTTTCTCCTCAGGTAACATTTTGCTCAGAGCAATGAATGAAGTGAATATCTCCATGGTATATAAATTTGTGTTCTTGGGGATTTCCAGATCATGGGCCATGCAACTTTTCCTCCTGGTATTCTCCTTCGTGTTCTATGGGGCCGTTGTGCTGGGAAACTTCCTCGTTATGTTCACAGTCATCTTTGACCCTCACTTACATTCTCCCATGTATTTTCTATTGTCTAACCTCTCACTCATTGATCTGTGCTTCTCTTCTGTTTCTATTCCTAAGATGATTTATGACCTTTTTTTTGAACATAAAACCATATCATTCCTGGGTTGCCTTATGCAGATATTCTTCATTCATAAGTTTGGAGGCACTGAGTTGATGCTGCTGCTTTCCATGTCCTTTGACAGATATGCAGCCATATGTAAGCCTCTTCATTATCTGACTATTATGAATCCAAAAATGTGTATTTTTCTCATAGCTGGTTCTTGGATCATTGGCCTCATACATGCAGTGGCCCAGTTAGCTTTTGTGGTGAACTTGCCTTTTTGTGGCCCTAATGAGATTGACAGTTTTTATTGTGATCTTCCTCGCTTGATCAGCTTGGCCTGCACAGACACCTACAAGCTTCAGTTCATTGTCACTGCTAACAGTGGTTTCATTTCCATGGGAACATTTTTCCTGCTAATCATCTCCTACACGTATATCTTGGTCACTGTTCAGAAACACTCCTCAAGTGGTTTGTCCAAGGCTCTCTCTACTTTGTCAGCCCACATCACTGTGGTTGTCTTATTTTTTGGTCCATGTATATTTGCCTATGTGTGGCCATTTCCCCCAATGTCACTGGATAAATTCCTTTTTATTTTTACTTTTCTTATCACCCCTGTCCTAAATCCTTCAATATATACATTCAGGAACAAAGACATGAAAGCCGCCATGAAGAGACTTATCAGTCAACTCAGAGGCTCCAGGAAAAATTTGTAAATAACTCTAAGAGTATCAGCTTATGTGTAATTTATCAACATGTAGCACGTGTGTGACTGCCTACCAATCTAGGAGGAAAGATGAAAACTTATTGTATTTTAATGTACTTCACACTCATCTAATGGCTCTTTCCATGGGTTAAAAGGCACATTGACTCCTGGTGCAACTGTTCAAAATGCAACAAAATATTACGTATGGTTGTTCCTCTTTGGTTAGAACCCAAATGCAGTTTCAAACTGATACTGCTTCATATTTAAAAGGTGTTGAAATGATGAGATGTTGTGAGGTATTCAACGCAGAATGGATATATCATATTTCACATTGTGCACAAACCTTTGATTAATTGGAAAAATTAATTGATTACTGAAAGAACAGTTATAGAAGTTAAGTTCCAAAAATTCTTATCAACATTGGAAAGATAATTTGTTCATTGCTTTCTATAATTTGAATAATACACCATGGAGAGTAATTATACCTCTATCCAGAATGACAACCCTAAACCTGCATATCAGAAAACATCAAACATATAAGATCCCAGATGCTGAATAGTAGAGTCTGAGACCAAACATCCCAGCATCATATGCAGGAACACCAGCTTCAACAGCATATGATTTATGTTGTTCATAGACCTTTCGTTTGGATAGTGAAAAAGTAAGAACAATTTCTACTTTAACATAAAGGAATCCCTGAGATTGATTTTGGACAGATAGAATCTAAATTAGGATTAGCAGTTTAAGTAGCACATGTGTGGTCTGGAGTAATAGATTCTATTTATCCAGTAGATATTATTGTGACATTCTAAAATTTAGGTGTTGTTGCAAAAATCATAGAATAGTTGAAGTAATTATTATTCCCGGTGAAACAATAGCACCTTTGAAAACAGAAGCTCCATGTGAAAGTTACTAGCAGAGTAACTGAAGGATTGGTTTCTACTGATAGGATAAAATTGGGTGCTAAAATATGGGTTAAAAGAAATCAGATGATTATAGCACACAGAAATGACAACCATAATTGTTGCTAATTCAGGAGACGATGATGACCAAATTGTCCCCTTATCTCATATATTCTACTGGGAATGAAACCATGATAGTGTGTTCATGGACTCCAGAACTCGGCTGCCCTTATATGTACCCTACTTCTAGTTTTTGTCTCCTTGTTTCTTTTTGACCTTTAGTCTGTTAAACTTCTTTGCTAGATTTGCTTCCTGTAGGCTTAGCACTCTCTATCTGCAGATTCCTGATCACTTAAACTAGATGTCACCTCTGTCCATAAATTTGATGTGTCATCTCTGGACCTGAAGTCGATTAAACTCCAGATGACAGCTAAAGAACTGATCTTTCAGATGTCTCATCTCTACGGTGAGAGATAGCTCTACATCCAATTTCAGCAGGAAGTAGCTATGGAAGAAAAGACCTTTGCAACTTACCCCACAATTTTGAACCCCATTTGTTTGAGGGGAGAATGATGGGGTGCTTGTTTTGAAGCATCACCCTAAGAGGGTGTTCCATGTGCTTTTCTGTGTGATACCTGTTATCCTTTTTTAAAATCCAAAGACACCATTTACATAAGATAGTGTTTTATATGTTTATTTTCTCTTATTCCTGTTACAATTTCGTTCATACCTGTTACCTCACCAACCTATGTAACGAATGAGAAAGAAGTTGGGGCTGAATGTAAAAGCAATTTAAATGGAAAGATCTTTCTCATTCATTGATAGGCCCATATGACATACTTAAATCACCTGGAAGACTAAGACACTTGTTGTCGGAGGAACTTGCTGAACTGGAGGAATAGGAAGTGTGGGACAGAACCTGGAGGATTTAAATGATCGTGGTCAGGGCAGAAGAGAGAGGACACAGGCAGGCAGGCAGGCAGGTATGGCAAGGCTCAGGCTAATAGATGTTAGCTTGTGGGAAGACCCCAAAAGAGACGGGGAGGCATGGGAATTGCTTTGCCCCCTGAGATTATTATGTTTATGAACTTCTCGGTGACCTTATCAGATTTAGCTTTCTGGTTTTGGAATTTGACTTTGTGGTGTCTAAATAAATGTTTTTCTCCTGCCCTGTATATGGAGAGTGTTTTATACTCAGTAATTGAGAACTATGCCCAATATTCATAGTTACCACCAGTGCTGTGAACATTCCCTTGACAGTACGCTATATAAATGCATCTTTTGGTTGGAGTTAACAGTGTGCATCTATATGTACGTGTGTGTGTGTGTGTGTGTGTGTGTGTGTATGTGTGTGTGTGTGTGTATCTTTGTGTAAAGCAAAAGCAATCATGTAAAGGAGTGGAAATAAAAAGATACACGTCTATTTCATCGTTTGTCTTGGGTTGAACTTTGTCCCACACAATTCAATGCCGCCTTTCCCCTTTCTTTCCTTATGCTGTCTCTGGCATGAATAAAAAAATGATTAATTGAGTTTAAATTTTAGTTCGAAAGAAACTATTCTATAGATGCCTTCCTTTCTTCAAAAGTAATGATTCTCTGAAGTTTCGAGTCAAACTAGATGACTTTCATAATGTAGGGTTGATTAAGAAGATAAATATTTTTAAAGGGCGTTCCCAAATGGCAAATACTCATGAAATGTTTCTCTATCACATTTTGAGGGTCTGTCCTATCAAGACAAATGACAAGAGAAACTAAAATGAAAGGGACAGAAAAATAAAGTCATACTGTGAGGGAAAAAACCGGCTCAGTTTATATATCTAGCAAGAGGCAATAGCCTTCATTTGTTTTTCTAACCATAAATTTTGCATAATGATTTAGTATTGCATTTGGGACTTAATTTTTTTCTCCAGTACAAGTAAAATATATGTCTTCCCAGCTTTCAATGGCTAAAAATATTTAAAAGCACCCCTGAACCATCAAGGAAATCTTTCTCCAGTATTAAAAATGAAAAACAAATCACTTTATCACAACAGTCTCTTCCAATTATTTCTCTTTAGGTAACATCATATTCAGGAGAATGAATGAAATTAATTATTCCATGGTATATGAATTTGTGTTCTTGGGAATTCCCAGTTCATGAGCCATGCAACCTTTTCTCCTGACATTCTCCTCTATGTTTTATGTAGACATTGTTCTGTGAAACTTCCTCATTATATTCACAATTATATTTTACCCTCACTTATATTCTCCCACGTAACTTCTACTATCTTATCTCTCTCTCATTTACCTCTGCCTTTCTTCTCTTTGTGTTCCTAAAATGATTTATTACTTGTTATTGAACATGAAGTCACATCATTCCAGGATTGTATCACCTAGATATTCTTCATTCATATCTTTGGAGGAACTGAGATGGTGCTGCTAATTTCCATGACCTTTGACAAATACGTTGCCGTAAATAAGCCTCTTCACATCTGACGATTATGAATCCAAGAATATGTATTTTTCTAATAACGGGTTCTTGGTTCATTGGCCTCATACATACAGTGGCCCAGTTAGCGTCTGTGCTAAACTTGCCTTTCTGTGCCCCTAATCAAATTGACACTTCCTATTGTGATCTTCCTCGCTTGATCAGATTGCCCTGTGCAGACACCTCCAAGTTCTTTTCAAGGTCACTGCTAACAATGGTTTCATTTTGATAGGCACCTTATTCTTGCTGGTCATGTCCTACATATATATTTTGGTTACTGTTCAGAAAGATATAAAGGTTCAGTCCATGAGCTAAAATGCACACTGACTCCAGGTTCATCTGTTTCAAAAGGAAAGAAAAATAAAATACTGCTTGTCTTCTTTAGGTAGAAAATTTCTTTTTGGTTACGATTATAAGATGTAACTTTTTATAATTTCTTAATTCATATTCAAATTTCTAAGAGGAAATATACTTTGAAAATGAAAGTAAACCATGTGGTTCTACTGAAGTTTCTATGCACTTCATACTTTGACTACCTTGATTAATTCACAGGACCCAAATTATCTTGTTCTCAGGAATAAGAGTATCTTCTTAATCACAAAGGATTCAAAGGTGCCTCTTATTTTTAGCTGAGAATTCTGTGAGAAAATTCTCTGTAAATTTTATCAGAACTCACTAAATTAAATATATACACAATCTTACTTGAGTGGGAGAATGTTATGGGGTGTAGAAAGTGGCCACAGTCAGGAAGACGCTAAGTCAAGTCCTTCCTTCTACTCATATTGCATTATTTCTCCTAGTCTTGAAACTTTCTAAGACTATTAATTGAAGAGCAATTACTAATCTCAAATGTTATAGAAAATTGCTAATTTGCATTTGTAGAGGACAGCTTAACGAAAACTTTGTATGAAATGAAACTCCTAGATCAGTAATGTTCCAGTGATATTTTTCCGAAGGTAATCCCTAGATCATCTATACAGTTGTTTCTAGGTTGATGGGTTCATGATTCCAGGATTTGCTCAGTTTTCCTCCACACCTATTTTTGTTGTCCTTTGTTTTAAAAGAGGACCAATGACATCATGGGGTGACCTCTTGAATTGCTATGAATTGAACTGAAATGAAGCAGTTGTTAGCCTCTCTTTCAGAGTCAGTGAAGTTCAGTGGCAGGACAAAATTCAACATAACTGACAAATGTCTTGAGATGCATTGGATGACCTTAACAACTTCAGTGCCTGTTTAAATTCTAAGTACTCCCCAAGCATCAGCTTCAGTAGCCTTCAGGGTTCATGGAACGAGTCGTTCTCGTTTATCAATTCTGCTTGGAGTAGATATCCTCTTAATTTCCACATATGATTTATTTTTATGGAAGGATTATTCTTTGTTCTTAAATACTGTGGCCAAAATATGTGACAACATATGATCAAAAGCAAATGTGACACTTTTGTATTTCTGTTTATCCCATAATTTGGAGACTAAATCTTTAGGAAGTATGAATATTTTATTTCCTTTTCAAATTTTTTGTGTTCCATGTCTGTGAATTTCAACTTTGGCTCTAACAGAAAATTGAAAATTACATGGCCTTTTATTACATATAATTTTTATTGCATTATGATCTGAGAAGGATGCATTGATTATCTCTGCCTTTCTGCACTGGATTGTAAGATTTTTATGTCCTAGTCCATGGTCAATTTTTGTAAATATTCCATGTACCGCTGAGGAAAAGGTATATTCCTTTATATTCCCATTCCTTTTTTTCCAAATATCTATCATATCTACCTTATCTAGAGTTTTGTTTACCTCCTTAACCTCTTTCTTGTTTATTTTGAGGTTAGATTTATCAAGTTCAGAAAGAGGAAGGTTGAGGTCCCCCACTAGTACAGTTTTGCTGTCAATTTCTTCCTTCAACTCCCCCAACCTCTCTTCTAAGAATCTGGATGCTATACCACTTGGAGTACACATGTTTAGTAATGATATTGCTTCATTGTCTATGGTGTCTTTTAGTAGGGTATAGTTTCCATCCGTATGCCTTTTGATTAGATCTATTTCTGCTTTTGCTTTTTGTGAGATTAGGATAGCTACACATCCCTTTCTTACATCAGCTGAAGCACAATTCTGCTCCATCCTTTGACCTTTTTCCTATGTGTCTACCCCCGTTTCAAATGTGTTTCTTGTAAGCAGCATATTGTTGGATTATGACTTTTAATCCATTCTGCTATCCGTCTCCGTTTTATGGGAGAATTCATTCCATTCACATTCACAGTTATGATCACAGTCTCTGTATTTCCCTCCATCTTCTTTTCCACCATTTGTTCTTTTAGCTCTCCTGTCTCCATTACCCTCCTCATTAGTATTCACTTTTCACCACCTTCTCCTGCAGCCTACCCCTCCTTCTTTTAGCCACCCTCCCTTTAACTCCCCTTTACTCTTATTGCTTCTTCCCTCCCTTTTAGCCTCCCTCCCCTTTCTTCCCCCTTCCTCTCCTACTGCTTATAGAGCTAGTTAGGATTATCGACCTAAGTTTATTGTTCCATCCTTTAAACAAATCCGATGAGAGTACCTCTTCCACAATGCTCATCTCCCTCCCCTCTTTCCTTCTACTATGATTTTGTACTTCTTCTTGTGATATAATTTGCAATTTTCTGCTTCCTCCTTTTCACACCTCTTATTACAATCCCTTCTCATATTTAAATCATATTTTTATCATGATATCATTTATTTATACCCGTTCCCCCTATGCATCTCCCTTTCATATTTCATAATAGCCGCACAAATTTCAAGATTAACAGGTATCATCTTCCCTTGTAGGGAGGTAAAGAGTTTGCCCTAATTGAGTTACAAGTTGTTTCCACCAGCTCCTGTTTATCTTTTTATGATTCTCTTGAGACCTGCATTTGAAGATTGAATTATCTATTAAGTTCTGGCGTTTTCGTCAGGAAGCTCTGGAAATCCCTTACTTTGTTGAATGACGTTCTCCTTGCCTGAAATGTTATGCTGAACTTTGCTTTTCCAATTCTTTTGACCTTTTAATATAGAAGCTGCAAGGTCCTGTGTAATCCTGACTGTATCCCCTTGATATTTAAATTGTTTCTTTCTGGCTACTTGTAATATTTTCTCCTCCACTTCATTACTCTGGAATTTGGCAACTATATTTTTTGGGGTTTTGAGTTTGGGATCCCTTTCAGGAGGGAAACGGTGGATTCTTTCGATGACTATTTTGCCCTCTGCATGTAGTATTTCTGGCAGTTTTCCTTGATGATTCCTGGAAGATATTGTCCAGGCTCTTTTCTCCACCATGGGTTTCTGGCAGGCCAATAATTCTTAAGTTTTCTCTTCTGGATCTATTTTACAGGAGAGTTGTTTTTCCAACTAGATAGTTTACATTTTCTTCTGTCATTTCATTCTTAAGATTTTGTTTGACTGATTCTTGCGGTCTGATTGAGACATTAGTTTTTACTTGCCCAATTGTAATCTTTAGCATATTATATTCTTCCATTAACTTTTGCATCTTCTTTTCTATCTACCCAATTTTTCCTTTATAAGAAGCTATTTTCTCCAGTTAATTTATATCCTTTTTTTCCATTTGCCCTTTTAGGAAGTTATTTTCTCCAGTTAGTTTTTGAACTTCCTTTTCCATTTGCTCAATTTTCCTTTTCAAAGAAATGTTCTCATCAGTGAATTCTTTCTTAATAATTTTAAGATCATTGGCCAGATTATCTTTTATTTCCTTCTTCAGCTGTTCCACCTCCAATGAGGAGGAAATTAAAACAATATTTAAAAATTACTTTTCCAACTTTATGCCCACAAATTTGATAATCTAAACGAGATGGATGAATAATTTAAAAAAATTCAAATTGCCCAGATTAACAGAAGGGGAAGTTGAATACTTAAACAACCCCATCTCAGAAAAAGAAATTGAACAAGCCATCAATGAACTCCCCAGGAAAACATCTCCAGGACCAGATGGATTCACAAGTGAATTCTATCAAACTTTTAAAGAACAGTTAATTCCAGTACTATATAGACTATTTTTGAAAATTGGGAAAGAAGGAGTCTTCCAAAATTCTTTCTATGATACAAATGTGGTTTTGATACCCACACCAGGAAGAGGCAAAACAGAGAAAGAAAATTATAGACCAATTTCTCTAATGAATATAGATGCAAAAATTTTAAGCAACATTTTAGCAAAATTAATACGGCGTCTTATCAAGAGAATAATACATTATAATCAGATAGGTTTCATACCAGGAATGCAGGGCTGATTCAATATTAGGAAAACTATTAGCATTATTGATCATATCAACAACAAAAATAACAAAAACCACAGGATTATCTCAATAGATGCAGAAAAAGCTTTCGACAAAATACTATACCCATTCCTATTAAAAACACTGGAGAACCTAGGAATAAAGGGATCTTTCCATAAAATAATAAGCAGTATCTACCTAAAACCTTCAGCAAGCATTATATGCAATGGGGATTAGCTAGATGCATTTCCAGTAAGGTCAGGGGTGAAAAAAGGAGGCCCATTATAGCCAATATTATGCAGTATGGTACTAGAAATGTTAGCGCTGGCAATTAGACAAGATAAAGAAATTTCAGGAATAAAAATACCCAAAGAAGAATCTAAGTTATCACTCTTTGCAGATGATATGATGATATACTTAGAGAATACCAGAGATTCAAGTAAAAAACTGCTTGAAATAATAAACAACTTTGGCAAAGTTGCAGGTTACAAAATAAACCCCTACAAATCTTCTGCATTCCTATATATTAGAAAGAAAGTCCAACAGCAAGAGATAGAAAGAGAAATCCCATTTAAAGCTAGAGTAGACACGATAAAATACTTAGGAGTTTACCTGCCAAAACAAACCCAGGGATTGTATGAACACAATTTCAAGACACTTTTTGCACAAATAAAGTCAGATTGATGTAAGTGAAAAACATCAGTTGTTCATGGGTATGCCGAGATAATATAAAAAAAATGACAATTCTACCTAGATTAACTTACTTGTTTAGTGCCATACCAATTAAACTATCAGATAATTGTTTTCTAGAGCTGGATAAAATAATATCAAAATTCATTTGGAAAAACAAAACGTCCAGAATATCAAAGGGACTAATGAAAATAAATGCTTGGGAAGGTGGCCTAGCACTACCAGACCCCAAATTGTACTATAAAGCAGCAATTATCAAAACCACTTGGTATTGGCTAAGGAACAGAGGGATAGATAAATGGAGTAGATTTGGCACAAAAAACATAGTAGACAAGGATTATAGTAAGATCCTGTTTGATAAAACCAAAGACCTCAGCTTCTGGGATAAGAACTCACTATTGGACAAAAATTGCTGGGAAAACTGGTTAACTGTGTGGCAGAAATTAGGCATAGACCCATGACTGACACCTTATACAAGAATAAAGTCCAGATGGGTACATGATTTAGGTATAAAGATTGGTCCCATTAATAAACTGGAGAAGAAAGTAATGGCTTATTTATCAGATTTATGGAGAGGGGAAGAATTTTTTTCTAAAGAAACGATAGAAAGCATTATAAAATTCATGATGGATAATTTGGATTACATTAAACTGAAAAGTTCTTGCACAACCAAACTCAGTGCATCCGAAATTGGGAGGGATGTAGAAAATTGGGAAAAAAATTTTGCGCCTAAGCTTGGGGATAAGGCCTCATTTCTAAAATATATAAAGAACTGACTCAAATATATAACCATAGAAGTCATTCCCCAATTGATAAATGGTCAAAGGACATGAACAGGCAATTTTCAGGGGAAGAAATTAAAGGTATCTATAATCATATGTAAAAGTTCTCTACATCACTACTGATTAGAGAGATGTAAATCAAAACAACTCAGAGGTACCACATCACATATATAAGATTGGCAAACATGACAGAACAAGAAAATGATAAATGCTGCAGAGGATGTGGGAGAGTTGGAACACTAATTCGTTTTTGATGGTGCTATGAGCTCATCCAACCATTCTGGAGAACAGTTTGGAACTATGCCCAAAGGGTTACAAAATTGTGCATATCCTTTGACCCAGCAATATCGCTACTAGGACTGTAGCCCAAGAGATTGTAAAAATGGGAAAGGGTCCCACATGTACAAAAATATTTATAGCAGCACTCTTTGTGGTAACCAAGAACTGGAAATCAATGAGATGCCCATCAATTGGGGAATGGCTTAGTAAATTATGGTATATGAATGTAATGGAGTACCATTGAACCATAAGAAAAGATGAACAAGAAGACTTCAGGGAGGCCTGGAAGGACTTATATTATCTGATGCTGAGTGGAAAGAGCAGAACCAGGAGAACTTTGTGCACAGCAATGACCACAGTGTGTGAGAGTTTTTTCTCGTGGACTTGGAACTTTGTAATAACACAAGAACTCACTGAAAAAAAAAATCCCATTGACGATTTTCTAAGGCAAAACGCCTTCCATACTCAGAGAAAGAAATATGGAAGTCATTCGCAGAATGTAGCGATCATGTTTGTGTGTGTGTGTGTGGGGGGAGGGTTTAGTGTATTACGTTTTGATTTGTTATATGCTTTCTTCAATTTATTTTAGTGAGACTACATAGCATGACTATAGAGAAAATGTGCTCAGTAGGAAAGCATACGTAGGACCTACACAGAATTGTATGCTGTCATGGGGAGGGAGTGGGGAAGTCGGGGGAAGGTTTGAGGGGATAAAATCTTAATTCTAAGGAAGTAATCATAGAATATTTAAAAATGAATAAATAAATAAATAAATAAAAATGGCCAGGTCATAATTAAATTGCCAAAGAATGAAAAATAAAATTCAACTTTCCATGTCATGTGCCTTATAATTAGATTTTTTTGTTTTTTATGTATTAGGGAAGCATTGATGAATTACACTATTAATATAGCCTGACACTATAGTGTCAGATTAACCGTATTAATTATTCTGACATTTTACACTTCCAGGAATGAGAGGCTAACTACTTTAGAAGGCATCAAAATGGCATTTGTATTACTCTACCTATTTTAAAGTTCATGAATATATTGCATTGAAATTTTTCTCCCCATAACTTCCTCTACGTTATGCCCATATTTTCCAATTACACAGTAGATCTAAATAGGTTAAGTCATACTCCTTCTTCACAGGTCAGTCCTCCAACTGATCACTGGCAGTTATCATTCCTGCACTTAGACTTTTCTTTCTTGGCAGAAAAATATACTGTTTCTTCTATTCTCCTTTGTATGACTTCATTTTAAGAATGCTGTTTAGTCTTCTGTGAAAGTGCTTATCTGTTATTATCTCTCTTGAAAAACTATGCCAAGATTGGAACACAAATGGGTAGATGCTAGTAGAACTTGCAAAATTAAGACTATTATTCTGCTCTCTTAACTGACTTTCTATTATTGCACTCAAATTTAGCTTTCGTTTTTTGACAGATATGCTACACAGTTGGCTACTTTTGAATTTGTATTCAATTTACTTGCATAAGTCCTTTTCAAGGTCAACTTCTACAATATATTTCCTCAATTTTTTTTTGTACAGTTGCTTTTTAAAACTTAATTGCAAGATCTAAGATTTTTCCATAATGTGTTTCATCGTGTTAGTTTCTCTTTCTATTCTATATATCCTAGAGTTTGTTTTTGGTGATCACCAAAATCATAGTGAGAAATAAACTTGGCTCTCTCAGGGTTGTGTTGCTATTTCCACAGTGCAACTCCTCCAAGTGGGGTAGACTGCGTGCATTATGTTGTTGAATGAAAGAGAGTAGTGTGACATGATGGTCTTCAACAGGGCGTGCACAAAAAAGGGGGTCTCTTTTTTGCTTGCCTGACCCTGCTCTGTACTAACAGTGGCCTTCCTTTCAGATACGTGGTAGAGTGCACTGTCTCTCTATTCCTCCTCCCCAAACACTGGTTTTAGTTCTGTCAGGGATCATGTACTTCACCCCACCACTCAAAGTTAATAAAGTCACCAAAGTAAACACTTTGGCCTAAAGCATCCCAACTGTTTTATTGGTTGAAAATATTTCCCATCAGAAAATGGAACAATGGGTATGAATCACAGCATATTTACGATGTTAGGTGAGGAGAAGCTTGAGAAAGGTCAAAGAATCCAAGGTCATTGGATTATATATGGAGTTAGAAGGCATCTTATAGATCAACTATTCCAACACTTTCACTATATAGATGAGGACCCAGGGAATGAAAGAGTTGAAGTGAGTAGTTCAAGGCTAAATATATAAGAATCCTAAAATATGTATTTTCTTCCAGATACCTGCTTGGGCCATTGGCCTCCTACACTCACTGACCCAGTTGGGTTTGTTGTGAATCTGCCTTTTTTGTGGACCTAACAAAGTTGATAATTTTATTGTGACCTTCCTCGGGTCATCAGATTGGCTTGTGTAGATACTTAGAAGTTGGAGGTCATTGTCACTGCTAACGGTGGGTTCATATCCATTGGCACTGTATTTCTCTTATTCGTCTCGTTCACTTACATTTTGGTCACTGTTCACAAACACTTTTCTAGTGGATTGTCCAAGACTTTCTCCACTCTGACACCTCACGTGAGTCTGATGGTCCTCTTCTTTGGCCCATGCATCTTTGTCTAAGTGTGGCCGTTCCCTACAACACCAGTGGATAAGTTTCTTGCTAATTTTTATTTTATTATTACTCCTGAATAAATCTATCTAACTATGCATTCAGGAACAAAGACATGAAGATGGCAATCAGGACACTGAGCAGCCAGTTGCTGAAGGTTGGGAAAAATTCCTAAAATTCTTATTAATATATGAAAAATATGCTTCAATTTCATCCTTGATGCCATATAGCATATGGATATCAATCTTAGTACATTGATCCTGGAACCATGTTGATAACATGCTCTATTTCAATGTTCGTCAAGTTGATTCCAAGACTACCTCAATGTGCCAAAACATATTGCTGACAATTTCACATTGATTCACTTGAATATCTATTGAATTTTCCTTCCTTGAGTTAAAAAATATTGTGGCAAAATTTTATAGTGTTTATTATTCCATGTGACTTACTTAATGTGCAGGGTGTCCAAAAAGTCTTAATGAGTTTTACGTAAAGCTTAAAGCAAAATTGATAACTGCATTAAAATTTTGGGCAAAGAAATATATTTTAATGAAGAGAAATATTAATTTTTATTTGACTTCTACATTTTTCTGCATGGTCAGGAACAATTTAACTTTATTTGCATACCACAGAGATGTTCTGGTTCTATCCTTAGAGTAGAAATATTTTGTCAGTCACAAAATTCTCTTCTCTTTTGAACTGGTTATAGAAAAGAAAATTAACAGAGTGAGTTCAGTACATTTAATTATTATCTAAATGAGATACTTCACTATACCCTTATAAAGGATCGTATGCTTGAAAGTCCCTGGCTGCTAGTCCTTAAGCTATCTTAAAGTCCCTTACAAGTCTATAATCATGTGATTTCATAAGAAATCAGGTTTTGCTGTTAACTAGATGACTTTTCCCAAATAATTTCTCTTTGGAAGATTTGTGCTTCAGACTACATGACCAAAGATTAGAATAAATCACAAAATTAATGGATTATCCTTTTTTTGATACGTTACAATGTAATTTAACATGTACTAAAGAGACGCAAATTGTCTTTATTATCACCCACTCACTTTATTCTGTTTTGTGAATTTCAATACAGATTGTCACTTTGCAAAAATGGAGTTTCTGTGAAATATTATGTATTTCTTTAGTTTTTCTTTTTAATCTGTCATAAGGCAACAATAATCACTTGTCTTATACATAGACTCTGACCATGGATACATTACTAGAATCATCATTGAGCCAATTCCGGATTACCCACTAACATTGATGGGAAGTCCATTACTTCAAAACACAATACCTGCTATTATAGGACAACTCTGAATTTTGGAAGATGTCTAAACAATTTTATTTGCTTTATATGCATAAAATGAAATAAATATAGGAATGTGTTAAAATGGGTGGGAAAAGGGGAACTTCCAAAACTAAAACAAAACAGTGTTTTCTGCCATATGAGGTAGTTACCTTTCCTTCACCAAAAATTTTAAATTACAGGTTTGAAGACTGAGGCTGGCATCATATCGTAGATCTAGCTTTACGTACAGTGCAACACATTTATGTTCAGCTAAACTCTGTCCCTGTTCCTCCCAGTAACTTGAAAATATTGATTAAAATTCTGCCCTCTGGAGCAACTTAGTGTAAATCAAATACCTCTTCCCCATGGCAGTCTTTAGGTAAGTATTGTTTCTTATTCCCTCATATCTTTTCTCCTGAGTAGACACTTCTAGTTTTTTGACTTTTCTTCATTTGAAATGATTTGTAAACTCCTCACCATATAATGTTTCCCATTCATATAGTGATTTAAGGTCAGAAAAATATGTTATATATATTATCTAATTTAACCCGCAGAACAGCCCAGTGAATTAAGCTTATTATTTTCTTATACTTTTTTTTAAGATGAAGTAATTGATGCTCAAAGAAACTAATGACTTCTTCAAGATCATATCTGAGTATCTGGGTAATTATTTGAACTCAAATCTTCCTACTTTTAACCCTAAATCTTTACCATCCATACCATAGCTATTCATTTTCCTATGAAAGTGCTGCAGTTTATCAATATCCTCTTTAAAACATTCTGTCAAAAGTGTATACAATACTTGAGGTGTAGTCAGGCTAACAGAAACTCAGTATTAATTACAGTGCTTCTTCTCTTGCCAATTAAACTGTTGATTCACTCAACTACCTCATTACAATTTTAATACTGTGTCAAACTTGTGATGTGTTGATTTGTAGTTAACTAAAATTCAAAAATTATCTCCACATATGATGCTATTGAGATCATCATTGCCAACGTGGTGAGTTTATAAAAAAATGCAGATTCTTAAGTATCAGACTTCTTATTTGTACATTTATCTTTAATTAATTTCATGTTGTTAATTTTTTTATATTTTTATGTATTTTCCAGATCCCTATAATTCCTGATTCTCTATTACAGGAGAAATTCCTCCTCAATTATACATCATCCATTTAGTGGATAAACATACTTCTCCATTTTTATAGAGATCATTAATAAAAATGTTGAGTAAGACAGGAGCAGAGAGTGTCAACTAGTGTTGTTCAGTCTACTCAACATCTACTTAATTGGCCCATAGTCAACTTCCTCTTTGCCAGGACCTTATATCAGATTCCCATCCCCCACCCAAAACTGTGTCCACCTTCCAATTTTGCCGATCTTGATGACCTGTTAGATTTCAAAATGTTTAAATTGTATTTCCTGTGCATGATTTGATGATGACATTTAATTTCCTTGTGCAAGAAGGAAGGATTTCCATTCATAACACCTGGGTTCCACTTTTGACTCTACTTTTTATTACCTGTGTTATCTAGGGCAAGTTAACATCTTCAGACTTACCTAATAACGTGAGAGCATTATATTAGATGACTTTTCACATCACTTCTTTTATATTCATAATCTATTTATTTTAGCTTCAAGTATATTTTCCTGTGTACATATTACAATCTTTCTATAGAATGTAACCTTCCTGATAATTGGAAGCATTTTCTTTAGAACTCTTCCCCCATATTTAATAAATTTACGTTAAAGTGTCAGTCAGCTTGGTCTGTCTACTGAGTAGAATCTGACATGAGTCAATAGACAGTTAGTTTTGGTTAAGATATGATGTTTTTTAGTGTTAACTGAGTTTACAGGTTGACTACCTATAGTCAAAATCACACATACGACTTTCATTGGTTTGAGGATATAGGCTGAGTGGGAATGATTTAGAAAACGTTTTTGAGGGTTTTAATTTTATTCCATTTCTTATTAATATACAATTACTAGGGAGGCAGTGTAGTACAATGAATAAAGTGAAAAATTTGAAATAAGAAAGACGAGTTTGAATCATCCATTGGACCCTCTGATTCTTAGCAAATCATTTAGCTTCAATTACTCCCAGGGTCCTCCCCTGTAAAATGTGAATAGGGTTTACCTTATATTGTTTTGGGGAGGATTAAATGAAATAATACAGTTGTCCCGAAAGTCTTAGTATGTTTGAAGCTTACATAGCTGAAATCTTTCACTTAGAGCATCAGGATCTATGGAATCCCATCGTAATGGGGTTCTGGTGAAATATTAAGGCTGATCTCATATTTAATACCTCTGTTTTACAATAATCACTTGTCATGAATTTTGGGAACATGGCAAATATATGTGAATTCGTGCACAATGAAGTAAGTAGAGAAAAAAATTATGTATACATTGTAGTTGCAATAATGTAAATGAAAATAACCACCCAAACCAAAAAAATTATAAAGTATAACAAGACTGTATTGAGAATAAGTAGACACCACAAATACACTCCTTTATGGAGGTGAAAGATTCCCCAGGTATTATACATTGTACATGGTTTTGGGCTTGTTAAATGTATTGATCATTTGTGCCACTTTTTTCCTTTATAAAATTACTGTTATATATGGCGCAGATCTCTGGGAGAGGGAAGTGGAGAGATATATGGCATAAGTATGATCATGTAAGAAAAAGAAGAAATAAATAAAAAGTTATTTTTAGAAAGTTACAAATAATCTACTGACACATAACAACTTTAATTAAACTAAATTATATTCCTTTTAACTGAGCATATGCTATATTTCTCTCAGTTGTTTCCAAAACAATTGTAACATTCTTGATTTCATAATAGGGGAGTTCCTCAAGTATCTGTACTTATCCTTCATATTTTTATTCCAAATATTACAACTTGGCAGCTTTTTGGTATCAGAAAAGAAACTGTCATCTTTATGGACATGGGTTCCAAACCTATGCCTTCAGCATACATTTTTCTTCTGAACCCCATAAATGCATCTGCATCTCCCTAGCAGTATATCTCTACTTTTCTATCGCATTAAATTTTCAGAAGTCTCCATTTCCAAAGTCAAGTTCAATACCTTTCCTCCAATGCTTCTACTTATCTCCTGACTGTATTAGTTTTATGCTGCTGTTTTACTTTATTTCCAGTGCTTTCTTTCTGTTTTTTTTTAATTTTTTTCTCTTGATTTACATGTTAATATTCAAGGTCTTTGAGTTTTCTTTAGTAATTTATGTCTTCTACCCTATTTTCACTCCCCCCACTTTATTTTCTTTTATGTTTCACTTTTTGATTCTCTGCCTTTTGATTGTGATTTCCTTGAGAAATGGACCTCAAAGAATCTCAGTCTCATTCCATGCTGGGCAATTTGTGATTATCAACCTAAATCCCTGCCCCAAATGACTTTTAGGTGATCAGAACTATTCCTAGGTAGGTTCCTCCTTTTCTCTCAGCCGAACAGATTGCAGCACATCACCTCCTACGACCTCCTCTTCCATCTTAGCATTCAGTGTCTTATCTAGTTTCCTCTCTTCCTAGGCAGTTCCTTGTTCAATTTCTTTTTCTGAGGTGGGGTTATTCAACTATTCAATTTCCTCTTCTGTTAATTTGAGCAAGTTTTATATTTTTAAATATTCATCAATCTCATTTAGAATGTCAAATCTATGGAAATGCAGTTGGGCAAAGCAATTTCTCACTATTGTTTCCATTTGCTTCTTGTTGGAGGTGTGTTCACCTTTTTCATTTTTGATATTGGCAATTTGTTTTTTTCTTTCTTTCTAAAATCAAATTGACCAAAATTTTATCATTTTTTTGTTTTTTTTTTCAGAAAACTAATTCTTAGTTCAATAGTTTTCTTAATTTCAGTTTTCTTAATTTTTCCTTTAGTTTTCAGTGTTTCTAATTTTGCATTTACTTGGGGAATTTCAATTTGTTCTTTTTCTACCTTTTTAAGCTGCATACCCATTTCATCGATCTACTCTTTCTCTATTTTATTCATGTAAGTGTCTATGATACAACGCTTCCCCTAAGACCCACTTTTGCAGCATTCCATAAATTTTTATAGGTTGTCTCACTATTGTCGTTCTCTTAAATGAAGTTGTTGATTGTTTCTATGATTTGCTGTTTAACCCATTCATTTTTTAAGATCAGATTATTTAGTTCCCAATTAATTTTTAGTTTATCTTTCCATGGTCTCTGATTACATGTAATTATTATTGTGGTAGGATCTGAGAATGATGCTTTGCCTATCTCTGCCTTTGTGCACTGGATTGTGAGATTTTTGTGCCCTAGTTTGTATATGTGCCAGGTATCGCTGAGAAAAATTATATTTTCCTTTCTATCTCCATTCAGTTATTGGTCTTGTTCTTTTAGAACTTTTCTGTGTTGGTGCCCTAGGATTGTTCACCGCAGAACTAACTAATGGTCTTAAAGGACTGACTCTATTGACCCCTCTTTGTTTCTGCTGGTGCTCCATGTTTGTCTCTCCTAGAAGTTGCAATTTTGAGTGTTTGGAGCTGGTGGAACAGGTTTATGGGTCTTGAGAAGGTTTTATTCTTCATGGGTTATGATTTCTTGAATATTTGTCTCAACTGGGGCCAATTTCTGTATCCTGGGGGAAGTTTTTCATGCCAGTGGGAAATGGGAACTGAATGGGATATGAGTGGACTTTTAAAAAATAGTTTTTTCATTTTGTTAAATATTCCCAAATATATGTACAAAAATTTTACAATCTTTAAGAAAATTTTGAGTTGCAGTTTTCTTTCCTTCAGCCCCAACCCCTTCTCCTGAGAAAATAAAGCGATTTTGATGCTTTATGTGAGATCATATCAAACAGGTACCCATATTAACCATATTAGAAAATAACGCCTCCCCCCCAAAAAAAAACCCGGAGAAAAATAAACCTCAAAAATATGTTCCAAACTACATATTTCATCAGTTCTGTCACTGGAGCTGTAGAGTATTTTGGTCATATATCCTTTTGAACAGTCTTAGATAATTATCTCGCTCAGGTTAGCTAAGTCTATAATGACTGGTCATTCTTCTTACTGTATCTGATGTTCTCCTAAGTTCTGTTCATTCCAGTTTACATTAGTTCATGTAAGTCATCCTAGATTTCTCTGAAACTGTCCTGCTCATCATTTCTTATCACAAGGTGGTATTCCATCAAAAACGTTTACTACAATTTGTTCAGTCATCCCCAAATGATGAGTATTACCTCACTTTCCGGTTCTTCTCCACCACAAACAGAACTGGTATGAATATTTTGGAACAAAAACATCCTTTTCTATTTTTTTAGTCTCCTTTGAAGACAAACCTACTATTGATATTGCAGGGTCAAAGGGCATAAAGAGTTGTATAACTCTTTGAGAGCATGATTCCGTGGTGTTCTCTAGAATGGCTGGACTAGCTCATAACTCTACCAAGAGTGCATCGCTATCCCAATTTTGCCACATCATGTCCAAAATTTGTCATTTTCCTTTTTTGTCTTGTTAGCCAAATGGTAGGTGGGAAGTGGAACTTCAGAATTGACTTAATATGGATTTCTCCAATCAGGAGTGCTTTGGACCATTTTATTCATGTGACTGAGAGCTTGAATTTCTCTTGAAAATTGAGCATTCATATGCTTTGACTGTTTGTTAACTGGGAAATAGTTCTTTCATTTACAAATTTGGTTCAGTTCCATATATTTTTTGAGAAATTAAGCCTTTATCAGAATATAAAACCTGTTGAAAATAGCCCTCACCCAATTTTCTTGTTTTTCTTCTAATTATGACTGCATATATTTTGTTTGTGCTCTACTTTTAGTGTAATGTTGTGAAGATTATCCATTTTACTTCCAATAATGTTATCTCTTATTTGGTCATAAATTCTTCCCTTGTTCATATATTTAACATGGGCATTTTTCATTCCCGCTAATTTACTTACAATATTACCCGTTTTGTCTTAATAAATTATCTGTTTTGTCCTTATCTCATAAATAGTATGAGATTTTGGTATACGTGTAGTTTTTGCCAAACGCCTTTCAAATTTTCCTAGCAGTTTTTTGTCAGATAGTGAGTTCTTTTCCCACAAACTTAAACCTTTGTGTTTATGAAACATTCGATTACATTTTAAGGATCATTAGTGTTTTGTGTGCTCAGTTTATCTCACTGATTCATCCCTCTATTACTTAACCATTACCGTGGTACTTTGATGATTACCACGTAATACAGTTTGAAATTTGAACGTATTGGGCAACCTTCCTAACATGTTTTTTAATTGATTTCCTTAATAGTCTTGACCTTTTATTGTTACACATAGTTTATTTTTGCTATTTTTCTAACTCTACAAAATGATTCTTTGCTTGTTTGATTGAGATGGCACCAAATGGTAGGTATAATTGTCATTTTTATTTTATTGACTCAGGCTAACCTTGAGTAATTAATGTTTCTTCAATTGTTTAGATCTCTATTAGAATTTGTATTTTGTTATTTGGTTTAAATGGGGATTGTCTTGGCACGTAGACTGCCAAATACTTTATATTTTGTGCAGTTATTTAAATGAAATTTCTTTTTATTCTCTTTCTGTTGAGTTTTGGTAATATATAGAAATGATGATAATTTGTACTTGTTTATTTTTTATCCTGCAACTTTGTTGAAGTTGCTGTTTCAACTATTTAGGTGATTCTCTATGGCTCTCTAAGGTATCATCTTATCACATGAAAAGAGTGATAACTTCGTTTCCTCAGTGATTATTTTGATTTTTTTACTTCTCTTTTTTGTCTTATTGCTATAACTAGCATCTGTGTGTGTGTGTTCCTCCTTCGTTGCCGAAGAAGGCCATGCCATCAGAGAAATAATGACATGAATTGCACTTGACTTTTTTTCGAGTGAGGGAGGACTATGCAGGTCACCAACCTCACTTATCTTCCAGAGCCATTTGACTCCAGTGACCAGATATTCATCAGGATGACTGGAGATGAACCAGGATGAGGTAACTGGGGTTAAGTGACTTGTCCAAAGTCAAGTATCTGAGGTGAGATTTTGAACTCACATCCTCCTGACTCCTGCACTGGTGCTCTGTCCTCTGCACCACCTAATTGCCCCCAACTAGTTTCTCTAGTACAATATTAAATAATAATGGTGATAACTACTGCCCTTATTTTACTTCTGATCTTATAGGGAAGTACTTCAAGTTTATTTCCATTACAGATAATGTTTGCTCTTGGTTGTACCTACATATCAGTTATCATATCAAGAGAGGTTCCATTGATTCCTCTGCTTTCCAGTGTTTTTAATAGAGGTAGATACCTTATTTTGTCAAGGATTTTTTCTGCATATGTTGGGATAATCATATGATTTTTGTTGTTGTTATTCTTGTTGATATGGTCAATTATAATGACAGTTTTCCAGATATTGAACCATCCCCGCATTCCTGATATAAATCTTGCTCTGTCATCTTTCTGACGTATTGCTGTAATCTCCTTGATGGTATTTTGTTTATTCATTAGAGAAATTTGTCTACAATTGAATTTCCTTATTTTTGCCCTCACTGACTTAGATATCAAAGTCATATTTGTGTCCTGAAAGGAATCTGGTAGGACTCCTTCCTTACCTTTTTTTAAATAGTATGTAAAGTATTAGGATTAAATGTAGCCATAAATAAGGGAATAAATCATTGGGGAGAAGGGGCTATGTTTCGTGTAATGACCAAAAACTGTTGAGCTACTCACTAGCAGACAGGCAACAATAGCCCTTAAAGTGGTGGCACTCCAAGACTACAGGTACTGTTTCCAGCCCAACCAAATGACTTCTTAATTGGATTGAATTATTCCTGGTACTAAATTTGAAAAAAATTCTAGTGTCGGATCATGCTCTGAGTTTAGCAAGACTAAATTCAGCATGAGGTTCCATAGGCAGGTAGCCTGTGCTTTCTCTTCAGGAGACTGCTCTAGACCTCGTCCTCCAATGAATATATATCACACAGACAGTGATAACTTTATATAAATCTTGATACCCATTTAGCATGCAAATAGTCCCTTTATCTCTTCTATTATTAAGTTAAATACGGAGAAAAGAATTTGTCAACTAAAACTTTTTGGTCACAGGAACCAAAATAGATGGCAAAACATCTCCTTTATTCTCTAAACATTTTCTCAAATTATACCAGTTAAGGAAATTGTCATTTGACACTTTATATGGGAACACAGGGCTTGATTTCATACTGAGTGATTCTACTATTCCAGGTACGTTTCTTTTCCCACTTTTGCCTTGCAATTTGTCATGTCTACAGCTGTGACTTTCATGCCATTTTTAAAGTTGTTGCCTTTATTCACTCTTTCAGAGCCTGTAATATCTGGATATGCTTTTGAATTGCACTACATTTTAGCTGCTTGTATCTCTCATGTGTTTGGTGTTCCTTGTCTACATAGAGAGATTCGTGTCTAAAGGAAGATAATTTTCAACAGAGGAAGAAATATGATCTGCCAGAAAACAGAAGAGGAAATGAAATTGAGGGAAAAGCGTTGACTAGTTACCAAGGGCCAAACAAGGAATTAGTCTCTGGAAAAATAAATGAAAAATTGGCTTTTAAGTCGCAACTCATGAGCATATATACAGAAGTTTCATTCTGTTTTCCTTTACTTTGTTATCTCCCCTTCGCTGTTTTATAAAGGGTTCTTGTCTTTTGGAAAGGTAAGAAGTTTTGCCTGAGCTGATTAAATTGTATCTTTGATAGTCACAATCAGATATCAAATCAATTGTTTGGAACCTGCCTTGGTTCTATTTTGACAAGGGACCCTTTGCAGACTTGTGCTAAAATAAACTCAAACCTGGCTTATGAGAGCCCATTTCTAAATTTTTAATGTAAGCATTTATACCTCAAAATCTTCAAATGCTACAAATTTGTTTTGATTTACTATTTCATTTATTCCAAGACTTAAAAAGTGATGTAGAAAATGATAATTATGCAAATATACCTAAATGTATGTTACATACACATACATATTCTGCTTATATATGTATGCATGTGTACACACACATATATAGTATGTATATGAGTATGAATGTATGCATATGTGTGCATGCATTTGCAAAAGCATTTGTTAAATATTAACCAGCACATTTCTGTCTCTATGCTGTTTGATACTTCTTTCCCAATTAATTTGTCACCGCTCCTCGATGTTTTTCTTCTTTTTTTTAATAATTCTGATTCTAGACAATCAGTGAAGGATATGAAGAGATTAACAAACAGTTCCTTAAAAGTCGATATCTGCTTTGGGTCTGTTTTTGTTTCTCTTATAGTCCCAGTAAAAAGACTGAATGAATGCTTGGTACTGAACACAGATTCCTAGAAGTTATGGTATTGAAGAATCCACAGAGGTCTTAGAGAACATTGTGTCCAAGGTTTTTACTTTAAGATACTAATGACTCATCTCTATGTAATACTTTAAAATTAGCAAAGTATTTTTCGCACTCTCAACAAGTCTGTAGGATAAGTAGTGAATGTAATCTTATCAACATAAAAAATGAGGAAATTGAAGCGGAGACATTGAATTACTTGTTTTTGAGCCGTCTAGTGACATGGTCAGATTTCAGACTCAGTCCTAATTCCAGCTCCAGCACTCCACCTACTACCTCATGCTGGCTTCAGGAACTGAGGAGAAGAGGCTCAGAGAGGATAAGTACTTTGTTTAAAGTCACTGCTTGTGGCAAAGTTGGAAGTAAGTGTCAGATCTGCCAAATCTCCCACACAATGATCTTTCCAGTACACTACACTGTATACACACTCGCGCACGCGCGCGCACACACACACACAAACACGCACGCACGCATGCACACATACACCCCCCCACACCCTTCTCATTATCTGTTGAGTGCTACTGTAAAACACTTTCAAGTTCTATTAGAAACGTGATAAATCATTATTAAAACAAAGCAAAAAGGTTTTTCTCTCAAGCATTTCTCGTGTTTCTTCCAATTAAAAATTTTTTCTGATCACCTAATAACCTGAATACAGAAAGTAGAATTGCAGACATTTAGACTAAGAAAAGTCTTGAGTAGGTAAAAGAAATCTTGAATTGCAAAATTTTAGAGTATAAATTCAACACTATCTCTTTCAAATACAGAAAAAAAGAATCAAGGGAAAGGAACTAATAACATGATGTTAGGTTTTACTAACAAGAATTTTAAGGATATTTAAATGGACAAATAGGAATGATGTATGATATTTGTATTTAGACATGGCTAGGAACACCAAAAAGATTTGACATTATTTTTAAAATTATTTTCTCCAGATATAAATAATTCGTTATAAGCACAACATAAAACACCTAATTGGATTTATTTGTTTTATTTTGACTTAAATGAAAACAATGGCAAGACAAATTATCTTGTTTTTTTAAAAATCATTCCTATAAATTCTTTATTGGGTTTCTTTGTTTCTATTCAAACTTCCTCTTATGTAATTCCAATGAATAAGTATTCCCTTCTTCTAGTTCTGCTTTTCCCATTCTGCGTTATTTCATAGAGTTAAATGAACATAGTCATGGAGTTACTATTGAATTCCACTACATGAATGTCCTACAATTTATTAAGTTAATTTGATAATTGATGTTTAATCTTATTATAATTTCTTTCTTTTTATAGTGACAGATAATGTCAATATAAATAGAAATCTCTGTTTTAAAAATTAAATTATACTCTCAGCATATTCTCCTAATTAGAATTATTGACTGTAAGGAAATGACTGCTTGTTCAGTATCATCAAAAATTGCTTTGAAAAAGATTTGACCACTTGGCAATTTCATCTTCAGAAACCATCATCGTTTTTCGACAAGTTACTCAGCCATTTGTTTTGCTGCTTTTCATAATTTTTAGGGTTTTGGTAAATTCGGAGTGATATCTCAAAGCTGTTTTAATTTGTATCTCTGAACTTGTAAAATTGAACAAGGTTTTTTCATGTAATTTTAAGAATTTGTATTGCCTCTCCTGCCAAGTATCTGTTAATATCGTTTGGCCTTTTATCTGTAGTAACTTGGGAGTTGTCTTTGTTTATTTTTAATACTTATTTATATATTTAAATGTAAATTTTACCTCACATATCTCATAAATATTTTACCCGATATTTTATTTTTCTGTATTCTAATTGCATTTTTTGGAGGAAAGTTTTTATGTTTCATGTAATCAAGTACACCTTGTCCCTAATAATTTCTTCTACTAATTTATTAATTAAAAGACATCTTCATTCTATACCTAAGATAAAGACATTACTATATTTTCATTAATATTTTTGGCAATTAAAAATAATGTCAATGAAACACACTGCCAGATACGCTACAAAATGAAAGACTGTATTTATGTGCTATTATATTACAATGAAGTTACCCAAATATGTTTGTTAAATAATATTTTTGGTTTTTTATTTTCAACAGCTTTATCAAATGATCATAATCCTTGTGAGGTTAGAGAATTACAGAAAGAGAGCACCCTATAAAATTTTACTGTAGGGTATAGAAAAGAGTACAAGTGTCTTCCTGGATTCTCTACCTAGATTAGCAGTTATTATTTTGATTAACAAAAAAAATGAACCCAATGTTTGATAGATACTTGGGAAAGGATTAACTATTTGAGAAGAGGGAGGAAAGCATTAAAAATCATTTAGCACAAATTACATTTGGCCAATATCTTATTTAGTATGACACAGTGAGTCCTAAATAGATGAGTGAACTAAGTATAAAACATCATTAAAAAATGAAAAAGGGATGGAAAAAGCTCTTATAGTTACAGTTAGATAGAAAATTTTTAAGAGATAGAGGAGATTATAAAGTTTAAATCTGAACTTTGTTGGTACAAGCAAATGAAGTGCTTTTGAGGAAATAAAATCTATGCTGCTAGAAAATGATGGGAAGCAATTTTGAAAAAAAATCTGCATAAAACGTTTTTGATAAAATCTATCTCTAATACATCGAAACTAGTCTAAATATATTAGATCAAAATTCATTTCCTAATAGCTAAAAATGAGATTAGTAAAGTCTCAAAAGCCATGAAAACTTTAAAAAATGAAATGAAATAAAAAAGCTGCAAGCAACTGAGTAAGAAAATACATGCTAAATTAATATTGAAGTTTCTCCTAACACCCTGAAAATTGGAAAGGTGACAATGGAAACACTGGAATTTGGAGAGTATTTAGGAACATTGCTGACGGAGCTGTGAAAAGTCTGGAAAATAGTTTGGAATTTAGAAAAAAGTGACTAAAATATCCACACCTGGAATTCCTACTAATAGGAACATATCTCAATAAAATTTTGTTTTTTAAAACAGAAGGAAATTATATGTTTATCTAAAGTTTCACACAAGTAATATTTTCTCTTGGGAAAGACCTAAAAGTAAAGTGGATGTTGGAGTGGGAAATTGCTAAACATGCTGTGATCAATTATTAGGATGGAATGGTATTTACTTTAGAAAATGTCAAATATGAGGAATTCTGGGAAAATATGGAAAAAATAACTACTGATGCAGAACAAAGTACTCAGAACCAGAAAACCAGTATTCACAGTGCCTGAAATATACAAATGGACAGCATTCCTTAAATGTGCCAACATTGCTGTTTCAAATTTGTAAACAAGGATTGTGCAATGTCCATGACTATGGTCATTAATTGTATATTTCTATTTATTCTATTCTTATGCTGCTTTCTCGGTTCTTTCTTGCTCTTTGGTTCTTCTTTTCAAAAGAAGAAGAACAAAATTAAAAAAAAAAAGTGTGATTTACATTAGGGTGTTTTAATCTTATTCTTTCGTCCATGGATCTGTTTTTATATGTGGCCATTCCGTACAATGTTACTGGATAAATTTCTTGCTATTATTGACCTAATTGTCACCCCTGTCTTAAATTCATTCATTTATATATTGAGAAACAAAGACATGAGGGCATCACTGAGGAGACTGAACAGCCAACTAGTGAGCTTTAGGAAAATTTCATAAATAATGTCGTTTTCTTTTTCAGTATAAATTTATTTATTAACTTTTTCATTCATTTTCAAAAAATTTGGGTTCCAAATTTTCTCCCCATTTGTCCCCTGCCCCCACCCCAGTACACTGAGCATTCTAATTTCCTCTGTCACCAATCTACCCTCTCTTCTATCATCCCTCCCTTCTCTTGTCCCCATCTTCTCTTTTGTCCTGTAGGGCCAGATAAATTTCTATTCCCCATTACCTGTATTTCTTATTTCCTAGTAGCAGGAACAATACTCAACAGTTATTCCTAAAACTTTGAGTTTCAACTTCTTTTCATCCCTCTCTCCCCTTTGGGAAGGCAGGTAATTTAGTATAGGCCATATCTGTGTAGTTTTGCAAATGACTTCCATAACAGTTATGTTGTATAAGACTAAGTATATTTCCCTCCATCCTATGCTACCCCTCATTCTTACTATTCTCTCTTTTGATCCTGTCCCTCCCCGAGTGTTGACTTCAGATTGCACCCTCCTCCCATTGCCCTCCCTTCCCTCATCCCCCCCTTACCTCCTTCTCCCCCACTTTCCTCTATTGCAAGATAGGTTTTCATACCAAAATGAGTGGGCACTTTACTCCTTCCTTTAGTTGAATGTGATGAGAGTAATCTTCATGTTTTTTTTTCAGCTCTCCTCTTTTTCCCTCCATTAAAAAGTCTCCTGCTTGCCTCTTCTATGAGAGATAATTTACCCTATTACATTTCAGCCTCTCTCCTCCCACTATATTTCTCTCTCACCGTTTACGTTGATTTCTTTTTATATATAAATTTATTTATTTAACGTTTTACATCAATTTTCACAAGATTTTGGGTTCAAAAATTTTCTCCCCATTTGTTCCCTCCCCCCACCCCATTACACTGGACATTCTAATTACCCATATCACCAATCTGCCCTCTCTTCTACCATCCATCCCTCCCTTCCCTTACCCCATCTTCTCTTTTGTCCTATAGGGCCAGATAGCTTTCT
>CM053774.1:11744390-11769601 GCA_028658325.1 Potorous gilbertii | reverse complement strand
CAAAGGGTGAAAATTTTGGAACCCAAAATCTTGTGAAAATGAATGTAAAAAGTTAAATATATTTATTTAAAAAAAAAAAAGAAAATAAATACTGGTCTAAAACAACTGGGCACTAGGAAGGAGTTTAATCGATCTATTCCCGCTGCTTCTTCAGTATTCCTAGAAACAGATTCATCTAATCAATCTTAGTGAAAAGGTTATGACTGAAGAAAGAAATCCCACCTCCTAATACCTCTTGCACATAGTCTTCTCTATAATACTAATGGAGTTGAAGAAAATAAAAGGCAGACAAGTGAGGACACACAGGCTAAGTTGAGGTGAAAGATCCCACCTCTTCATCGTTCTTTCTCAATGTTCTTTCTGGTGATAATGAAGTATAAGAAAATGAAAGTGTAAAAGCAGGTAAGTGGGAAGAACCCTAGCTATGAATGATCTGAGACTATTGCTTTCATAATGAACAAAAAACATGAAAAAATGCATAATGTAAACCAGAATATCAATGTTCTTTGAACTCACTTGAAGGAAAAAGGGAGTATATTTGGTTTCTCTTCTTACTCTGAAGACATCATCAGGATTGGGACATAGCCAAGAATTCTCCAGGTGCTGAGATCCCCAGAAGAATTGTTTGTCTTTGACTCTTTGAGATTCTCTTCAAATACAACGATTCTAAACAAAGAAAAAAGGGTGGAAATAAAAAATAGAAGGTAAGGTTGATTTGAAAAAAAAATTATTTTCTCCAATTCTCTCATTTAGTTGAGGAAATTGGCTACATAAATGAGAATACCGAGTTAGTTAGTTACCAAGCAAAACTACGACCCAGGTCTCTTTATTACCAAATCATTCCTGATTTACTGTACACTATTGTCACTGTATCAAGTAAATGAATATCCAATTAAGTACTTTTTTATCTGGGCATCAAAGGAGCAACCAACCTTAGTGAGATTGGTGTTACTGACGTATTCTCAATCTCTACGATAGTAAATAAATCCAGTTAATAATAATGATGATTTATATTAAACCAGCACTTTGCCCGTTCACAAAATACTTTCCTCACAATCCATTAAGGTAAATTATAGTATTATCACTATTTTACTGATGTGAAAATTGAATCCCCATTGGTAAATGGTTCACCTGATGTCATAGAGCCAGAACTACAGTAGGCTATCTGACAGACTGAAGACTCCAAATATCTTCTCCTCCTAAAATATTTCTTAATTTATCATGTCCTCTACTTTTACTCATTCTTTACGTCCTCTTCTCTTACCCTTTCTCCCAAATCCTACTCTAGGAGGCTTGTGTTTCACAATTGACAGGCGTCCCTTCTTACCTACCTCATTGTCATTAAAAGAAATAAATCTCAATCACTCTCTTTATGGTTCTCAAGATATCCTTTTATCCAGATATTGATTTCCACCATCAAAAATGCAGAAGAACAATTTTAAAAGAGAAAAGTAAACGTCATTTTTCCCAAGATTTGTTTGGAGATTCTTTTTTGCTCTCCCTTTAAAAAAAAATAAAGAAAAAGAATCAGTCCTCATTTCATAGTCTGTTCGTGGTCTAAAGTATCGTAGAAATAACCAAGAGTCAGACTTTGTAATTTGGCCTCCAGAAAAAAATATAAATATAGATAAACCATATACATATACATATATATGTATATTTGACATGTAAATATTCAACATAAAGGATGCTGACCACCAATGAGGTCTATGTTAACTTTAGTCAAATCATATTTAAGTTAAGTGTTCAGTTCCTAAAGCCACATTTTAGAAGGAACACTGAAAAGTCAGAACATCTCCAGGAAAGAGAAGTCGAGAAGTCAGTGTAGTGAGGTAGTTAAAAACTATTCCAAGTGAAGATGGTTTAAAGAATTTTAATGCTTCTGTTGGGAAGGAGAATGCATAACAGTCTTCAATTCTGTAAAGGGTTATCTTCAGGAAAAAGAATTAGGATTGGTTCTACTTCACTATAGAAAGATACATTGAAATTAACGGACAGATGTTAGATAGGAAAATTTCAGTTAAACGTGAGGAAAATATTCCTAATAATTAGAATGGCCCCACAATTGGATAATCATAGGAAGTTGTCCTCAACACTAGAGATCATTAATTAAAATGGAAAGACAATTTCTTGCTGATACTGCAGAGTAGGGAAATAAAATTTTGTTGGAAGAGGAGTTAGGGAGGAATTAGGGAACAGACAAAGAAAATTGTCAACTTAGAACAAAAAGAGACATGCGGTGCGGGGATGAGAGGGGAGAATAATTGTGTGAAAGGGGTATAATAGAATTTAAATCCTCTTACCTATCATTTCTATCACAGGACAGAAGGAAGACTCACTGGAGCTGAAAAAAGCTCAAGGATATTAATTGTCCCCCACCCCACCACCTTTGTAATTGTTCCTAAAATAATAACTTCAAGTTTGTTCTCTATTAAAATGAAAGCACTTAGCCTCTCCAAAATCTAGTGACCTGTTGTTGTTGGTGAAACCTCTAATACAAAACCCATACTTGTGTTCCACTAGGAACTTTGTCATGAAATCACACTGGTTTTCCCTATGGAAAAATCAATGGAAGGGTTGCTTGGCAATGAAACAGAAGGAAAGTGAGATTTCACTGAGAGGTTATTCTTATGCTTTAGGGAAAATAATAACCTTCTTGATGTGAAATAATGACCTTCAGGGAGGAGTCTGTTTGGAGTTTTTGCAATGAGGAAGAATGTTTCTACACATTGGTCTGATATTTACTCCTTTGAGAGAGAAAGAAAAAGGTGAACATAAAGTTAGAGAATTATGGTGTGACCTTAATTAAGGTTAGGGAGTTGATCTTTAAAAGGAGGAAGATGACAGTGGCTTTCTTCCCTCACTCTGATGCAGCTTTGAAAGAATGGAGTGCCAGGACCACTGGACTAGGGTGATCCAATATACTCCTGACTTCAGAATGATTATCAATAGTAACTGTCACTCTTTCCCTCCCAGATCTATTCACTTATTTTAGTTTTCTTTCTCTTGCTTCTTAAAGGGGTCATTCCCTGTTTACATCTTAAAGAGCCTACTTACCAAATGGGCATTACCTCACTCTAAGTGAGTACCTGAATAGGTCAAGGTCTCCCAGTGCATCCTGGACCGTCTCCAGTCATCCTGATGAATATCTGGTCGCTGGATCCAGATAACTCAAGAGGAGAAAGGGAGGCTGGTGACCTTGCACAGCCCTCCCTCACTCAAAACAAAGTCAAGTGCAAGTCACGTCATCATTTCTCTGATGTCATGGTCCTCCTTGAAAATGAAAGATGAACACAGATTGTAAAAACGATAGAGAGGTGAGGAGTTGATGTGGCAAAACAGTGTAGATTCAGGGTTTTATTTATACCTTGATAGGTTTACCTATTTACCTGTTGGTTTCTCTGTTATATGTGCTCCCAAAAAAAGTTATGTGTACCAGGCGGTGCTGGAAGTTTCACTTGGCCTTTGACACAGAACAAACCAAAGGACTGAGGTGTGATTTTTCTCTTACATCAAGTCAACCATAAATAAATCTTTAGAATCTTTACATGTTGGTTAAAGACTGGTATAGCCAGTACTAACACAGGACAGTCAGATAGTTAAAGTTCAATATTGGAAGGTGACCTCATTAGACCATCTAAAAGTAAACATAAGTGGGTTTACCTGGCCGTAATATGGAATGGATATTCAAAAAGGATATTGATTTAGTTGGATGCAGAATGGAAGATTTGGTGAAAAAGAGGGGGGAATGAGGGTCTGGCGGGGTTGGAAGGGAGTTTAATAAGTTCAATTTTGAAAATATTTTGTTTAAGATGTCTCTGGTATGTCCAGTTTAAGATTTCCAATAGGTAGTTTGAGGTGGCAGACTGGATTATACACAGAAGACAGAGCTAGTTAAATGTATGGCTCCTTGAGGACAGGATTCCCTTTCCTTGTTTCCCTTCTAATCTTAACTGCATTGGGTGTTTGTGCAAAAGCTATGTAACTTTTATGACTATTTTGTCCGTTATCTACTATGTCCGTTTTGTCTTCTGTGATTTAATCGCTTGTTTGGTCATGACTCAGACTATGGGATTTATTTAATTAGTTATCTTAAAAACAAGACCTCTTTCTCCTTCTTAGAGTTTCTCCTTCAGGACACAGCAAGATTTTCTTCACACTGCAAGAATTTCTGGCTGCTGATTGGGCCATCGGGGAGGAAAACCTAAATGCTGTACACAATTTAGAACAGACAATCTGGAAATCTTTAACTTTACTTCAAGAAGTTCATCAAAGGACTGGATTTCAGGATATTCCAAAGAAATATCTAAAAGTTTGAAAATATTTTCAACCATCAAAAACCGGAAACACTATTGAATTACTTGATACTTAAATAGATTAAAAAATTTCATTTGCATGTCAAAAGATTATTTCTCGGGAGTGATAACTCTTGCTAGTGAATCTGCAAGTTAACAATGTGACTGCAAGGCTCTTCTGCTTCACGGTTCTATGTATCTTTGAATTCTAACTAAATTGCTTTTCCTGGGACAAAAAGTTTTCAATTTTACGATATCAAAACTGTTTATTTTATTTTTTATGATTTCCTTGATCTCTTTTTAGTTAGGAATTCTCCCAATTATAATAATTATGTCACCTAAATGTTAAAAGTAGAAGTGATCCAGATAAGATACATCTCACAGCTATAGCTAAATGAAGGTCTTAACTAAACAAGGGATTCAGGTAATCATAAAAGATAAAATAGATCTCTTCAATTACGTTAAGTTGAAAAGATTTTGAATGAATAGAAATTAAATCAAGTTAATAGGTATATAGTTTTCAAAATTCTGTAAACGCGGGATATTGGCTCCTCTTGAGTATTTTCATACCTTTCTCATTTTCTATGATCTTCCTAACATCACTGACAAGGACTCAGCAATCATATTTGAGAGTTTTCCTTTTTTAAAATAAATTTTTGTTGACATTTTTTCATTGCCTAATTTTCTCCCTGTGTCCCTCTTTCTGTCTTCCCTCCCTGAGAGCCATCCAATATATCAACGAAACACTTTTAAGAAAAATCAGGAAAATCCATCACATTTTAAAAACTCTGAAGATATATGCAATATTCCATACCTCTTTAATGGAAAGGAATGGAAAGTTTCATCTCTCTTCTTTAAACTTTATTCTTTTTAATTTTGCAAAATTCATTTTAATTATTTTATGTTTGTTCTTTCCATTTACTTTTCTATAATCATTAAATATATTACTTTCTTCTGTTTGCTTAATTAATTTCATCCGTTCATGCAAACCTTTCCATACTTCACCATAGATATATTTGTTATTTCTTAAAGCATAATAATAATCATTTGCATTTATCAAATAAAATTTATTTAAGCATTCCAAATTCCACGATCAGTTGCAAGTTCTTTCAATAACCAACAACGTGGTGACTTGATATTCATTCCAAGTTCAATCATACTTGTTCTGTCATTTCTAGTACAGAAGTCATTCCCCTCAACAGCAAAGGTGGAATCAAAATATCTGCAATTTGTGTCATGTCACTTATCATCCCATCCAAACCAGGAAGTGATCCTGTCACTTCTTTGATCCCATACTTAAAAAAAAAATTTATTGTCATTAGTATTCTGTCAGACTCTGCTGATAACTTTTAACAGTTCCTGACACTTTTTTATACATTTAACCCATGATCTTAGATTCATCATCTGTTCCTTTTCCCTACCTCCACTTTATATATATACATATATATGTGTGTGTGAATATATGTATATATATATATATATATACGTATATATATATATATATATATATATATATATATATATACGTATATATATATATATATATATACACATACATACATATTACACTTATTTATATTGTTGAATTCTCTATGCATCAACATTAATCTCTTCAGGTAATTCTGGTTTGTGTTTGTTAGTGGAATCACTTCTCTTTCTGTCTTCAGAATTTTAATCTTGAGAGTTTGCCATCCCTCCTGAGCACATTTGCCTGTAGAATGGTAGTCTTTTGGGATCCCAGCTGGGAGTGTATAGGGTGCTCAAGGAGAACTGGCATCTCTTCTATGGGGGCTTTCCAAGTGTTTTTCAGGTCTGCTCCTTCTCACTTGGTGTCTACCTGGCACTCAGTTCTCACTTACGATTTCAAGGAGCTGTGGAATTCACAGTGGCTACATCCCAGTAACCAACTTGGCAGATGGGCTTAGATCAGGTTGAGGGTAACTGACAGGCCTCAAATACATAGGAGAGTTAGGGTGGTGTCCACCCCAAGCATAGGAGGACTTCATCCAGTGGAATGGGCAGATGAAAATAATTTGTTCCAGTGGTCATTAAAGTAGCTGAAGTAGGAGCTGTGGAGTGCTTAAAGCTTGGTCAAATATGGAAGATGCCAAAGTCATTCACTACATCTAGAGGCATCTCCAGTCATCCTGACTTTTGTCTCTCTGCCCTGGACTTTGATGACTTTGGAAGACAGAATAAGGTCCACAGTGTTGTGTAATTCTGCCTCACTTAAATCCAATTCACACACACTGGTCAAGACATCACCCATGATGACATGACATCAACCTCTTTGAAAAGGAAGAATCAAAATCCATCCTCAGAACGCCTGGAAATCTACTTTCCCAAGATCTAGGGTATATGGAAAATATTACCTATTCCTTTTTATCACAAACTCTGAGAGAATGGTCACTCATTCTGAAGAGTCCCAACATTTTAAACCCAACAATAATATCTATATAAGTGAGAATCGAATATAGCATAAAACTCCCCATTTTGGGTTCCTCTACCTTTTGAAGAAATGATTTTGGAGATTTTATTTTGAGAAAAGACAGACAGAGACAGCAAATAGAGTGGCAGAGAAAAATCCAAAGATTTCTGTAGAGATACAATTGAAGTCTCCAGTCATTACAGTTGCTTTGCCTTGCTTGTGAGGTTTTCACCAATTTCTTCTTTCCTTCCAGATGGAATATCCTCCAATGACAAAATCCCATCTAATTTTTCATTCATTAATCATCACTGAAATGCTCTTCACCATACTTCTTTGTCTACCTCCCCATATCTTGGATTTTTCATTTAACTGTATTTTCTATTGTAAAATGTTCCCCTTCAGTGACTCTGATTCTTTTTAGTAAGTATAATTTAATCATCCAAAGTCATATTAGAATAAAGTTATCCCACTATGGTCCAGTGATGGCTATGAAATCTCTTTTGTCTTCTCACATGCACTGCTCGTGGAGTTTTCCTGTTTGCATAATAATTATTGTTTCTACTATGTGTGACACCTTATGTTAGAAATAAAAGATAATTGAAAAGATGATGAAGCACATTCTTTGAACTTTGGAATCTTTCAAATGGCTATGCCTGAGGATTGTCTTTTCTATGACACGTCTTCCATACTTTCATATATCAGAAAGTTCTCCAGTTTCAGGAGAGACCACTTATTTGATTTTCATTAATATATGCTCCTCAAAAGAAATACATGGCCTAGAAACTTGCATATTACCATTTGAAGTAAGTATGGAATTTCCACAAAATATATTTATTCCACGAAAAATATTTCTTAAAGTATCTACTACCAAGTACTGAGTTGTCTGAACATAATACTATGAAAATAAGGGGCCAATTTATGGCCATGGATACACTAAAAAAAGGGATGTCCTCAATGCCGAGCAGCTCAGGGTTAGAATTCTCACCTCTGCAGAATTGAGGAGGTTAATTTATGATTAAATTTCTACTAATCTAGCATACCATCTAATGGTTAAAGGATTAGTCGAGAAGGTCCTAAAGCATCTTTTGATCTTGATCAATAAAATGCATCATGAAAATTCCACAGAAGCAACAACCCTCTTGATTAGTCTTTTAATTGCCATCTTCATGTCCTTATTCCTAAATGTATATATGATAGGATTCAAGAAGGGGGTTATAAGAAAGATAAAAATGAGCAAAAATTTATCCAAAGATAATGTGGGAACTTGCCATACATAGACAAAGAAACAAGGAGCAAAAAACAAGAATACTACTGAGAGGTGAGCTGAGAGTGTGGAGAAAGCCTTGGACAAACCAGCTGAAGAGTGGTGTCTGACAGCGACCAGAATAATTATGTAGGAGATGATTAGGATGAAGAAGGTGCCCATCGAGACAATCCCACTATTTAGAGTGACCACATATACTACCCTGGAAGTATCACTGCAGGCAAGTTTTGCAACCTGGGGAAAGTCACAATAAAAACTTTCAAGTTTGTTAGGACCACAGAAAGGCAAATTTATAACAAAAACAAACTGAGTCACAGCATGAAGTAACCCAATCATCCAGGCAACAGTGGCAAAACAAATACATGCTTTGCGGTTCATA
This sequence comes from Potorous gilbertii, assembly GCA_028658325.1. Lineage (NCBI taxonomy): Eukaryota > Metazoa > Chordata > Mammalia > Diprotodontia > Potoroidae > Potorous > Potorous gilbertii. The sequence continues at coordinate 11,761,235 of CM053774.1, read as the reverse complement.
ATAATCAGGTAATGGAGAGGCTTACAGATGGCCACATATCTGTCATAAGCCATGGCTATCAACAACACCAGCTCAGTTCCTCCTATGAAATGGATAGAAAACATCTCCATCATGCATTCTGGGAAAGAAATGATCTTACCTTCCCTGAAAATGTCAAGGATCATCCTTGGGATTGTCGAAGAGGATAGACCAAAGTCAGTAAAAGAAAGGTTGGCCAGCAAGAAGTACATAGGGGAGTGAAGGTGAGAGTCAAAAATCACTGTTATCACAATTAAGAGGTTGCCCAGCACGATTCCCACATAGAATGAAAAGAAAAATAAGAAAAGGAAAATTTTCATTTCCCAAGAACTTGACAACTCCAGCATCACAAATTCAGTAACCACAGAGTTGTTTATACCATCCATTTTGAGAAGTGGTGTCGCAGGCGCTGAAATTACCTAAGGGTAAAGAAAGAATAAGAATTAGAAGTGTAAGGAATTAAAGTATTTATCCTATTTGTTCCACCAATGATTTTGGAAGATGTTAGATAGGTGATGGATAGAGTGCGGCAGCCTCCATGCCTGACACCTTGCTGTCCTTGAGCAGGCATCTCGATGCAAGCCTCGTGCAGCTCCTTCTGGAGCTGGAGCAGCTGTAAGGGAAGTGGGGGGCCCTGAACGCCCGAGTCGAGGACACTCTGATGTATCAATGAGTAAGCTAATGTATAACCTTGGCAGAGAAATAGCATCGTTTTTTGCCAAAGATTCTCTTAACCTAAAATGTTATTTGAAAACTCTAGTAATGTTTAATTTTTAAACATTATATATAATATATATTCTATTCATATAAATATTATATAAATTGATAAATATTTATACATATAAACATAAATGGGTGGGGACTTGGAAGAACTGAGATCAGATGGAAATTAAAGACTCAAAAGAACACATTCACTCTACACGTACTATATGGCCAAAAACACAAATGGAAGAAAAAGCAAAAGCAAAATTGAGCCCTGTTAAGATTATAATGACCAAGTTTGCATTGGATAAAAAGATAAAAAAATGTACCCCTTTACCTAAGTCAAAGTAGGGGAGGGTAGGGAGTGGTTATATGAGCTTGCATCATGACATACCTTGTCAGATTCAATTGCTGTGTTTATTTCTGCAGATCTACTTTTTTTCTCTTTCATTTTTCCTCAGTTACAAGGCACAAGTGGGAGTAGAGATAGGATCTATTCAGAAATAAAGATGATATAAAAATAAGATATATCAAAAGCAAAAATATATAGCAAAAGTATCATTAAAAAAACCGTGAAGGTTTCATAAGGTTTTTTCCATCTTCTATTTAAAAGGATTCTTTACCACTCCCCTCTAGAGCCCCAAATTTTTAGTTACTTTGAAAAATCAAAATATGTCTGAGAAATATGGTCTTTTCTTAAAGATGAAATAATTTCTTTTGCTTACAAAACTCAACAGCATGAAAAATGAAGACTAATTTGTAGTATTAACTAAGTTACTACACCCTTTGTTAGAGGTTATCTTATACTCAATTCATTATTTGTAATAATTCTAGTAGTGCTTATTATACCAATATTGTGTGTTTGCATATAAATGGTGTCAGGGAGAAGTGGAGATCAGAGGGAAGTTTACCAAATACATCTAGAATGGAAAATAAAATATACTTATCTGCCAGTCCCAGAGCTTGACAATTGTTACCACCAATAATGTGAATGTAATCCATTCATGATCACTGATAGTAATTTAATTTTTAAACTATCCCATATCAAAATACAGTCTTTGAGGAGAGTTTTACAGGCTTAAGCCACTGAAATGTTTAAGGAGTAAGCGGAGCTCAAAAGGACAAAAGAAGCCAAGGGGGAGTTAAAGAAGAGGGAGCAAAAGAGATATTTAAAGAAAAAAAACTATCAGAAACAGAGAAAAAAAGAGCTTTTTTTTTCCCTTGGGGGCGGGGTGGGATGTTTATAAGTTGAAAGTGCCAGACATGCCTCAGGGGATAGCTGGTGGCACGAGGGTCATAGAATACACACCCAGTCTGAACCAAGGTTTTTTTGAACAGTTCACACTAACTCTTTTGTGTATCACGAGTATGTCCTCTGTGCCTGATTTGCTTTAACCTTTTATGAAATTTAAATCTTGAAGAGGAAGAATGAAAAGTTCCTAACAAATAGTGCTCACTCTCTGGTGTAAGGAAATGTGAGTGTTGGATGCTGAGTGGAAATTAATGTAAGTCCTTTTGTATTCCAGACCTTTGACAGCTTAAGGCATGATTCAGCTTTCATGCAAGTTTTACCTTCACCCATCACACTTTACACATTTCATTTCTCTGAAGATGAATTCCAACCAACTGCATCTTAGAAAAAATACAGAAAAGGCATCATGAGCAGAAAAATAGGAAAATTATTCTATCTATTAATATGTGTCCTACACAATCTTCTGTTGGGACAATAGGGTTTAAAAAATAAGGTGAGAGAAATTGGTAAGAAAAGGATTCCATTCATTCTGTTGTTGTGGAGATTAATCTGAGTTCATGACCCTGAGTGGAATAAAAAAAACATTTCCAAACTTCATCCAAAGGAGGTAAAAAAGGGCATATTAGACTCATCCATTTACTCAGAAAATGTCATCTCTTGTAGTTAGTCGCTTTGGTATAAATATTTGACAATATCATGATGAGTAACCTGCAGCCTGAGTGCAGACTGAATTCAAACTTCACAGAAAAAAATCCCCTTAACAAAAGGATTTGTTCTGTAAACCTTGGACTCAGTCAAAAGACTGCACCCAAGGACCTAGACAGCCACATGAGACCTCCAGGCCCAGCTGTAGGTTCCCAACCCCTGAATATTGAGCTGAGACAAACAAGAAATACGGATATATACTTTAATAGAATAAAACAGAAGAAATCAGAAACAGATTTTGATTGATATGAAGGAATCTGATAATATTATTTAGGGTAATCTATTTAATAAATGAAAACACTGAATTAATTTTCCCAGATGACACTTCAAGTCATTCACAAGCCACAACTAGAACTTGGGTCTATCTTCTATGACAAATAGAATCCTAGTCTCTTAATTTTCAATCATATCTTCTTTCACAACAATATCCTATCAATTTCTATGAAAAGGGGATTATCTACTGAAGTTGCCACTTCTCACAAGGGTCAAGAACAATCAGTCTTGCTAAAGTTATCTTTAGTGGAGTCTTAGCAAGATAGTTAACCTCTTTGCACATTTCCCACAACTGTAAAATGAGAGAGCTGTACTATATGTTGTCCAAGATCCATTTCAACTCTTTATCTATCACCGTATTAATATAAATCTGGTCTGTACCCCAGATCCTAGGATGACGACAATCTAAGAAAACAATAATAGCATTTTTGTACTTACCTGTCATATTGCAATTTATGAAACACTGGATTTTTTGTTTGTCCTTTCTTTCCACTTACCCCTACTTTTCCCTTTCTCCTAAGTGCACTTTAAGAAATTTCCCCTTTAGAATTGATAAATATTCCTTCCTGATTATCATCATTGACCCTTAAAAGCTATGGATTACTGTTCTTCCAGCACTGGACACATACCAACTAACAGACAATGGATGCCACCATCAGTCATACACATAAACAAGGTTGTAGCTGAGGAGATAAATATTATAGGCCCTCAGGATAAAAGAAAGAAAAACCAGGAGGAAAGAAGACATTACAGAAAAAACAAGAAAACATAACAGAGCTCCAAATAATTACACTGACCCAGATGGAGATTGTCTTAATCCCTGCCCAAAGCAGAACAAATCTGCTTCTCATAAGGTTTTCCAAGAACTAATTAATATAGGAATGGCCAAAACACTGTTAACCATTCAGTCTTTAATATGAGAAAATTGGACTTCGAGTACAAAAATAGCTGAAAGATATAAAGAATAAAAAACCAATCCACCAAAGGTGGAAATATTCAAAATAAGCAAAGAGACCTAGGCCATTCCTGGGTTTGTCAAAGTTAAATCTCACTTCAAATATTCTGTACTGTTCTTATTGACTCATTTCAGAAGAGACATTAATGAGATGGCAACCTGGATGATAAGGGGATTGATTGAGGGAACCAGAGATATTTAGTTCAGCAAAGAGAAGACAATGGTCTTCAGATACTTGAAGGATTGTCATGGGAGACAGGAATTACACCACCTTGACTGTAGAAGGTAGCACTAGGATTTATGGATATGAAACTGGTGACTTCTAAATCAGTTAATATGGATTATTTTGATTTATCTTAGTATAAAGGATTAAGAAGAGTTTAGCCAGTATAAATATTCTATTAAGCCTCAATTTCTTGTAGATTCAGCACATGAATATTTTAGCAAGTTTCAATATACTTTTAGTAATGCAGTTGGCAGAATTTTACACTGATTCAACCATTTTGGAGAGCAATCTGAAATTGTGCCCAAAGAGTTCTTAAACTTCCTACTAGGGGTGAGGAACCTATATCCTTGAGGTCAGATGCGGCCCTCTAAGTCCTCAAGTGCAGCCCTGTAACTGAATCGGAACTTCACAGAACAAATCCCCTTAATAAAAGGATTTATTCTGTAAAACTTGGATTCAGACCAAAGACTGCACCCAAGGACTTAGAAGGCCACATGTATCCTAGAACTTTTAGGTTGCCTACCCCTGATAATACCCTTTTACCCATCAATATCACTACTAGTTCTATTTCCAGAGATGATTAGGGGAAAAAGGAAAGAACCTATATGTTCTAAAGTATAGTGGCTTTCTTTGTGGTATCAAAGAACTGGAAACTCAAGAAATACCCATCAATTGGGGCAGGGCTGAATCGGTTGTAATATTGATGGAATGCTCCTGTGCTATTAGAAATGATTAGCTCAGTGATTTTAGAAAAACATGAATTGACTTGCATGAAACAATGAAGGATGAAATGAACAGGACCAAGAGATTGTTATAAATAGTAACAGCAATATTGTTTGAAGAACAGCTTGGAGTGGCTAACTCATTTTGACCATTATAAATACCAAAATTAACTAAAAAGCATCTATGAAAGGAGATGGAATTCACCTCCAGAGAATGAATTGATAAATAGAAGTTTGTATGCAATTAGTTTACATATATATACGTATTTGTCTCCCATGATAGCCATCTCTAGGGCAGAAGGGAGGGGAGAGGAGGAGACAAACCTCAGGAAAAAAAAGAAAGTTACCTGTTCATTTTATTATATATGTAAAAGGAATAGCAAGCTTTACATAACAGACTTATAAATTTATATGTAATCATCTTTTTTCTACTATAGTATGTCAATGCTTACTTTATTTCACAAATTAAAAATAAAAGAGTTTTATTTTTAAAAATCAATAGTAAATTATTTAGAATAGGAAATATATTTTTATAGAAATAAAATGATAAAATCACAGAACAAAGCTGAGAAAACACAGGGCTCATTACTAAAGGTCAGACTGCCCTTTTCAAGTTCTTGCAGGGTGGGAAGTTGACTCAACTCACAAAAAATTCCTCTTTTAGTAAGTTAATTCTTTTTCATTGAGCAATTTAGACTCATAGCAGAAATCCTTAAAGAATGTCTGAAGGAGACTTCCCAAAAAAATTCACAGGATGATAAACATGACTTCTCAACCAATGAAATATTGAGTCTAGTGGTTTTCCCATCCTAAAAACATGCTGTTTTACCCCTTGACAGGTCCAACAGTCAAAAATTGCAATATCTACTTCTCTGTAAATCTTATGTGTCACTCTGATGAATATATTTCCTTTTTATTTTGTTATAGAGATGAACTTTGTAAACTTGTGAAACTACCACTATTCACTGAGGGATTAGCTGATCTGATTTAATGATTACCTTCTGGCCTTGCATTTAAATCATTTTTCCCAGAAGTAAAAAGTCTCAGAAATTTTCTCATTTAGATATAAATTCAACAAATATAACAGAGAGGCATGAATTTGTTCAATATAAAGAAAATCTTTGTTGGGATTAATACTGATGATTCTTGAACCATCTTCCTATCCCCAATTCCTCTTCTGAACTCCATTCTTATATTGCAAACTGCTTGATAGATATAATTTCTTACATTTCCTGTAGGCATGTCAAATTAAACATACCCAAAAGAGAATTTAACTATATTTTCCAAAAAATTTATCTTCTCCAAACTTCCCAGTATCTGTGGAGAGCACCACCAACCTAGCAGTCACCCAGCTTCACAACCTCAGCACTGTTTTCTATTCTTCCTGTGTCCTTTCCTCCCCATACCCAGTCAGTGGTCAATTTTCTTGCTCCTACCTGCATAACATTACATGCATCTATTCCTTTTTCTCTACTCCCATAGCCTCTGCTCTGGTTCAGTTCCCAATTATTTCTCACTATTGTAATAAGTTCCTACTTGGTTTCTCTGCATCCAGTATTTTTCCCCTTTAATTTATCTTCCACATTGTTACCAAATTAATATTCCTAAAACACAGAATTGACTGTATTACCCCACTCTTCACATATCTTCAGTGCCTACCTATTGCTCCGTGATAGCCTTTGTTTCCAGCGTGCTAACACATAGCTTACCCTTACACATACCTGGCACATAGTCGGTATTTAATAAATGTTAGTGGAATGAATTGAGTTGCCTGCAGGAGAATTGAGTTCCCTAGCACTGAAAGTGGAAAAACTGAGACTATATGAACATTTGTGGATGATGATTTGGAGGTGTGAACATGTAATCTGAGACTGTCAAATCCTATGCTCCAAAGAGTGTATACATTCATTAGTAAGAGTCAGATGTAGATTAATGATAGTAGACCTCAAATTCAATAGATGCAGAAACATAACAAGGAAAGATGAGGGAGAGTGAGAGGCATAAATCAAAATGCAGCTGTAAGAACAAAAAGAACGTCTATGAAATGATATGATAGAATTTGAAATAATCTCACATACCAGTTCTGAGGCAGGGTATGAGGCAGGATTAGTTATTAGATAAAGTCAAGGTATATAATTGTCCCTCCTATAATTACTTTTCAAGACAATGAACTACATGAAATTCTTCCCTACCAAGGAAAATAATTAAATTCCTGAATGTTTATGCTCTACTGATGCCCCTGAGATATAGCTCATCATTGGCTTTCCCCTGCTAGTTGTATTTTAGAGGCACACTGGATTTCCCTAAGGAAAAAGGTTTCAAACATTTATCCAACAAAGAAGTGGAGAGGGTAGGAGAGATGCAGAGAACTGTTTCTTATGCAGTAGAGAAAATAATGTCCTAGTAAACATGAACTAATGGCACAGAAATATAAAATTTTTTGGTATGAGGGAGGTGGTAAAAAAAAAAAGTATCCACACAAATGACAGGTACCAATACTGCCTTGGTGTAAAAAGGAAGACTTGAAATAAAAGTCAGTGTCATAAGGTAACCACCGCCTCAGTAAGGAAGTAATCAACTAGTAAGTATATATCAAGTAAAGGAGGCAAAGTGGTTTACTTCTGTGCAATAGCAACATCTATTATGAGAGAGTCAACCCTGATCCAGGATAGTAAAACAAGAAGAGTAAATCACTGAGTTGGTATTTTGTTACAGGTCAGACTGATAGTGGTTTCAAAACTATTTGGAATTTAAAAAGAGAAAGTTGTAAAATATAGCTGAAAGCACTGACTTCAGGAATCTTGTTCCTGCCTACATTTCCCAATGTGCCTCTATTCCCCTTTTACATGTCATGTGTATCCTTAGTGACATTCTATGTGCTCCTAAAAGCTGCCCAGGTCTTTTGTACATACCAAAAGTTTGTGGGTTGATGCCTCTGTGTCACAAAGTTGCCAAGAATTACTTAATAAAACATTCTGAGAAAACCTGGAAAGAGCTTTATGAACTGATGCAAAGTTAAGTCAGAGCAGAATGAGGAGAACAATCTACATAATAACAGAAATATAATAAAGATAATTTTGAAAGACTTAGTAACTCTGGTCAATACAAAGGCTCCCCACAATTCCAAAGGACTTGTCATGAAACATCTGTTTCCCTGAGAATTATGGACAAATGTCTTCCTTATAGTGACAAATAAGCAACTAAAAATGTGATTTGAAATTTGAGATTTATAAAAGGAAGAATGAAAAGGAAAGGAAAACAAATTGAGCTCTTGAGACTAGGTATTAGAAAACTCCAGATTAATGTATATATAAAATAAAAAGTCTTAAGATGACAGAAAAAAATACTCCTAGTAGAATCTAAGTTCCATAACATTAGAAATCACTATCTCATATAAACTTTGAATTCACCAACATGTATGATACATGTGTTGTATAAACCATAAGGTCTAAATAAATGGTTGTTTTAAAGATTCTCAAACGTGTTCACACTTAGCTAGAAATGTTCTATGAACAGACCACTTGTAATTGACAGAGAAGTCCACTTTAAATACTCTTTACACTTGAAGTAACCCTAGACATGTTTTCATTTGAGATCCAGAAAAAAAAGGATATGTAAGAGAGGGCATTTGTTCATTTGGTTAAAGGCACAAAGTATAAATTTATATACAAGTGAATTGGAGTTAATCCTGCCTGAACAACGGGCAACCTGCCCAGAATCATCTCTTCTCCCTGCCTTTTCCTTGAATTCCTCCCTTATTTTCCTTAACTTCGAATAGTTTCCATTATCTCCATTTCTCTAAGACTCCTAGATATAAGGAATCATGAGTGAGAAAAGTTTTCTTCATTACATATCAACAGGAAAATATTTTCATTTTATTTCCTTTGAATTACCACCCAACATCTTACAGATTTCTAAGTGTAGTAACTTAAATTGGCTTATTTTATTCTCACAATATATTACCAAGTGATGCAAAGTAGAAATTATTTTCTTGATGTTCTGAACAAGGTCAAGGAGGAATCATCCCAAGACTTGATTTCTCACAATGCTTAAGGATGAGAAGGCATTGTGGATTGAGAGCTATTCTTTTGATTACATTTTCTAGATGCTGTACATTTGGCCACAAAGTCCTGACATCATCAGGCAAGGACTCATTTTAGGAGTGTTATGAAAATCTCCAACTTTTAAAAAGGAAATGAGAACCACTGGTCCACTAGCAATGGGGAAGCAAGTAACAAAGGTGGAGAAGCAAGTGAAAGGAAAGAACCAGTGAGGACAGTTCTGAATTGGAGACACAGACACTGTGTACAAAATGGACCTTGGCCTATTGTCTAAGGATGGCAAATTTTTTTTAGGATTGAAACAGTGTAATAGAGATTGGCCAGAAGGAGATTTCTCATGGACTTGATCATGCCTTGGTTTGATACAATTCTTCACCTGACCATCTGAGCATGGGCAGGCATTCTAGCTGCTAGGTCCACTTCATAAATTAGTTATTGAGACAGATCTGAGATTCATATTAAAAGCCTCTGGGGGAGCTTGGAGAGAGGTAATGTCAGAGGGAGAGGAAGGAGAAGAGTAAGGAGATTCAAATTTCCATCTCCTAGCTAGGGTTGAAGGAAGATATGCTGTAGCCCTCTTCTTGGGAAAAAGGCCTTAGAACCTCTTCACTTAGGCCTATTTGTAGCAGATGAGCTATAGAAAGCCTGTATTTTTTTTCCTCTGTTGGAAAAGAGGTTCAAAAAGCAAATGAGGAGAAGAATATCTTAAAAAGCAGAATGGACGAAATGAAGAAGGAGGTCCAAAGGCTTACTGGAGAAAATAATTCCTTCAAAATTAGCATGGAGAAAATGGAAGCTAATGACTTTACGAGAAATCATTAAAATATTAAACCAAAGCAAAACAATGGAAAAATAGAAGGCAATGTGAAATAAAAAACAAGTGACTTGGGAAATAGGTCAAGTAGAGATCATTTAAAAATTATTGTTCTATCTGAAAACCATGATCAAAAAATGAGCCTAGGCATATTTTAAGAAATTATCAAGGAAAACCACCCTGTTATTCTAGAACCCGAGAGTAAAATAGAAATGGAAAAAATTCACAAATAACCTGCTGAAACAGATCCCAAAAAAGAAAACTCTAAGAAATATTGTAGTTAAATTCCAGACTTCCCAGGTCAAGGAGAAAATATTACAAGCAGCCAGAAAATAATGTCAAGTATTGTGAAAACACAATCAGGATAACACAGGATTTAGCAGCTTCCACACTAAGGGATAAGGGGACTTGGAATATAATATTCCAGAGGTCAAAGGATTAATACCAAGAATCACCTACCATGCACAAGTGAGTATACTATTTCAGGGGGGGAAAATGGAATTTCAACAAAATAAAAGACTTTGAAGCATTCTTGTTAAAAAGATTAGAACTGAATAGAAAATTAGACTTTCAAATACAAGAATCAAGAGAAATAGGAAAAGGTAAACAGGAAAGAGAAAACATAAGGGACTCATTAAAGTTTAACTGTTTACATTCCTACATGGAAAGATGATATTTGTCACTCATGACACCTTTTTCAGTAATAGAATAAAGGCAGCTACATGGTGAAGTGAATAGAGCACCCGTGCAGGAATCAGGAGTACCTGAGTTCAAATCTCACCTCAGACACTTGACATTCCTTAGCTGTGTGACCTTGGGCAAGTCACTTAACTCCAGTTGTCTCATCCTTGGTCATCTCCAGTCATCCTGATGAATATCTGGTCGCTGGATTCAGATGACTGTGGAGGAGAAGTGAGACTGGTGACCTGCACATAATGCCTCACTCGAAACAAACTAAAGTGCCAGTCATGTCATTATTTCTCTGATGGCATGGGACTTATTCAGCAATGAAGGATGAATATACATACACAAATCTAAGCACCTTTTGACATTAACCTCCAATTATCTTCTGCAATTAGGTGGCTCTTGTTTGTCCTTCATTCTCAAAGATAATCAAGGCATCAAGAAGGCTCTATTGACCCAGTAGAATAACGCAACTTTAATATACACTTCTAATAAACACCAATATAAACCTCTAATATACAACCCATAATTGTGTTCCACTGGTAATTTTGTACTGAAATCACACTGGTTAACCCTATGGAAAAAATCAACAGAAGGGTTGTTTGGCAATGAAACAGAAGGGAAGTGATATTGCACAGAGAAGTTATTCTTATGCTTTAGGGAAAATAATATTCTTCTTGATGTGAAACTGACTTTCAGGGATGAGTCTGTTTGGAGTTATTGCAATAAGGAAGGGAGAATGTTTCCAAACATTGGTCAGATATTTACTCCTTCGAAAGAGAAAAAAAGGTGAAAATGAAGTTATATCAGAATTATGGTATGACTTTAATTAAGATGGTTAGGTAGCTAATCTGTAAAAAGGAGGAAGATGACAGTGGCTTTCGTAGCACCAGTCCCTTTTATCACTCTAATGCAGTTTTAAAATAATGGAGTGCCAGGATCATTCAATATGATTCATTATGCTCCTGACTTCAGAATGATTATCAGTAGTAACTGTCACTCTTCCCTCCCAGATAAATTAACTTATTTTTTTTCATTGTCTTGCTCCTTAAGGGGGTCATTCCCTATTTACTTATTCAAGAGGCCTATTCACTGAATGGGAATTACCTCACTCTAAATGAGTAGCTGAATAGGCCAAGGACTCCCACTGCATCCTGGACGATCTCCAGTCATCCTGATGAATATCTAGTCACTGGATCCAGATGACTCAGGAGGAGAAAGTGATGCTGGTGACCTTGCACAACCCTCCCTCACTCAAAAACCAAGTCAAGTACAAGTCATATCATCATTTCTCTAATGTCATGGTCCTCTTCAAAAACAAAGGATGAACACAGATTGTGAAAAAGATAGAGAGAGGAGGACTTAATGTGGCAAAGTAGGGTAGATTCAGAGCTTTCTTTATACTTTGATAGGTTTACCTAGTTATCTATTAGTTCCTCTGTTATTTGTGTACCCAAAAAGCATTATGTGTATCAGCCTGTGCTGGAATTTGCACTTGGCCTTTGACACAGAGCAAACCAAATGACTGGGGTGGGATTTTTCTGTTTCATCAAGTCAACAATAAATGAATCTTTACATGTTAGATAAAGATGAGTATAGCCAGTCCCAACTCAGAAGAGTCAGATAGTTGAGGTTCAAAATTAGAAGACCCCATTAGACCATGTATTAGTAAACATAAGTGAATTTACTTGACTATAGCATGGAATGCATATTCAGAAAGGGTACTGATTTAGAGGGTTGCAGAGGGGAGGATTTGGTGAAGAGGGAAATTGGAGTCTGACTGGGAGGGGGGAGTTTAATAAGTTCAGTTTGGAAAATATTCTGTTTAAGATTCCTCTGGTATATCCAGTTTAATAATTCCAATAGGCAGTTGGAGATGCAAGACTGGATTGAACACAGAAAATAGAGCTGGATAAATCTGTACACGCTTGAGGGCAGTGTTCCCATTACTTTTCTCTTCTAATCTTAAATTCATCGGGTGTTTGTGCAAAACCTATTTAAATTTTGTGTCCATTTTTGTCCATTTGTCTATTATGTCCACTTTGTATTATGTAATTCTATCACTTGTTTGGTCATGAATCAGATTATGGGATTTATTTATTTAGTTGTCTTAAAAACAAGACCTCTTTCTCCCTTTTAGCCTTTATCCTTGAGGACAGAGGAAGATTTTCATCATACTGCAAGGATTCCTGACTGCTGATTGGGACATTCAGGAGGAAAACCTAAGAGTTGTACAGAATTTAGACCAGACAGTCTGAAATTTTTTAATTTTGCTTCAAGAGGTTCATCAAATGGCAGGATTTCAGGATATTCCAAAGAAATATCTGAAAGCCTGAAAACATTTTCATCCAGTAAAGAACAGAAACACTGTAGACCAGTAGAACAGTTACAGAAATACTTGGTATTGAAATAGATAAAAAGATTTCATTTGGATGTTCAAGATTATTTCTCTGGAGTGTAACTCTTGCTAGTGAATATCTGAGTTAACAATGTGACTGCAAGGCCCATCTGATTCACAGCTCTAGATAACTTTGAATTCTAACCAAAATGATTTTTCTTGAGTTTTCAATTTTATGATATCAAAATTGTCTAATTTATTTTCTATGATTTTCTTCATATCTTGTTAATTATGAATTATCTCACTCATACTAATGATGTGACATAAATGCTAGAAGTCGAAGTGATCCAGATAAGATACATTTCACAGCTATAAATAAAGGAGTGTTTTAACTAAACAAGGGATTCAGGTAGGCACAAAAGATAAAATGGATCTCTTCAATTACATTAAGTTGAAAAGATGTTGAATGAACAGAAATTGAATCATTAATAGATCTATAGTTTTCAAAATTCTGTAAAAACGGGACATTTGCTCTTCTTGAGTACTTTCATAACTTTGTCCCTGTCTATGGTATTTCACACATCATTGAGAATGACTTAGCAATCATATTTGACAGTTTTCTTTTGTAAAATAAATTTCACAGATTTAGTTTTGTTCATTTCCTAATTTTCTCCCTCTATCCCTCTTTCCATCTTCCCTCCCTGAGTGCCAAAGAACATATAAAAGAAACATTTTGAAGAAAAATCAGGAAAACCAACTACAATTTTGAAAATTCTCAATATGTATGCAATATTCCATACCTCTTCAAAGGAAAAGAATGGAAATTTTAATATTCCCCCTTTAAACTTTATTCCTTTGAATTTTACAAAATTCATTTTAATTGTTTTATGCTTGTTCTTTCCATTTACTTTTCTATCATCATTAAATATGTTACTTTCTTCTGTTTCCTTAATAAATTTTCACCAGTTCATGCAAACCTTTCCATACTTCACCATAGATATACTTCTTATTCCTCAAAGCACAATAATATGCCTTTAGATTTATCAACCAGAATTTATTTAGTTGTTCCATATTTCATGATCAGCTGTAGATTCTTTCAATAACCAACAATGTGGTGACTTAATATTCATTCCCAGTTCTATCATTCTTGTTCTGTAATTTCTACTATAGAAGTCATTCCCCTCAACAGAAACCTTTGAAGCAAAATATCTACCATTTTTGTCATGTCACTTATCATCCTATCCAAAGCAAGTGGTGGTCCTGTCTCTACTTTGATACCACACTTCAAAAATAAATTCCATTGTCATTAGCTTTCTGTCAGACTCTCCTGATAACTTTTAACATTTCCTGAAACTTTTTTACACATTTAACCCATGCTTTTAGATTCATCATCTGTTCCTTTTCCCTTCCTCCACCTTCCATACATACCTGTTTTATACTTAATTTTACCAGTTCCCAATTGGTAAATTCCCAATACATCAACATTAATCTTTTCAGGTAATTCTGTTTTGTGTTTGTTAGTGGAATCACTTCTCTTTCTGTCTTCAGAATTGGAACCTTGAGAGTTTGTCATCCCTCCTGAGCACATTTACTTATAGAATTTTTGTCTTTGGGATCCTAGCTGGGAGTGTATAAGGTGTTCAAGGAGAACTGGCACCTCTTGTGTCAGGGCTTGCCAAGTGCTTTCCAAGTCTGCTCATTGTGCTTTGGTTTCTACCTGGCACTCAGTTCTCACCTATACCTCCAAGAAGCTGTGGAATGGAAAATGGCTACATTCCAGGAACCAACTTGGCAGATGGTCTTAAATCAGGTTGAGAGTAACTGACAGACCCCAAATACATAGTTGAGTTGGTATGGTGTTCACCCAAGCATAGGAGGATTTTATCCAGTGGAATGGATAGATGAAAATAATTTGTTCCAATGGCCATTAAAGTAGCTGAAGTAGGAGCCGTGAAGTGCTTAGAGCTTGGTCAAATATGGAAGATGCCAAAGTCATTCACTACATCTTGAGCCATCACCAGTCATCCTGACTTTTGTCTCTCTACACTGGACTTCGATGACTCTGGAAGACAGAGTAAGGTTGATAGTGTTGTCCAATTCTGCCTCACTTAAATCCAATTCATTCACACAGGTCAAGACATCACCCATGATATCATTGATCTTCTTAAAAATGAAGAATCATAATCCTTCCTCTGAACTCCTGGAAATCTACTTTCCCAAGATCTAGGTTTTATGTAAAACATTAACCATTCCTTTGCATCACAAATTCTGACACAATGGTCATTCACTCTGAAGAGTCCCAAGATTTTAACACCAATAATGACATCTATATAAGTGAGAAAGAGATATAATAGAAAACTTCCCTTTATGTGGTTCTTCTACCTTTCCAAGAAAAGATTTTGGAGATTTTAGTTTGAGACAAGACAGACAGAAACAGGAAACAGTGGCAGGGAACTATCCAGAGATTTCTGGAGAGATACAATTGAAGTCTCCAGTCATTACAGTTACTTTGTCTTGCTTGTGATGTTTTCATCAATTTCTTCTTTCCTTCCGGATGAAATATCTTCCAATGACAAAATCTGATCTATTTCTTCATCCATTTGTCATCACTGAAATGTTCTTCACCATACTTCTTTCTCTACCTCGCCATATGCAAGATGTTTTCATTTAAATTTATTGTTTGTAGTAAAATACTCCACTTTTGCTCTCCTGATTCTTTTTAGTAAGTACAATTTAATGATCCAAACCCATATTACAGTAAAGTTATCCCACCATGATTGAGTGATGGCTACGAAATCAATTTTGTCTTACTGTGTTATAGCATGTGTTGCTGGTGGATTTTTTCTGCTTGCAAAATATTTATTGATTCTACTATGTGTGATACTTTATGCTAGAAATTAAGGATAATTGAAATGAGGATGAAGCATGTTCTTTGCCCTTTAGAATCTTTCAAATTGCTGTACCTGAGGATTGTCATTTCTATGACTCTTCTTCCACATTTTCACCTTATATCAGAAAGCTCTCCAGTTTCTGAAGAGAAAACATACTTCATCTTCATTAATACATGCTCCTCCAAGGAAATACATGGCCTAGAAACTTGCATATTACCATTTGAAGCAACTAAGGAATTTCCACGAGAAAATATTTATTCCATGGAAAATATTTCTTAAAGTACTTATTACCAAGCTCTGTGCTGTCTAAACAAATGCTATGCAATTAAGGAGACAATTTATTGAATAAGATATACTAAAAAATAAATGGATGTCCTCAATGCCAGAGCAGCTCGAAGTTAGAATTCTCATCTCTGCTGAATTAAGGAGGAGTGAATTTATAATTAAATTTCTACTGATGTAGCATATCATCTCATAGTTAAAGGACTCATCAAGAAGACCCTGAAGCATCTTTTATCTTGATCAATGAAATCCATCATGAAAATTTCACGGAAGCAATAATGCTCTTGGTTAGTCTTTTAACTGCCCTCTTCATGTCCTTGTTCCTAAATGTGTATATGATAGGATTCAAGAGAGGGGTTATAAGAAAGATAAAAATGAGCAAAAATTTGTCCAAAGATAATGTGGGAACTTGCCACACATAGACAAAGAAACAAGGAGCAAAAAACAAGAATACCACAGAGAGGTGAGCTGAGAGTGTGGAGAATGCCTTGGACAAACCAGCTGAAGAGTGGTGTCTGACAGTGACCAGAATAATGATGTAGGAGATGAGTAGGAGGAAGAAGGTGCCCATTGTGACAATCCCACTATTTACAGTGACCACATATACTATTGTGGAAGTATCTCTGCAGGCAAGTTTTGCAACCTGGGGAAAGTCACAATAAAAGCTTTCAAGTTTATTTGGACCACAGAAAGGCAAATTTATAACTAAAACAAACTGAGACACCGAGTGGACTAACCCAATCATCCAAGCAATAGTGGCAGAACAAATACATGCTTTGCGGTTCATAATAATCAGGTAATGGAGAGGCTTACAGATGGCTACATATCTATCATAGGCCATGGCTATCAACAACACCAGCTCAGTTCCTCCTATGAAATGGATAAAAAACATCTGTGTCATGCATCCTGGGAAAGAAATGAC
>CM053774.1:11722494-11734888 GCA_028658325.1 Potorous gilbertii | reverse complement strand
TAATTTGAAACTATTCCCAAAGGGTTGTTAAATTGCGCATACCATTTGACCTAGCAATACCACCACTAAATCCATACCCCAAAGTGACTGAAAAAAGGGAAAAGAACCTATATGTATGCATATAGCATATATAGCAGTTCTTTTTGTCACAGCAAAGAGTTGGGAATTGAAGGGATGCCCACCAGTTGGTGAATGTCTATGCACATGGAGTATGATTGTGATGGAATACTGTTGTACTGTTGAATACTATATATGTATGTGTACACACATACACACATATACATATACATATGCATATTCATATGTATACACATGCTCATATACATATATTCGTGTGTGTATCTACATCTATGTCAATCTCTATGTCTCTCTATATATGTCTCTCTCTCTCTCTCTCTGTATATATATATATATCGGGGCTTACTTTTGGAAGAAGATTTATGTGTGAGATGAGACTCTGGGAAGACTCTAAGCAGCCCCCAACCCCCTTCCCCTTTCCATATCCCCTCCCTTGCTCGCTCTCATCTGCCTTCATCCCCCTTTGAAAGCCTAGATATTAGTGCTTCCCTCTCTGGTAACTATGTATGTGCATAATGGTCAGACAATTGGGAACCTGTCTGTTGATTTTTATTTCTCTGTTTTTTCTCTGTTGAAGAGATAGGAGGCTTGGTAGCATTGGAAATGTAAAAGATAAAAAGACATGTCTGGAAGTATTTAGTTGAATTACTTAAAGTGATTGTTGTCTTTCCTTTTATACATGCAGATCCAAGAACTTGTGATAGCATGCCCCTTGCCCCTGTGCCCTAATGACCTGGCAGCCTCCGGTATGTTGTGGGCCTTACTAATTCAGCCTCTCCTCCTCATTTCCTTACTGATCCTGAGTACTTAATTTATTCTATTTCTTCTACCTTTCCTTCTTAATTGTGTGGGGTTTAAAATTTCTTGCAACTTCTGTTTCCTATCTAGGGCTTTCCAAAATCATTGGTGGAACAAATAGGATAAACATATTCATTCCTTACACTTCTAATTCTTGTTTTTTCTCTACCCTTAGGTCATTTCAGTGTCTGTGATACCAATTCTCAAAATGGATGGTATAAACCACTCTATGGTAACTGAATTTTGATGCTGGAGTTGTCAAGTTCTTGGGAAATGAAAATTTTCCTTTTCTTATTTTTCTTTTCATTCTACGTGGGACTCGTGCTGGAAAACCTCTTCATTGTGATAACTGTGATTTTTGACTCTCACCTTCACTCCCCTATGTACTTCTTGCTGGCCAACCCTTCTCTTACTGACTTTGCTTTATCCTCTACCACAGTCCCAAGGATGATCCTTGACATTTTCAGTGAACTTAAAGTCATTTCTTTCCCAGGATGCTTGACACAGATGTTTTTTATCCATTTCATAGGAGGAACTGAGCTGGTGTTGTTGATAGCCATGGCTATGACAGATATGTAGCCATCAGTAAGCCTCTCCATTACCTGATTATTATGAACCTCAAAGCATGTATTTGTTCTACCACTATTGCTTGGATGGTTGGGTTAGTCCACTCAGTGTCTTAGTTTTTTTTTTGTTATAAATTTACCGTTCTGTGGTCCAAATAAACTTGAAAGCTTTTATTGTGACTTTCCCCAGGTTGCAAAACTTGCCTGCAGAGATACTTCCACAATAGTATATGTGGTCACTGTAAATAGTGGGATTGTCACTATGGGCACCTTCTTCCTCCTACTCATCTCCTACATCATTATTCTGGTCACTGTCAGACACCACTCTTCAACTGGTTTGTCCAAGGCTTTCTCCACACTCTCAGCTCACCTCTCTGTGGTGTTCTTGTGTTTTGCTCCTTGTTTCTTTGTCTATGTGTGGCAAGTTCCCACATTATCTTTGGACAAATTTTTGCTCATTTTTATCTTTCTCATAACCCCTCTCTTGAATCTTATCATATACACATTTAGGAACAAGGACATGAAGATGGCAGTTAAAAGACTAACCAAGAGCATTATTGTTTTTGTGAAATTTTCATGATACATTTCATTGATCAATATTAAAAGATGCTTCAGGGTCTTCTTGACGAGTCCTTTAACCATTAGATGTTATGCTACGTCAGTAGAAATTTAATTATAAATTCACTCCTCCTTAATTCTGCAGAGATGAGAATTCTAACTCTGAGCTGCTCTGGCATTGAGGACATCAATTTGTTTTTTAATATATCCTATTAAGTAAATTGGCTCATTATTTGCATAGCATTATGGTCAGACAGCACAGAGCTTGGTGTTAAATACTTTAAGAAATATTTTCCGTGGAATAAATATTTTTTCGTGGAAATTCCTTACTTACTTCAAATGGTAATATGGAAGTTTCTAGGCCATGTATTTCCTTTGAGGAGCATGTATTAATGAAGATGAAGTATGTTTTCTCTTCAGAAACTGGAGAGCTTTCTGATATATGGTGAAAATGTGGAAGAAGAGTCACAGAAAAGACAATCCTCAGGTACAGCAATTTGAAAGATGCTAAACGGCAAAGAACATGCTTCATCATCATTTCGATTATCTTTAATTTCTAACATAAGGTATCACACATAGTAGAAACAATAAATATTGTGCAAACAGGAAAAATCCACCAGCAACACATGCTATAATGCACTAAGACAAAATTGATTTTGTAGCCATCACTGAATCATGGTGGGATAACTATATTTTAATATGGGTTTGGATCATTAAATTATACTTACTAAAAAGAATCAGGAGAGCAAAAGTGGAACATTTTACTTCAAACAATAAATTTAAATGAAAAAATCTCGCATATGGGGAGGTAGAGAAAGAAGTATGGTGAAGAGCTTTTCAGTGATAATTAATGGATGAAGAAATAGATCAAATTTTGTCATTGGAAGATATTTCATCTGGAAGGAAAGAAGAAATTTATGAAAACATCACAAGCGAGACAAAGTAACTGTAATGACTGGAGACTTCAATTGTATCTCTACAGAAATCTCTAGATATTTCTCTGCCACTGTTTGCTGTCTCTCTCTGTCTTGTCTAAAAATAAAATCTGCACAATCTTTTCTTTAAAAGGTAGAAGAACCACATAAGGGGAAATTTTATATTATATCTCTTTCTCACTTTTATAGATGTCATTATTGGGGTGAAAATGTTGGGACTCTTCAGAGTGAATGCCCATTGTGTCAGAATTTGTGATGCAAAGGAATGGGTAATGTTTTACATAAACCCTAGATTTTGGGAAAGTAGATTTCCAGGAGTTCAGAGGAAGGATTATGATTCTTCATTTTCAAAGAAGATCAATGATATCATGGGTGATGTCTTGACCTGTGTGAATGAATTGGATTTAAGTGAGGCAGAATGGGACAACACTATCAACCTTACTCTGTCTTCCAGAGTCATCGAAGTCCAGTGTAGAGAGACAAAAGTCAGGATGACTGGTGATGGCTCAAGATGTAGTGAATGACTTTGGCATCTTCCATATTTGACCAATCTCTAAGCATTCCACGGCTCCTACTTCAGCTACTTTAATGGCCATTGGAACAAATTATTTTCATCTATCCATTCCATTGGATAAAGTCCTCCTACGCTTGGGTGAACAGCATACTAACTCAACTATGTATTTGGGGTCTCTCAGTTACTCTCAACCTGATTTAAGACCATCTGCCAAGTTGGTTCCTGGAATGTAGCCATTTTCCATTCCACAGCTTCTTGGAGGCATAGGTGAGAACTGAGTGCCAGGTAGAAACCAAAGCAGAATGATCACACTTGGAAAGCATTTTCCAAGCCCTGAAACAAGATGTGCTAGTTCTCCTTGAACACCTTATACACTCCCAGCTAGGATCCCAAAGACTAAAATTCTATAAGCAAATGTGCTCAGGAGGGATGACAAACTCTCAAGGTTCCAATTCTGAAGACAGAAAGAGAAGTGATTCCACTAACAAACACAAAACAGAATTACCTGAAAAGATTAATGTTGATGTATTGGGAATTTACCATTTGGGAACTGGTAAAATTAAGTATAAAAGACGTATGTATGGAAGGTGGAGGAAGGGGAAAGGAACAGATGATGAATCTCAAGCATGGGTTTAATATATAAAAAAGTGTCAGGAAATGTTAAAATTATCAGGAGAGTCTGACAGAAAGCTAATGACAATAGAATTTATTTTTGAAGTGTGGGATCAAAGTAGAGACAGCATCACTACTTGGTTTGTCTAGGATGATAAGTGACATGACAAAAATGGTAGATATTTTGCTTCAAAGGTTTCTGTTGAGGGGAATGACCTCTATACTAGAAATTACAGAACAAGAATGATAGAACTGGGAATGAATATTAAGTCACCACATTGTTGGTTATTGAAAGAATTTGCAGCTGATCATGAAATATGGAAAGACTAAATAAATTCTGGTTGATAAATCTAAAGGCATATTATTGTGCTTTGAGGAATAAGAAGTATATCTATGGTGAAGTATGGAAATGTTTGCATGAACTGGTGAAAATTTATTAAGGAAACAGAGAAAGTAATATATTTAATGATGATAGAAAAGTAAATGGCAAGAACAAACATAAAACAATTAAAATGAATTTTGCAAAATTCAAAGGAATAAAGTTTAAAGGAAGAATATGAAAATTCCCATTCTTTGCCTTTGACGAGGTATGAAATATTGCAAATATATTCAGAATTTTCAAAATTTTAGTTGGTTTTCCTGATTTTTCTTCAAAATGTTTATTTTGTATGTTGTATGGCACTCAGGGAGGGAAGATGGAAAGAGGGATAGAGGGAGAAAATTAGGAAATGAACAAAACTAAATCTGTGAAAATTTATTTTACAAAAGAAAACTGTCAAATATGATTGCTAAGTCATTCTCAGTGATGTTTGAAAGACCATAGATAGGGAGAAAGTTATAAAAATTCTCAAGGAGAACAAATATCCCATTTTTGCAGAATTTTGGAAACTATAGATCTATTAATGATTCAATTTCTGATCATTCAAAATCTTTTCAACTTAATGTAATTGAAGAGATCCATTTTATCTTTTGTGACTACCTGAATCCCTTGTTTAGTTAAGACACTCTTTTAGCTATAACTGTGAAATATATCTTATCTGGATTACTTCTACTTCTAGCATTTAGGTTACATAATTAGTGTGAGTGAGATAATTCATAACTAACAAGAGATCAAGGAAATCATAGAAAAAAAATTAGACAATTTTGATATCGTAAAATTGAAAACTCAAGAAAAATCAGTTTAGTTAGAATTCAAAGTTATCTGGAGCTGTGAATCAGATGGGCCTTGCAGTCACATTGTTAACTCAGAAATTCGCTAGCAAGAGTTAGCCCTCCAGAGAAATAATCTTGAACATCCAAATGAAATCTTTTTATCTATTTCAATACCAAGTATTTCTGTAACTGTTCTCCTGGTCTATAGTGTTTCTGTTCTTTACTGGATGAATATGTTTTCAGGCTTTCAGATATTTCTTTGGAATATCCTGAAATCCTGCCATTTGATGAACCTCTTGAAGCAAAATTAAAAAATTTCAGACTGTCTGGTCTAAATTCTCTACAACTTTTAGATTTTTCTCCTTGATGTCCCAATCAGCAGTCAGTAATCCTTGCAGTATGATGAAAATCTTCCTCTGTCCTGAAGGAGAAAGGCTAAAAAGGAGAAAAAGGTCTTGTTTTCAAGACAACTAAATAAATAAATCTCATAGTCTGACTCATGACCAAACAAGTCATAGAATTCTATAAGACAAAGTGGACATAATAGACAAATTGACAAAATGGACAAAAAAATTTAAATAGCTTTTGCAGAAACACCCAATGAATTTAAGATTAGAAGAGAAATCAGTAATGGGAACACTGCCCTCAAGCGTCTACAGATTTATCCAGCTCTATCTTCTGTGTTGAATCCAGTCTTGCATCTCTAACTGCCTATTAGAATTATTAAACTGGATATACCTGAGGAATCTTAAACAGTATATTTTCAAAACTGAACTTATTAAACTCCCCCCTCCCAGTCAGACTCCAATTTCACTCTCCTCTTCACCAAATCCTCCCCTCTGCCACCCCCTAAATCAGTATCCTTTTGAATATCCATTCCATGCTATAGTCAAGAAAATTCACTTATGTTTACTAATGCATGGTCTAATGGGATCTTCTAATTTTGAACCTTAACTATCTGACTCTCCTGAGTTGCGACTGGCTATACTCGTCTTTATTCAACATGTAAAAATTCTAAAGATTCATTTATTGTTGATTTGGTGAAACAGAAAAATCACACCTCAGTCATTTGGTTTGCTCTGTGTCAAAGGCCAAGTGCAAATTCCAGCACACGCTGGTACACATAACGTTTTTTGGGCACACAAATAACAGAGGAACTAATAGATAAATAGGTAAAGCTATCGAAGTATAAAGAAAGCTGTGAATCTACACCACTTTGTCACACTAAGTCCTCACCCATCTATCTTTTTCACAAGCTGTGTTCATCTTTTGTTTTCGAAGAGGACCATGACATCAGAGAAATGATGATATGACTTGTACTTGACTTGCTTGTGAGTGAGGGAGGGCTGTGCAAGGTCACCAGCATCGCTTTTTCCTCCTTAGTCATCTAGATCCAGTGACTAGATATTCATCAGGATGACTGGAGGTCGTCCAGGATGCAGTGGGAGTCCTTGTCCTATTCAGCTACTCACATAGAGTGAGGTAATTTTTATTCAGTGAATAGGCCTCTTAAACAAATAAATAGGTAATGACCCCCTTAAGGAGCAAGACAATGAAAAAAATAAGTTAATTTATCTGGGAGGGAAAGAGTGACAGTTATTACTGATAATCATTCTGAAGTCAAGAGTATATTGAATCATACTGAATGATCCTGGCACTCCATTATTTTAAAACTGCATTAGAGTGAAAAAAGGGACTGGTGCTATGAAAGCCACTGTCATCTTCCTCCTTTTTAGAGATTATCTACCTAACCCTCTTAATTAAAATCACACCATAATTCTGATATAACTTCATTTTCGCCTTTTTCTTTCTCTCTCCAAGGAGTAAATATCCGACCAATGTTTGGAAACATTCTCCCTTCCTTATTGCAATTATTCCAAACAGACTCATCCCTGAAAATCAGTTTCACATCAAGAAGAATATTATTTTCCCTAAAGAATAAGAGTAACTTCTCTGTGCAATATCACTTCCCTTCTGTTTCATTGCCCAGCAGCCCTTCTGTTGATTTTTTCCATAGGGAAAACCAGTGTCATTTCAATACAAAATTACCAGTGGAACACAACTATGGGTTGTATATTAGAGGTTGATATTGGTGGTTATTAGAAGTGTATATTAAAGTTGCGTTATTCTTCTGAGTCAATAGAGCCTTCTTGATGCCTTGATTCTCTTTGAGAATGAAGGACAGACAAGAGCCACCTAATTGCAGAAGATAAATGGGAGGTGAATGTCAAAAGGTGCTTTGATTTGTGTATGTATATTCATCCTTGGTTGCTGAAGAAGACCTATGCCATCAGAGAAATAATGACATGACTGGCACTTGAGTTTGTTTCGAGTGAGGGATTATGTGCCAGTCATCAGTCTCACTTCTTCTCCACAGTCATCTGAATCCTGCGACCTCACCAGGATGACCGAAGTTGACCCAGGATGAGACAATTGGAGTTAAGTGACTTGCCCAAGGTCACGCAGCTAGGGAATGTCAAGTGTCTGAGGTGAGATTTGAACTCAGGTACTCCTGATTCCTGCACTGGTGCTCTATTCACTTCACCATGTAGCTGCCTTTATTCTATTACTGAAAAAGGTCTCATGAGTGACAAATATCATCTTTCCATGTAGGAATGTAAACAGTTAAACTTTAATGAGTCCCTCATGGTTTCTCTTTCCTGTTTACTTTTCCATAGTTCTCTTGATTCTTGTATTTGAAAGTGTAATTTTCTATTCAGCTCTAATCTTTTTAACAAGAATGCTTCAAAGTGTTTTACTCTTTTGAAATTCCATTTTCCCCCTCTGAAATAGTATACTCACTTGTGCATGGTAGTTGATTCTTGGTATTAATCCTTTGACCTGTGGAATATTATATTCCAAGGCCTCTGATCCCTTAGTGTGGAAGCTGCTAAATCCTGTGTTATCCTGATTGTGTTTTCACAATACTTGACATTTCTTTCTGGCTGCTTGTAATATTTTCTCCATGACCTGGGAAGTCTGGAATTTGACCACAATATTTCTTAGAGTTTTCTTTTTTGGGATCTGTTTCAGCAGGTGATTTGTAAGTTTTTTCCATTTCTATTTTACTCTCTAGTTCTAGAATCACAGGGTGGTTTTCCTTGATAATTTCTTAAAATATGTTTAGGCTTTTTTTTTTTTATCATGGTTTTCAGGTAGAAAAATAATTTTTAAATGATCTCTACTTGATCTATTTCCCAAGTCACTTGTTTTTTATTTCACATTGCCTTCTATTTTTTCATTGTCTTGTTTTGGTTTAATATTTTAATGATTTCTCGTAAAGTCATTAGGTTCCATTTTCTCCATGCTAATTTTGAAGGAATTATTTTTTCAGCAAGCCTTTGGACCTCCTTCTCCATTGGGTCCATTCTGCTTTTTAAGGTATTCTTCTGCTCATTTGGTTTTTGAACCTCTTTTCCCACAGAGGCAAAAAATACAGGTTTTCTATAGTTCATCTGCTACAGATAGGCATGAGTGACGAGGTTCTAAGACCTTTGTCCTAAGAAGAGGGCTCCACCATATCTTCCTTCAATCCTAGCTAGGAGATGGAAACTTGAAACTCCTTACTCTTCTGCTTCCCCTCCCTCTGACATTAGCTCTCTCCAACCTCCCCCAGAGTCTTTTTATATGAACCTCAGATCTGTATCAATAACTAATTTATGGAGTGGACGTAGCAGCTAGAATGCCTACATATGTTCACATGATCAGGTGAAGAATTGCATCAAACCAAGGCATGTTCAAGTCCATGAGAAATCTCCTTCTGGCCAATCTCTATTACACTGTTTCTATTCTAAACAAAATTTGCCATCCTTAGACAATAGGCCAAGGTCCATTTTGTACACAGTATCTGTGTCTCCAATTCAGAAATGTCCTCACTGGTTATTTTCTTTCACTTGCTTTTCCGACTTTGTTACTTGCTTCCCCATTGCTAGTGGACCAGTGGTTCTCATTTCCTTTTTAAAAGTTGGAGATTTTTATAACACTCCTAAAATGAGTCCTTGCCTGATGATGTCAGGACTTTGTGGCCAAATACACAGCATCTAGAAAATGTAATTAACAGAATAGCTCTCAAACCACAATGCCTTCTCATCCTTAAGCATTGTGAGAAATCAAGTCTTGCGATGATTCCTCCTTGCCCTTGTTCAGAACATCAAGAAAATAATTTCTACTTTTCATCACTTTGTAATATACTGTCTGGATAAAATAAGCCAATTTAAGTTGCTACAATTAAAAATCTGTAAGATATTGGGTGGTAATTCATAGGAAATAAAATAAAAATATTTTCCTGTTGATATGTAATGAAGAAAACTTTTCTCAGTTATGATTCCTTATATCTGGGAGTCTTAGAAAAATGGGGATAATGGAAACTATTCGAAGTTAAGGAAAATAAGGGAGGAATTCAAGGAAAAGGCAGGGAGAAGAGATGAAAATGGGCAGGTTGACCCTTCTTCAGGAAGTATTAACTCCAATTCACTGGTATATAAATGTATACTTTGTGCCTTTAACCAAATGAACAAGTGCCCTCTCTTACATATCCTTTTTTTTCTGGATCTGAAATGAAAACAAGACATTTCTAGGGTTACTTCAAGTGTAAAGAATATTTAAAATGGACTTCTCTGTTAATCACAAGTGGTCTGATTATAGAACATTTCTAGCTAAGTGTGAATACATTTGAGAATCTTCAAAATAGCCATTTTTTTAGACCTTATGGTTTATACAACACATGTACCATACATGTTGGTAAATTCAAAGCCTATATGAGATAGTGATTTCTAATGTTATGGAACCTAGATTCTACTAGGAGTTTTCTTTTTCTTTCATCTTAAGACTTTTTATTTTATTTATACATTAATCTGGAGTTTTCTAATACCTAGTCTTAAGAGCTCAGTTTGTTTTCCTTTCCTTTTCATTCTTCCTTTTATAAATCTCAAATTCCAAATCACATTTTTAGTTGCTTATCTGTCACTATAAGAAAGACATTTGTCCCATAATTCTCAGGGAAACAGATGTTTCATCACAAGTCCTTTGGAATTGTGAGGAGCCTTTGTATTGACCAGAGTTACTAAGTCTTTCAAAATTATCTTAATATATTTCTGTTATTATGTAGATTGTTCTCCTCATTCTGCTCTGACTTAACTTTGCATCAGTTCATAAAGCTCTTCCCAGGTCTTCTCAGAATGTTTTATTAAGTAATTGTTGCTAACTTTGTGACACAGAGGCATCACCCCACAAACTTTTGGTATGTACAAAAGACCTGGGCATCTTTTACCAGCACACAGAATGTTACCAAGGATACACATGACATGTAAAATGGGAATGGAGGCACATGGGCAAATGTAGGCAGGAACAAGATTCCTGTAGTCAGTGCTTTCAGCTACATTTTACATCTTTCTCTTTTTAAATTCCAAATAGTTTTGAAACCACTATCAGTCTGATCTATAGCAAAACACCAACTCAGTGATTTACTCTTCTTGTTTTACTATTCTGTATCAGGGTTGACTCTCTTATAATAGATGTTGCTACTGCACACAAGTCAACCACTTTGCCTCCCTTACTTGATATATACTTACTTGGTGATTACTTCCTTACTTAGGTGGTGGTTAGCATATGACACTGACTTTTATTTCAAGTCTTCCTTTTTATACCAAGGCAGTATTGCTATCTGTCATTTGTGTGGATACTTTTTTTTTTTTTACCACCTCCCTCATTCCAAAAAAATTTTATATTTCTGTTCCATTACTTCATGTTTACTAGGACATTATTTTCTCTACTGCCTAAGAAACAGTTCTCTGCATCTCTCCTACCCTCTCCTCTTCTTTGTTGGATAAATGTTTGAAACCTTTTTCCTTAGGGAAATCCAGTGTACCTCTAAAATACAACTAGAAGGGGAAAGCCAATGATGAGCTGTATCTCAGGGGCATCAGTAGAGCATAAACATTCAGGAAATTAATTATTTTCCTTGGTAGTGAAGAATTTTATGTAGTTCATTGTCTTGAAAAGTAATTATAGGAGGGACAATTATATACCTTGACTTTATCTGATACCTAATTCTGCCTCATATCCTGCCTCAGAACTGGTATGTGAGATTATTTCAAATTCTATCATATCATTTCATCGACGTTCTTTTGGTTCTTACAGTTGCATTTTGATTTATGCCTCTCACTCTCCCTCATCTTTCCTTGTTATGTTTCTGCATCTATTTCATTTGAGGTCTACTATCATTAATCTACATCTGCCTCTTACTAATGAATGTATACACGCTTTGGAGCATAGGATTTGACAATCTCAGATTACATGTTCACACCTCCAAATCATCATCCACACATGTTCATATAGTCTCAGTTTTTCCACTTTCAGTGCCAGGGAACTCAATTCTCCTGCAGGCAACTCAATTCATTCCACTAACATTTATTAAATACCAACTATGTTCCAGGTATGTGTAAGGGTAAGCTATGTGTTAGCACACTGGACACAAAGGCTATCACGGAGCAATAGGTAGGCACTGAAGATATGTGAATAGTGGGGTAATACAGTCAATTCTGTGTTTAAGAATATTAATTTGGTAGCAATGTGGAAGATAAATTAAAGGGGAAAGATATTGGATGCAGAGAGACCGAGTAGGAACTTACTACAATAGTGAGAAATAATTTGGAACTGAACCAGAGCAGAGGCTATGGGAGCAGAGAAAAAGAAACAGATGCATGCAATGTTATGCAAGTAGGAGCAAGAAAATTGACCACTGACTGGGTATGGGGAGGAAAGGACACAGGAAGAATAGAAAACAGTGCTGAGGTTGTGAAGCTGGGTGACTGCTAGCTTGGTGGTGCTCACCACAGATATTGGGATGCTTGGAGAAGATAAATTTTTTGGAAAATATAGTTAAATTCTCTTTGGGTATGTTTAATTTGACATGCCTACAGGAAATGTTAGAAACGAAATCTATCAAGCAGTTTGCCTTATAAGAATGGAGTTCATAAGTGGAATTGGGGATAGGAATATGGTTCAAGAATCATCAGTATTAATCCCAACAAAGATTTTCTTTATATTGAACAAATTCATGCCTCTCTGTTATATTTGTTGAATTTATATCTAAATGAGAAAATTTCTGAGACTTTTTACTTCTGGGAAAAATGATTTAAATGCAAGGCCAGAAGGTAATCATTAAATCAGATCAGCTAATC
>CM053774.1:11704292-11721994 GCA_028658325.1 Potorous gilbertii | reverse complement strand
TGTGTGTGTTGTGTGTGTGTGTGTTGTGTGTGTGTTGAAATGGGTTCCTATTCTATTTATTGTTTTCTTTGTGTGATCTTTAAAAACGTTTTCTCTGCTGTCTGACAGCCCTTTTTGTGGTTACTGCTTCCATAGGCACCACTTTACTTTAGGCACTCACTTCTTCCTTAATGGTTTCTCTGCGTCGAGGTTCTTAAATGTTCTGCCTTTTTAACTTCCTTGTTTTTGTTTTAGTGATTATATATGTATGCCTCCCCTAAGCAAGTTTTATTTTTTCCCCTTTTTACCTCTAACATTTAGCACAGCACTTGGAATGTAGTTGTCATTTTAAATTTTTGGTTGATTGCTGAGTGATTATTGACTGATTTTTATCTAGTCTCCTTTCTCCCCTTTCCTATATGTCCAAATCGCTGTTTTAAGGAAAGTAATGTGAATAAAACTGTTGACTAACATACTTTGTTTGTGTTTAACTGCAGGTCAGAGCCGGGGTTTTGCCTTTGTTGAATTTAATTATTTTCAAGATGCTACACGATGGATGAAAACTAATCAGGTTGCTTTAATGCAATTGAACTTCCCTTCACCCTACTACATTTTTTAAGTGCTTATGCTGAGTAGTTCACACAAATGCAGCTACTTGCTTCATAGTATTTGAAACTGACTTCTCTTGTCTCCTGAGTTATTGACAAAATAAGTTGAAGGCTGGGCCCAGAGTGTTTCTGAAAATTGAGAGAGACCCAAGCCCCCAGAGTTGACATCAATTTGTTAAATTCTCCAAGAGTGACTGGGAAAACTAAGTTAAGAGAAGTGATAATAATAATAATAAGCTAGTACACAACTGTGGAGACTAGTGCTGTGGTCATTGCTTGGAAAAGTCATTCATTACAGTACTATGGCAGGCCTAAATTTTTTTATCCTAACTTCTTTTTCCTTATCTGTTTCTGCTGTTAACCTTTCTAACTCTTCCCTACTTCTTTATTAATCTCTGGGGTAAACTTTGTAGCACAGTGTATCCTTTATGGCTTGAGGGCCAGTATTGGTTAAACTGTATACATGCTGATGCTGATAAGAGTCTTGTTTGTGCTCATATCTGTCCTGATATGATCCCCCCACTAGTTTTCCTATGTCCCTTTCTCTTTCATTCAGCTAGTGGGTCACCCTTTCTTTGTATGCCAAGGTGATGTGTCAAATTGTTCTTCCAAGCCCAGACTTTGACTATTTTCTTCCCACAGCATTCCCTCAGCATCCTCGGTCAGAAAGTTTCCATGCAGTACAGTGACCCCAAGCCTAAAATTAATGAGGATTGGCTTTGCAAAAAGGTAAAAAGGAGGAGGAGTGGAGGGAAAGCTAAAATGAACCTTGAGGTTTGGCCTTGTATAATTCAGTGTCTTTGGCCCTCACAAAATATCAAACCTGGAAGGTACTTCAGAGGTCATCTAGCTCAGCTTGCATTTGAAAAAGAAATCATTTTACAGGGACACCAAGAAATAGTTATCCATCCTTTCTCTAAAGAGTTCTAGTAAAGAGAGCCATTTTAGGGGAACCATTTATCACCTGGGGAAGCATTCTAGGATAACTTTAAGTGAAATAAAGTTTTTGCTAAAAATTAAGCCTAAATATACCTCTATTTCACATTTTCCTACTTCATTCAGCCTTATTTGTCTGAACAGAGCAATGCTTCCTCTCTTAAGATTACCTTTCAAATTTGTACACAGCTATTGAAATGGACAGAGTAAATATAAATAATTCACAGACAAGAGTCAATTAGGAATTTTGAGAGCATCTTTATTAGCCAGACTGGCAGCTGCCTCATGGGGAAATCCAGAGGAGATAGCCCCAAACAAAGGTAGGAGGAGGGGTGTGTGTGTGTATCTGTCTGTGTGTGTGTGTGTGTGTGTGTGTGTGTGTCTGTGTCTGTGTCTCTCTGTGTCTGTGTCTGTGTGTGTGTGTGTGTGTGTGTGTGTGTGTGTGTCTGCATTTTAAGCATTTTGGCACTTCCTCAGTAAATTCTTCAGATTTCTACAACAAACATACTTCTGAAAGCAGTTCTCAGGGTGCTGCTAGGCAAGGGACCCCAACAGAAAGTTTGTGCCAGGATCTAATCAGAGCAGGAAGGGGGTAATAGATTGAAAGGATGGATGAAATCTCAAAAATGAAAATAAACTTTAGGATCATTAGCCTCTTAAGTTTTATTTTATTTTTTGTCAAGTATTTCAGTTATTAAACAACTTATTCTTCTCTACTCAGAAAAAAGAATAACAAAAACCTTTTAACAAATACACCCAGTCAACCAAAATTAGTCCAATATTGTCATTGTCCCAAAATATATTTTTTCTACATTTCTCTTTCTCATACATTTTACATAGTGCCACTTTCAGTTTCAGAGAGGAATTATTACCATTTGATAATCTTTTTTCACCTTTTCTTTTTATATCTCACTTTTTGTGGCATACATCCTTCATAGTGTGGAGTTCAAAACTTCAAACGCCGGGAAAAGTGTTTCAAATGTGGAGTGCCCAAATTAGGTGAGTAGTTAAATGAGCTCCTAGGCAAAATGTGAGTTCTTTAGGAGTTTTAAAGCACAGGAAGTGGTTACAACCATGGGAACTTATTTATTATGCTTCCTCCAGTAATTTCTACCGTCTTTCCTTCTTCTCCCTCTCTTCCTTTCCTTTTTAATGTTTTCTCCTCTCAGAGGCTGAACAGAAGCTACCAATAGGAATGCAGCTGGACCAGCAACCAATGCCTTTTGGTGGTCAGGAGCTGAGGCAAGGCCTTCTCCCTCTACCCCAATCATACCAGACCCAGAATCTACTCACCTCTCAAGTTCTGACTCAGGACTCTGAGCCCAGTTCTGAGAATGCTAATGACAGTAAGTAAAGCTTCTAGGGAGAAGGAAGGTATTTGAGGAGACAAATGTAGCCACAGCTTGTTTCCTTCCTTCTGATGACACTGGCTTTATTTTCTATAGCCATAATCCTACGTAACCTGAATCCTCACAGCACCATGGACTCAATCCTAGGGGCTCTGGCACCCTATGCTGTACTGTCTTCTTCCAATGTCCGAGTCATCAAAGATAAACAGACACAGCTGAATCGAGGCTTTGCCTTCATCCAGTTATCCACCATCGTGGTGAGAGCAGCACAGCGGGGGGCCAGGCCTGATGACCACAGTCCTTGGCCTCCCAGGGTGGTGGGCCCTCCTTGAATCCTTCTCCTTTTGTTGTCCATTCCATCATGTTTTGCATGAGGATTGCTTCAGACCTCACCTTTCTTTTTATCTTTTTCTTCTCTGAAGGAGGCTGCTCAGCTTCTTCAGATACTCCAATCTCTGCATCCTCCTCTTACTATTGATGGCAAGATAATTAATGTGGAATTTGCCAAAGGTTCCAAGAGGTAATTGGTGTCATTGGTTTTTCTTTACTCCATCTGTCTTTTCTCTCACAGCCTCTGTTGTATACATCCCCTTTCTCTTTTCAGAGACATATCCTTCAATGAAGGAAACCGTATCAGTGCTGCTTCTGTGGCCAGTACAGCAATTGCTGCTGCCCAGTGGGCCATCTCACAGGTACAAGCCCTGAACTTTCTGTGCCTCTCCCCAATAGAGGATCATCCTCTTCCTATCTCTAGTTAGATCCCTTCTTTCTTAGGAATGTTACCATAAGCCTTGATGACCCTATTTGTCTGATGATACCAAAGTCATCCTCTCCCTATCTACTCATAGGAAAGTTTTGGAAATCATGAATGATAGTCTTGGCATGTATCTTTGACCCTCTGCTTCTTGTAAGAATAGGCACAGTTTTTTCACTCCATATGTATATGATCAAGATTTTACCCTGGAGTGTATCCAAGTTACTTTCATTTTTCTTCTCTATTTGATTTTATGATATCTAGTGGTCCCTAAGAAATTTTGTATCTTTCTTGCTTGTTCTAGAACTTAATCTTTGCCTTTTTCTTTCCCTCCCTTGCTTTCCTTGGGCCCTTCTTTCCCTCTTTTCCCTCCCTCTTCTTTTCAACTTTTAATACTAATTTCTTGGTTAATTCTAAACTCATGATAATAATGTTGAATCATTTCTTTATGTTATCTGAATTCCTTGCCACCCACTTGGCAACTTTTTTGTCATTGTCAATTTGTTGAAATCATAGAGATGTTTTGATTTTCATTTTAAGAAAAATGATCTGGAGTAGTGATTTGGAGTAGTTTTTCATATAATTATTAATAATTTGCAAATTAAATTTTGAAAATTGATGGCTTATATAATTTATAAGGAATGGGTCCTAATGATATTTGAACCTTTTTTTATTCTACAATTTTACTTAATCTTTAACGTTAAAAACTACAAACTTAATAAACATCAACTAGTGACTATTTTAACCTACAAAAAATTAAAAGAAGATTTATAAATGTTGTTTTTAATGTGTATTAAATTAAAACTATAGTGTCAGCACTCTTATAAGGTGACATATATGGTAAATCTCTGAAGCACGTTTTGAATTCAAGGATTCTCATATCAGGCCTATGTACTGCGCCATTTAGCTGTCCCTAAAGAGTATTTGGTACCTATGTCTAGTACGTGTCTTTGGAGGAAGGGAGGTCTGGGATTGGAGTCAAGAAGACCTGAGTTTAAAAATCTAGCCTTAAACACTAGCTGTGTTACCTTGTGCAAGTTATTTATCCCTATTTGCCCCAGTTTCCTCATCTGTAAGTGAACTGGAGAAATGACAAACTACTCCAGAATTTGTGCCAAGAAAACCCCAAATAGAGTCACAGAGTCAGACACAACTGAAATGACTAAACAGCTAGAAAATTCATATTTTTATTAAGATATTTTAGGATTTCTATAGGTATTTTGAATAGAATTTCTCTTAATGTCATTTCTTTTAGACTTTTGTTAGTGTTGTTCTTTTTTTAATTAAAAAAATTTATTTTAACATTTAAAAAAAATTTTGAGTTCTAATTTCTCTCCCTTTTGTAAACCAATCACCAAACAATGAGCGGGCAAACAATATTATATTACTGATACCTGAAAAACATGTTTTCATTTTTGCTTACTCTTTGCAGAAAGGGTCTCTTTTTAGGTATATAGTCATACCTTTATGCTAATTATTTTTTCCCCACAATTCCACAGACATCCCAGGGTGAGGAAGGATACTGGATGGCTTCAGAGGAGCCAGTGGGCTACTACAGTTCCTATCAGTATGATGAAAGCTATTGTAGCCTGAGAAGTGAAGCTACTCTCTATGGCTATAGCAGTTACCTTAAAAGTGCCAAGACTATAGTAGGTAGCAAAGGGGATCTGGCTGGAAAAGGTGAGTAGTTTTTATGGAACTAGACTTTGGGCAGAGGAAGATGTATATTCTTAGTTCTGACCCATATGATCTTCTCCTTCAGGCTCTGAGACTTTCCTGGAGTCTGGAATACCTGGTGTAGCCTCCATGCCACTCATCCACACCTTCTACCATGCCCAGCCTAGTGTGTATCAGCAGTCAGGCACGGAAGTGGGCAGTGCCCAGGGCACAGTGACCAGTACTCAGGTGAGATGGTGTGAAGGGAAGGGGATAGAGGCATCTCACTTGAAGGACCATAATACTGTCTAGTCTGTCTTCCCTTCTCTAGGCCCAGTCATACACAATTGTATCCCCTGCCATTTTGAAGGCAGAGTTTCTCAGCTCATCTCAGCTTAACTCTGCATCATCACCTGCCACCAGTGTTTCTGTTCAGGATTCCTATGGCCAATACCGTGAGTTTCTGTGGGAGTTGAGATATAGGCTCTGTTGCACTGCCATTTAGTTAACTTAAACAAGTTTTTATTTATTAAATGCCTTACTTCCCTGGGTATGTCTTTTTTCCCGTATCTCTTCATATAGGCCCAAGGTCTATTAGGGAAAGGCTGTTCTTTGCCTTTTTTTTTCTACAGCTATCCCTGATGTTTCTACCTACCAATATGATGAGACTTCAGGCTATTATTATGATTTTCAGACTGGGCTTTACTATGATGCCAACTCTCAGGTGAGGAAATAACTTGATCCTGGTACTTTATCTGGTTATATTGCTCTGGTTGATGAACTTGTATTTTACTTTCTTTTTCATACCCCTAGTATTATTACAATGCCCAAAGTCAGCAGTACCTGTACTGGGATGGAGAACGATGCACCTATGTACCTGCTGTAGAGCAAGCAGCTGATGGACAAAAGGATACAGGGATCATTCTGAAAGAGGCCAAAGAGAAGAAGGAGAAGCCTAAGACCAAGACAGCTCAACAGGTGAGTTCTCTCCATTAACATGTTGAGAATGAATGAATGGAAAACTCATTGTGTAAATGAATGAAAAGAAACAAATGAAAACAAGAATGATCAATAACATAGAAAAACTAACAAATAAATGAATACACATGATTGGATGAACAATTTAATAATTGATATGTGAGCGGCAATGTGATATAATAGTGAGAGAATAAGGAAGAACTGGTTTCCTGTTCCTTGTCTCATACATACTTGGTTGTATGCCCATACTTGGGCAGGGCAAGTCACAACTTTTTTCTGAAGAGCTCAGAGAAAGTGCTGACCTATATTGTTTTATCAGTGAATGCACAAAGTCCCTGTCTTATTCCTTATCCTTATTGATGTTAATGTTATTTTCCCCAGTAGAATAAAACCATAAGGTTTGATTTATCTTTGTTTCTCCAGTGTATGATGTTGTGTCTGTTCCATAGTAAGTGCTTAGTAAATGATTCTTGAATGAGTAGATAATAAATAAATTGAACAAATATATATTCTAACCTAAGACTTTTCAGCCAGTCATTCTTCTTGGTTGACAGTTTGTCAACAACTCTTTCCTCTCCACTCTCTCAGATTGCCAAGGACATGGAACGTTGGGCCCGCAGCCTCAACAAGCAGAAGGAAAACTTCAAAAATAGCTTCCAGTCTGTTAGTACTGTACGGGAGGAGGAGCGACGAGAGTCAGCTACAGCTGATGCTGGTTATGCCATTTTTGAGAAGAAGGTGCATTGTCCTCTGTTTTGTCTGTTTGCCTTCTAAAACCTCCTGTTACTTAGCTGTTTTGTTGTTTTCTTGACTCTCCTTCTTCTATTTGCAACCTAAGAATAAATTCTCTTACTTGCTTTTAGGGCTCAATATTCCATAGTTGGAATTCCTGGTTTTTAGGGCTCAGTATTTAGTAGTTGGATTTCTTTGTCTGTAGTCATCTACTGATATTTTTTTTTGCTTTGTAGAATCCACCACGAGGACTAGTGGCTGCATACAGTGGGGAAAGTGACAGTGAGGAAGAGCCTGAGCGTAGTACTGAAAGAGAGGAGAAACTGACAGATTGGCAGAAGCTGGCTTGCCTTCTTTGTCGACGCCAGTTTCCTAGTAAGGAGGCTTTAATTCGCCACCAGCAGCTTTCTGGACTGCATAAGGTATGGAGAAATGTAAGATGAATGGGAATAGATAGTTCTGAGACAAGAGTACATCCATCATGAACCTCTTACCATCATATTCCATTTCCCTAGCAAAATCTAGAGATTCATCGACGTGCCCACTTGAGTGAAAATGAACTTGAGGCATTGGAAAAGACTGATATGGAGGTCAGATTCTTTTTAGTGTCATGTTGTGTTTGCTACCTTTATTCCCTTTCTTTGCCATGGGTAATTTTTCCTGTGATCTCCAGATGAAATATCGAGACCGAGCAGCAGAACGCCGAGAAAAATATGGCATTCCTGAGCCTCCAGAATCGAAAAAGAAGAAATTTGGAACCATGGCCACCACTTCTTTGTGAGTGGTGGGGTTGGACCTGGGGTTAGATTAGGTGGATTTAAGGTTCATGTACTTGTTGTTTTTCCTTTATCCTTTCTTTTTCAATGCTATGTTGCAGGGGCCTTGAACAGTCAAGTCATCTTGGGCTGAGTAGCAATAACATTGGTAGTCGCATGCTACAAGCTATGGGATGGAAGGAAGGGACTGGGCTAGGACGTAAGAAACAGGGCATCATCACTCCTATTGAGGTGAGACCTTGTTTTCTTTATCTTGCCTTTTTTCTTCTGTGTCTCTTTTGTCTTATTATTATCTTGGACCTTCTAATTGGGCATTTCCCTCACTATTTCTTTTTTTCTGTGTCCTCAGGCCCAGACAAGGGTGAGTCGTTCTGGTTTAGGTTCTCGGGGCAGCTTCTATCATATCAACTCATCTGAATCATGTGAAGGAGCTCTGCACAAGGCCATCCTGACTCGCTTCAATGAGGCTGAGTGAGCCCTACCTGGCATCTCCCCAGCCTTCTTGTACTCCTTAGTTCGGACCACCATGGTTTGGGGAGCAAATGGCAGAAGATGGAGAGGAAAGATTTGGATTCTGCGTTTGTTAACTATCCTACCTCCTCATTCACAAACAAGGAGGCTCCCTGCAGGAACATTTTAATTCCATCTTTTGTTGGAATTTATGGCCTCCCATTTTCATTGTGTGCCTTGTTAATTTTCTAATAAAACCACAAAAGTTATGAATGATCTCTGGGGTCCTGAGATGTTGCTCTAATATCCTGGGTCATTTTACAGAAAGTTTGGCTCATTGTTTCCTTGCAGAGTTCTGAATATGTAACAGGTACTATAGGACAGAGCCTGGACCTCTAGCTCTGAGAGCCCTTGACTTTGTTTCCACCTATTCCAGCTGTATTGCATCAGGGTCTTTTTCATTTAGGCTTGCCATTATACTTTGTTAGGAATAGTTAGGATGTGGGAATGCTTGGCAGTGCAACACCTTGTCAGTTTCTACAGTGGATAGATGCTTAGATTTGAACTTACCTAGTCTAGTCTCCTCAGGCTTTTGCTTTTCCCTGGTCAGGATTGTGATTCTCTAGACACTATGTCAAGTTAAAATGTTATCTCTTAGATGTAGCTGTGTCCCTTCCTAATTTGCCTAGTCTAGTTTGTTGCACTCTTTTTTTAAACTCTCTCCCTGTCCCTGTACATATTTGCCTGTAGCTATTGTGATACTTTTCCACAATAGCCCAGGTGAAATTCAGATTCTTATTGTTGTGCACCTTATTTTCTCTTGAATGACTAAAAATCATACTGATAACAGTCAGTTATACCTGCAAGACTTTAACATACTTAGTTGATATTTAAGAAACTCCAAAACAGGGTTAGTATTATTTCTGTTTCCTTAAATTAGCATTCTACCACACATAGCCTTCAAAGTTCATAAACTTATATTTCTTAGAAGTGATGGTAGCAGCCTACAGTCTAGAGACAGAGTACGCTAGAAAGTCCAAGGAAGGCGAGTTGTTCTTGTGTCCTGAAAATGCCTTTGGAAAGGAAAGGAATGGTATGAGGACATAAAGAGAAGATACAGACCAGACTAGGGTTAGGGTTAAAAACTTGGAATTCAAGGTAAGATTAGGGTCAACTTGAACTTCAAAAAAGGAAAGGATCATAATTATGTTCCAATACAAGACAATCATTACTGGTGTCATTCCTTGAACACTTTCCTAAGCACTAAAAAACTTCCTCTGATCAGTCTTTTAACCTTATAAGTGAAAGAATGTTCTTTTGCCACTGATCATGGACAAAGTTACTTCATGTAAGTTGGGAGACAAAGATTTCATTTGGACCTAGATTATTGGTGGTTATCACCATATAACCCATTTCTACAAAAAAGGCTTTATTAGGTTTTGTTCTATTAAATTCCCAAAAAGGAATCATTACTGTCTTAATCTGTTAATTCCTCTTTCCAGTCTTAGTTGCCAAATTGGGACTTTTTGGTAAGATTAGGCATCAACTTCTAAACAGTTGTATGAAGGTCCTGCTTCTGGCCTCTTACCACTACTAACAAGGAAAGATAATAAGTAAATACAATTTTTTTGAAATCTTTATCTGAAGGATAGTTAGAACCCTCAAAGAGCTTATATTCTAATGAGAAAAAACAAAACCCAAAAGGGACCTTGAAATAGTTAGTTTTCAGGGAAGATAAATGTAACAGTTTAAAAGCATGTTTAAGTCTCAGAAAATCATAATCAATCAGTACATAAACACTTATTAAGCCCTTGCTCAAGGCAAAAGGAAAAGAGGATGGCAGAAAATGGATGGATAGAGTCACAGAGATAACAAACATAAAGAGACTTCAAGAGATAATGGAAAATAAAACAGCAAAATGTACCATAATCCATAACTGCATGACTAAATTTACATTTGAAGCCACTAAATATAAAAGAAACAGATGGCAGAGACAGTGTTAAGTTAATTACGATACTTGGGTATTGTTTTTGGCTCAACTGTGTTATCAACCCCATCTTTCCATTGCAATTTCTTCACTCTTTGGGCACCAAATACAAGGAATAATAGCAGCAGAAAAATATGAATTCTTTTCAGGTTAAAAAAAAGAAAATTATTACTATCCTGTTTCCTAAGCTACCTGACATCTTCTTTACATTACTTGTTTTCTCTTACACAGTAGTACCACATTTAATGAAATTAACACTGTACCATAAACGAATGACTTTTAACCTTACTGCATCTTAGAACTCTCAAATTCAAGATATTCACCAATCTTTGCCTTCCAAACTGAACCACAACTTTTTTTAAAGGACAAAAATACCTTACCAAAAAAATATTTACTCTTTCCTGATTTCTTTAAAAAAATTCAAACTTTGAAATTTTGAACATAAATAACGGTATTTAAATTTTAAAAAAATTTTTCTGATTCAAGAAACATAACTTGTAAATAATTTCACTTGTAAAATGGCATTGGCAGCCATGACATATCAGAAATTTATAGGTCACAATTTGCTTGCTTAGTAGACTACAAAAATATCCTTCTGAGGATAAAATGAACTGATTCAAATTAATGGAGTAACTTAGCTTTAATAATTAAAGTTTTTAAAACCTATTCCTCCTATTAAATAAATTGCAAATTTATATCAATAAAAGTTATCTATACATCTTATGCAACAAGAAAGAAAAAAAACCCCCAAACGAACAATTAACTTTATTCGTCATAAAATACTTGCAGGATTACATAATTTTTCAGCAATCAACAAACTTTTTTGAAAAAAAGATTTTTATCTTTGGTATCCTGTGTATTCATTACCCTTAGGAGCCCCTTTGGAAGATGGAACATTACTTGAAGAACAATTGCAGTTAGGGCAATGGTGATATGAAGGGGTCCGGTGGTGATGGGAAAATCTAGACATTGAAATAGCTGATGCAGCAGCTATCATAGGCATTGAGAACCACGGGTTACAAAATGGCAACAGGCTAGCTAAGTGAGCCTGCATGGCTGGTAAATCAGGATACATTGCTGGAAAAGTGGGAAGTCCCATCATAGGCCCAAAAGGACTATTCTGAACAGGAGGTATAACCCTATAGAGAGAAGTGGCAGATGTAGTTGTAGAGGAATCGATGTCATGAGTATCCACTTGAGTATGAGTGCTATGTTGCGGTATATGAAAAGGAGCCATCTGGTTTACTCTAGCATTTTGCTCTGCAGCAACATGGTCTGATGGTCTTACGGAAGCAGCTGGTGGGGTAGAAAAACCACTTCTGATTCGGGTAGTTGTACTAGTAACTTTCTTACTAGTGGCAAGCTTCCTCAGAATAGATTTTTGGGCATTTGAATTTGATGATGTAGAAAATAGATTCTTTCCACTAGACTCAGCAACTAAGTCAGATTTCTGGCTATCTAAATTTCCCCCTACTTTAAGGCAACTCTTACTGAAATCTTGATCTAATGAGAAAGGGACTGGAGACGCATTTTTAATTCCCACTCTTCTCTTTATCCTTACAAGTAGGTGAGGGTAGCCTCTTTTGAAATTAGGATTATGGTAGAACTGTAACTGTAAAAAGAAAGAAAAAGTTATTTACACACTTATAAATCAAATCATGACTTAATTTATAATAAAAATTTGTCTAGTATTTTGACTAATTTTCATGAATAAAACTATCATCAAAATGTAAGGATAAGTTTTAAAAAATTTGATATCATATTCACTCTTAAATAAACTTTTTTTTAATTACCAATGTATTTTAGAATTTATAAACAGAAGAAATGAAAAATCACCAAGGTGCAATTAAAATACTTGAAAATAATTCACAGGGCATGAAATTTCTATTATTATAATAAATTAGCTTTTACCTATATCTAATAACAATTATTGTTTTCTGGTTAGTAGATTAGACTATATAAAAACACCTAGTTTTTTTCCTCAAACAAAATGTGTAGATACAGCCATTAATTATACATTAAAAATAAGCATAAGAATTTCTGAAAAGAGTTTATCAACAAAAACTTTCTTTAAAAAATTTACTTGATAATTACATAACTAAGATATATTATTTACAATTGTGGCAAATTAAAATTATAAAGACTGTTTTTAGTTACCTTGCTTAAAACAGATACTTCTTTTTCTTCTGCTAAAAAGTCAGCAAGGGAAGCAGATCTTTGAAAATCCTGTCTCATTTTACTAAAGCCATAAAGGTTGAGCTGTCGAATGAAGCTTTTCATACAGTCTGTTTCAAATATTCTAAAAGGGCCTTTTCTTTCTAAAACTTCTTTTTTAAAGAGTTCTTCATCAATCACTACACAAATCCCATCACTGTCCCACCAAATCGATTTAAATTGTTCACTTTCAACTATTTTCCAAAGCTTTTTTGGAAAGGTGATAGAGAGAAAATCATTTTCTTCTACATCACACAATGTGAAGCGTGGTCTTTTTATCAAAGGTCTGTCGGTCAAAGCCTGAAAAGCATTTTCTTCAATCAGAGATCTCAAATCAGAATCACCAGCTGACGTCTGTTCACATGCTGGAGTAGATGAAGAAAATATAGAACTAATGCACATTTCTGAGCCAATAGTTTCATCTTGAGGAGAGAGATCTTGAGTTTCTGATAAAGAAAGTGCCATTTCAAATTCTTCTGTCTTTTTCTGATTACTTTTCTCAGCCATTATAAGTAATCAGTGTTCATGTTTAACCACCTGCCACTTAGCATCAAGTAGGTTCAACTGCCACTTACAGGGAACTTAGGTTAAACAGTTCTAGAACAACATAATGGTACTGTAGTTACATAGCTATGACATCACAAAATGACTCTGGTTTCTTAGCAAATTATCTAACAATAACCAGTGCAAATAAACTATCATATGGGAAATTATCATGCAATAAGTTTTACCTTATTTAAACACAAAACAAAATATTTTGTAAAGGAATATTGTGAATTTTGTTAAATAAGTGACTTTAGAAAGAATATGAAATCTAATGTCCCCCTGCTAATATCTTAATTATTATTCCCAGTTAAAGAGTATTTTAAACATAGGAAAATCTTTAATAAAAGTCCAGTAAATGTCATGCTAACAGAATATTCTTAGTATGAAAGAAAAGAAATCTGTTCATGGCTTCTTTGAATATCTTATTCCCACTTTTTGTCTAGGCTTCCTTCCTTGTGTGATGTTTCTTCATAGAACTTGAAATTTTTTTAAGTTTAAGGTTAAGACCCAGCAAAAGACCTATGTGGACTGGGAGTGAGTAAGTGTGTTGGGCTCTCTATCTGTTTTTCAGACAGAGAGTGTAAGAGACATTGTCAGTAACAAGGAAAAGACAACAAGAGTGAATCGATGTGTATATGGTGTCTGTGAGAGAGATACAGAGAGAGAGACAATATGGCTGCGTAAGAGAGAATGGGTAAGACAGAAAAAGAATATGAGAGAGTTTCTCTGAGTGAGGCTGTGTCTTTATGAGATACAGTGTGTGGTGAGGACTGTGTGATAATAGAAGATGTCAGTAAGGAAGACAGAAATGGAAAGAAAGAGACAGAGACTGAGAGAGATAAAGAGAGAGAGAAAATTTGAGAGGGACAGTGAGAGAGACAGCCACACACACACAGAGAAAGAGACCTATGGTGAGTGTGAGAGACTAAGTGTATGTGTTGGATTATGTGACTGGAGAATGAATATGTGTGACACTTTTTGGGTAAAAAAGAAAAGACAGCAAGAGGGAGAGAGAGGGACACACAGAAAGAGGGAGAAAGTGTCTATGTAAAAGAAAGAATGGGTAAGAGACAAAGAGAATATCAGATGGACTGTTTCTATGAGTGATATTGTGAGATACACTGCGTGGCTATGATTGTAACAGAGAGGATGTCAGTGAGGGAGAGAGGAAGAGAAACAATGGGGAGAAGAAATAGAAACAGGGTGACAGAGAGATGAGACAGGGAGAGAGAGACAGAGGGAGGGGAGAGGGAGGGACAGAGAGAGACACAGAGAGTGTGAA
Source organism: Potorous gilbertii (assembly GCA_028658325.1). Lineage (NCBI taxonomy): Eukaryota > Metazoa > Chordata > Mammalia > Diprotodontia > Potoroidae > Potorous > Potorous gilbertii. Next base: position 11,707,747 of record CM053774.1, on the reverse strand, counting down.
AGAATATGATAGGAAGGATGTCTGTTAATGGCTGTGTGTCAGTGTAAGTAAGAGATATTATATGGGTATGACTCTGTAAAATAGACATTATCATAGAGAGAGGGAGAGACAAGAGTCCAAGCAAAAGACCTAGGTACATTGGGAGAGACTATATGTGTTGGGTCCTGTGTGAGTTTTTCAGACAGAGTGTTTAGGAGACATTGTTGATAAAAAGGAAACGACAGCAACAGTGAAGCCATGTGGTATGTATGGGAGAGATAGAAAATATGCCTGTGTAAGGGAGAGAATGGGCAAGACAGAAAGAAAATATCAGAGGGATTTTGTGAGTGAGACTGTGTCTCTGTGAGATACATTGTGTAGCTATGACTGTGTGATAATAGAAGATGTCAGTGAGGAAGAGAGAGAAAAATGGAAAGAGAGAGACAGAGACTGAGAGAGAGAAAAAGAGAGAAAGAGACAGAAAATTTGAGAGGGACACTCAGAGAGACACAGAGAAACAGATCTCTGGTGAGTGTGAGGGACTAAGTATATTTGTTTCATCATGTGTCTGTTGTGGAGACTGGAGATGTGTGAGACTTTTTGGTAAAAAAAGGGAAGACAGAAAGGGAGTATGTGTGTATGTGTATATGAATGTGAGGTAGGAACACACACAGACTGAGAGAAAGTGTCTGTGTAAAAGAAAGAATGGCTAAGACACAGAGAACATCAGATGGAGTGTTTCTATGAGTGATATTGTGAGATACACTGTGTGGCTATGACTGTAACAGAGAGGATGTCAACGAGGCAGAGAAGAAGAGAAACAATGAGGAGAGCTAGACAGAAACAGGGTGAAAGAGATGAAAGAGAGACAGACAGACAGACACAGAAAGAGAGAGAGAGACAGAGAAAGAGAGAGACAGAGACAGACAGACAGAGGCAGAGTGGGAGACAGATAGACAAAGGACACGGAACTGTATGAGAGAGTCATTGAAGATGAGTGTGTGTGACAGACTGAAAGGGTCTGTCATAGAGTATGTGAGTTTGTAGGTGTGATCCAGACTGTGAGGGTGACACAAAAACAGACAGCAGGTTGTGTGACAGAGATAGGGTATATGCACATTAGAAAGAAAGACAATGTGAAAGAGTTTGTTGTGTGTGTGTGAAAGGGAGTGTGTGTGAAAGGCAGAAGGAATGTGGGTGTTTACGTTTGAATGAGACAGAGTATTTCACGGAGAACAAGAAAAAGGTTGACACAGAGAGGAACAGAGAGTGAGAAAGAGATGATAGAGACAATGATACAGAGTCACAGTTAGATAACTAGGGTGAGTGTGAGACCCTAAGCGCATGTGTGGAACTGGTCATGTATTTTGAAAGTGAGTGTGTGAGACCTTGTGAGATGGAAAATGAGGCTATGTCTCTGTGTGTATGTGCATGAGAGAGAAAAACAGAGAGACAGAGACAGAGAGAATGACACCATGTGTGAAAGAGAATATTATAAGAAGGATGTGTGTTAATGACTGTGTGTCAGGGTAAGGGACATTATGTGGGTATGAGTGTGTGAGAAACATTATCAGAGAGAGAGAGAGAGAGAGAGAGGGAGGAAGAGAGCAAAAGAAAGAGGGACCCAGAGCAAAAGAGCTAGGTGGCCTGGGAGTGACCAAGTGTGTTGGGTTCTGGACCTGTGTTTCTGATAGAATGTGTAGGAGACACTGTCGGTAAGAACAAAAACAGAGCAAGACTGGATCCATGTATATGTGATGTGGGACAGAGAGAGAGATGGACAGACACAGAGAGAGACTGATGGACAAATAGATAGGTAGATAGATGGAGGTAGATAGATAGTTTAAGAGATAGATATTTACATATGGATATTTACATAAATAGGAGAGTAGATAAAAAGATATTATATAGATAGATAAATAGTTCCATAACAGATTTGTAGAAAGCTATGGAGGTAGATAGATGGATAAATATATAGATAGATACAAATTTACATACATACATATAAAGATAGATAGTTACATAGATATGTACATAGATGAAAAAATAGAAAGAGGCACAGAGAAAGATAAACAGATACTTGTGCAGATGGACAGATGGATAGAGAGATAGTTGGATAGGGAGATAGAAAAAGATAGAAAGACAGATTGATAGTTGTATATGGATCTGTAGATACCTAGGTAAGTATACAAATAGATAAACAGAGAGATAGAGAGATACACAGATAGTTAAATAGGTATATACATGTATATACACACAGATAGATAGATAGATAGATAGATAGATAGATAGATAGATAGATAGATAGATAGATAGATAGATGATAGATAGGTATTTGGTGATCTGTATATGGGTAGGTAAGTATTTACATAGAAAAATATAGATAGATAGGTAGTCAAATATGGATCGGTAAATAGGTAAATATGTGTGTGTATATATATATATATATAGGTACAAACATAGATATTTAGTTACATACAAAGATATACATATATATATATATGTAGATAAATATGCAGAGATGCAGATGGACAGATAGAAAGAAAGAGACAGGTAGATAGATGGATAGACAGAGATATAATTAGAAAGATTGATATATAGATAGATACATACAGTCACATGCATATATATATGTGCATATATATATATGTACATATATAACTAGGTAAATAAGTAGATATTTAGATAGATAACTAGATAGATAAATAGAGTAGTACATAGGTATATATATACAGAAAAAGTTAGATATATAGCTAGATTTTTAATTATCTTGATCGATAGGTAGATAAGTAGGAAGACAGCTATATGGACAGATAGATATATAGATAGCTAGCATAGGTAGGTACAGAGATAGATGGATAAATTGGTGAATACATAGATAAATAGGTAGAAAGAGAGATGCATAGATGGATTGACAGATTTATAGGTAGGTAAATACATAGTCACATATGTATATATATAATTAGGTAGAGAGATATTTAGATAGATACATGGATACATAGGTTATCACCTAGGTATACAGATACATAGATACAAAGATAGATATATAGAAGGATAGAAATCTTGGTAAATAAGAAGATAATTAGGTAGATTGCTATATAGAGAGCTAACATAGGTAGATACAGAGATAGATGGATACATCGCTGAATACATAGATGTAAAAATTGCGAGGAAGAGAGAGAAATACAGGCACATAGATGGATGGAAAGCACATGAGACAGAGGTAGATTGAGAGAGACTCAGGATACAGACAAATGGGTGGTTAGATGGATTGATATATACCCAGAAAAACAGACAGACAGATAGATAGATAGATAGATAGATAGATAGATAGATAGATAGACGGACAGATTGACAGAGACTTAGATGATTAAGTAGAGACAGAGAGAGATAGATAGGTATATATATATAGATAGACAGACAGACAGACAGATAGATAGATAGATAGATAGGGAAATGGATAGATGACAGATGGA
>CM053774.1:11685340-11701292 GCA_028658325.1 Potorous gilbertii | reverse complement strand
TAAAGATGGGAAAACCCACATCAAAGTTCATTTCTCTTTTAATTAACCTTATTTTCACAGAAATTTAATGATGTGATTACCAGTTGATAGGGTTTATTTGTATTCTTATTTATTTATAGAAATTTATATATTTATAGAAATATATATTTATAGAAATTCTAATGAAAATATGATGAAAGCCTTAGAAAATATCTCATACATTTAACACTTTTACAACTTAAAAAGTCTTCATTAAATAGGAAATCAAAGTAATGCTTTATAATGTGAAATCACAACATTCAGTATTATACAGCTTTAGGCAACACATTCAGATAGTAATGGTACTGTAGAAAATAAGAAAAATTTTATTTTATATAAATTAAAATAAAAAGATAAGACATAAATAAATAGTATACTTAACATTCTATTAACTAGCTATGATTTTTATGTACGCTGTTTTACAAATATTGCAGTCTAGTAGCATTTTATACAATAAGATAAATATACAGATTACCCAATAACTAAATAATCATTCAATAAACTAAAAGCAATTGTGGAAGAATTTTCACCCAGGACCAACTGGTTTCTCACTTGAAGCTAAGATCGAAATCTATGTACTACAATTATCTACAAATTTGAAATCAGAATATTATATTCTCATTTATCTCATCTTTCAATAAGCTTGGAACTCCTTGTAAATTTCCCATTAATTGAAATGATACTCTATGTATGCAGGAACACTGAAAAAATTTTTTTCCTGGACTTCTGGTAGATAAGCATCCCCAGAAAAATTTTGCAGTGATCTATTTATTGTGAGAATACCTGAAAACATTTTGTCAAGAACTACAATAGATCACCTAATTAGTTAAAAGGAATCAGAGAATAACTTTTTTCCCCAAGAGAGACTGTTTTCTCACAAATTTTAAAGGTAAAATAATTTTACCTAAACATAAATCCTTTCTTTTTGTGAGAGTGTACAAAGTCAACCACTGGAATAAAGTCAGACTGAATGACAGCCAGATGATAACCATACTTAACCTTTGGGTATGTTTCTAAGTCAGTCAGAAGAGTGAAATCCCTTTAGCTCCAGTCCCTCCATTCCATACCCCACTAAGGCTATTGCTATCACCAGAGAATTTTTCCTATCTCTTACTGATGCTATCATAAGGAGCAGGTAAAGTGACAGTAATCCTACCTTCTCATTGAGAGGTCTACTAATCAGGATTTTCTTATATGTAATTAGTTTTACTCATCTATAAAAGAAGTGGACAGTTTGAAATTTGGTGAGGGCTTATTCAAAGGAACCATGACATCAGGAAGATGATGCCAGGACTTGCAAGTGAATTGGATTTAAGTGAGGCCTGCTTTACTCTTTCCTCCAGGGTCATCTGAGTCCAATGGCCAGATATGATTAAAATATGACTAAAAATTGTTTGATGTCTTTTTTTCCTGAATTTGCCTTTAATTGATCAGGGAGAGGGGAGAGGAAAAATCAGGACTTTCTTTAAACAAAAGACCTCCATGTTCCGGGAGCAAATTTGGAAATAGAGGCTTGTTTTGGATTTTTTTTCCTGAAATTGAAAGCTTGTATGTACTTTTTTTCTATTTCTTTATTAGTTGTTTATGTCATTCAAACTCCTGTGTGAGATAAGAGGGCAGTCAGACCCCAGCCCCAGGAAGGAAGAGAGGGTTAAGGAAGTTGTGGCAGCTGCATCAGTAGTGAGGAGTGTTTCTGGAGCTCTAGGCCCACTGGAAGCAGAAAACTACCTTGATAAAGAGTTCAAAAGTTAAATAATTGACTGGAGAAATGAGCAAAAATAGGGGGAAAAAATCAGACTTCATGACAAGGAAGACGAAAACATACAACCAGAAGAAAACAACAAAGTCAAAGCTCCTCCATCCAAAGCCTCCAAGAAAAATAATAGTGGCCTCAAGAATGAAAGAGCTCAAATAGGATTTTGAAAATGAAGTGATAGAAGTAAAGGAAAAATTGGGAAGACAAATGAGAGTGATACAAAAAGAGATGAAAAACAAGTCAACAATTTGCTAAAGGAGACCCCCCCCCCAAAAAAAAAATGCTAAGAAAATAACACTTCAAAAATAGAATAACCCAAATGAAAAAAGAGACCCAAAAGAAAACATAAGGGACTTAATAAAGTTGAACTGTTTACTTTCCTACATGGTAAGATAATATTTGTAATTCTTGAGATTAGAGTAGTTGGAAAGATATTAAGTGATGAAATCTAAAAAATAAAATAAAATTAGGGGATGAGAGGAATATATTGGAAGAAGGGAAAAGGGAGAAATAGAAAGTGTTAAATTATCTCTCAGATAAATGAGGTAAGAAAAAATTCTTTCAGTGAAGGGAAATAGTGGGAAAGTGAAAGGGAAAGAGTAATAATAATAAGTAATCCTTACTCTTACAGGATTTGACTAAAGGAGGGAATAACATGAATACTCAATTTGATATGAAAATATATCATAATCTACAGGAAGATTGGGGGTAAGAGATAAGTGGGGGCTAAGGGAGATGATAAAAGAGAGGGCAAATTGGAGGAAGGTGTAATTAGAAGTAGACACTTTTGAGGAAGGACAGGATCAAAAGACAGAATAGAATAAATGAGGGGCAGGATATTATGAAGGGAAATATAGTCTTTCACAAATGACTGTTATGGAAGTGTTATGCATAACTACACAATCTATATTGAATTGCTAGCCTTCACAATAGGGATGGAGAAGGAGGGAAGAAGAAAGAAAAGTCAGAACTCGAAGTTTTAAAAATGAATGTTAAAATTGCTTTTATATACAACTGGGAAATAAGACACCAAGGCAAGGGGTATGGAAATCTATCTTGTCCTACAAGAAAATAGAGGGGATAAGAGAAGGAAGGGGTTTGATAGAAGACTAGGGGAAAGGGTAATAAGAATGCATGTTGCCTTGGGGTAAGGAGAGGGGAGTGATGGGGAGAAAATTTGAAACTTAAAATCTTGTACCAGTAAATATTGAAAACTAAAAATAAGCAAATGATAGATAAAATAAATAAAATTTCAATTTATCCTGCACACTTCTTGGCTTGTTGTATGCATGTTGTTTCCCTCAGTAGACTGAGGACCTTGAAAGTAAGGTGTTTCGTCACTTGCCTGATAGATTATTACTTTTTATTTGCTTATTCTCCCAGACTTTGCATTAAATCCAGACTTTCTGTATTTCCATTTGCTGCCTTCTTGGGAGTACTGTTGTGTTGTTGTAGGATCTCAGAAACAGTTCATTAGTTTGCCTGGATCTGTCCCCAGAAATAGTAATGCATGGTAGAGTTATGAGATAGAATCCAGTCTTTTATCCAAACAGTCCTTGAGGTTTGACTCCCCTCTCCACCCTTGCCGTAATGTCTTGTTGTGGACGGGCTTGTCTCAATGAAACTTAACATTCAGGTTAACACAAGATAGACAAGTCATAGTGGGAAATTCTGATAAAAGGTGATTCTCTGGAGAAGGAAATGGCAAGCTTTTGCAGTATTTTTCCCAAGAAAACTACATGGATTGTACTAAAATAATATGAGATTGCATTGGAAAATAATAATAAATCCTTCAGGTTGGAAGGTGTCAAATACATTAGTGGGAAACTTAAATGGATGAGAATGGGTGAATTTAAATCAGTTTGTTAGTTCTGTGAAGAACTAGAAATGTGTTATAGAAATAAAATTTTTAAAAGATGTCACATTTATCACAGGTGACTAGAATGTAAAAAAGGAAATCAAAAGATATTTGGAATAATAGGCAAGTTTGGCCCAGAAATTTAAGCAGTTTTGTCAGGATAATTTATATGTCACACCCCTTTTTCAACAACCTGAACGATGACTACACATTTAGGGTTATGACCAGAGGGTCAGTACTGAAATCTGATTGATTATATACTTTGAAGCCAGTTAAAAAAAGACCTAGAGCTGACTGTAGTTCAGGTCATGAGCTTCTTAATGCAAAATTCAAACTTAAATAGAGCAAAGTAGGGAAAAGCATCCAACCACCTAAGTATGGCCTAAAACTATAGCTTTTGTGAATATGGAGTGGAAGTGATGAGTAGATTTAAGGAATTAGATCTAGTAGAAAAAGATGGGAAGTTTGTATAGGAAGGAAGAACAAGAAACAATGAAAAGAACAGCTTTGTTTTACAAAGCTGAGGAAAGAAAGAAAGGAGAAAAAGAAACACATACGTAGTGAACACTGAGTTCCAAAGAACCACAAGGAAAGATAAGAATGTTTTTTTTTAATTAACAATGCAAATAAATAGAAGAAAAAACAGAATGGGAAAGACAAGAGATTTTAAAAGAAAATTACAAACATCAAAAGAATGTTTTATGCAAAAATGGATGTGATAAAAGATAAAATCTATTATTAGATACCAGAAACAGAATAGATTAAAAATGTAAGAAACACAGTGAGAAATTCTACAAGAAAAATGTTAACATCACAATGATATGCTTACTGATATAGAGATAGACATCCTGAAGAGTGAAGTGGGCTCTGAGCTATTTAAGACTCAAAAAGATGCTACTGTTAAAAATCCTACACTGAATATATCAGCAAATTTGGAAAATCCAACAATTGCTACTCGATTGGAAAAGATCAGTTTACATCCCAATACTAAAGAAATAAAACACCAAGGAATGATCAAGTTATCAAACAATTTATCTTTTGTGGCCAGACTCTTATCTCAATAGATGCCTTCAAATTTCTCTTCCTCTTTTCCTAACTCTCTTCTGTTTGGCTGGCAGTCTCTAAATGGAATTGATGTAGTTCTCTCTAAAGTTACCAATGACCTCTTTAGTGCCAAATATGTTTTTTAAAAAATCGTTGTCCTTGACCTTACCTTTTCTTATCTTGGTTTTTGTGACAGTGCTTTCTTCTGAATCTCCATTTTCTACCTAAGAACTCCAAATTTATGTAAATATGTTTTATACATCTCCCATATTATCATATAATTTTCTTGAGGAGAAAGGTATTGTAACTATTGTCTTTGTATGTTCAATTTTAATTTCAGTGACTCATTTCCCAAAGAAAAGATGACAAAAGATACTACCTTCCTTGTAACTACAATAACTCAGTTTATGTCTGGGTTAGTTTTGTATAACTGATGTTTTCTATTTCTTATATGTTGCTTGTTTTTGTTATAAGATTCACAACATAGGAAGGTGTATACACACATGGAAATGAAGGGTGCAAAAGAAAGAGATCAATAAAAATCTTAAAAAAAATTTTTATCTAAAAGCTATGCAAAATGGATACTTTGCCCCCTAATTATTTCCTACCATGTCTAAATTAACTATAAAACACAATAACAAAATTGAAGAGATGGTATACTATTCAAAAACATTTTTTAAATCCTTATACTACTTTTAGATTCACCCTGAGAAGAATATCCATTTTTCCTTTTTGTTAACTTTTGAGTTTCAAATTCTGCATCTATCTGCCATAGATCCCCCATTAGAAAATAAGCAATCCAATATACGTTATATATGTGTAATCATGTAAAAACAATCTCATATTAAGAATTTTCTGGGTGGAAAACTCAAACAGAGCAAAAAAAAAGAAAATGAAAATGGTGTACTTTGATCTGTATTCAAATGTCATCAGTTCTTCCTTTGTATACAAATAGCATATTTCATCATGTGTCCTTTGGACTTAGATATAGCTTAGAAACTGAGAAACTTTGTATGCTGGAGAAGACCTAAGTCATTCACAGTTGTTCATCACTCAAGAAACATCTATTAAACTACTCTTGGGAGCCAAGGGATGCAAAGAAAGATGAAAATACTACCTTTGGGGAGCTGACAATATAATGGAAGAGACAACATAAAAACAACTATGTACCAAAAAGCTGTGGATAGTTTAAACAGGAAATAGTTTGTAAGAAGGAAAGGGAAAGTCTTGTAGGACTTAAAGAGATAGGAAAGGTGAGACTTTATATAACTGGGACTTTTTTTTTTAAACTTGACCAGTGAGAAAATTTGTTTTGCTTGGCCACATGTGTTTGCAATAAAGGTTTTTATTCTTATTTTTTATCCAAAATTTGGAGTGCAGGAGGATGAGATAGTAATCTCAAACAGTTTTGATGATTACAAAAAAAAATTAAGAAGGAGTATGTGGTGAAAAGAGTTGGAAGAGTAGATATTAAGTGGACTTCTTGATTTTATCTGATGTGGATAAAGGAGGATGAACACAGACATACACGCAAACAAATGGATAAACATGCAAAAGGAGATTGATGTAAAAAGTATAACAGTTTTAACAAGGAAAAAGGCTGGGATGGGCATAGGATTAGGGAATGAAAAGCACGGTAAGCTGCTTGATTCTGAAAGGTGGAATTAAAAGGGCAAGGAAGAAGAAAAGAAAGTAGGAGTAACTTAAGTGACTTGAATATGAAGAAAAAGTGAAGTGTCTGAACTGACTGATATTTGACTTTAATAAAATATTATTGTGCCAAAAGAAATGATGGAAGAGATAATTTCAGAGAATCATAGGTAGTGAGAATGAAAATGGGCCAGTGGCTAGTGGGGGGAAAAGTATAACTGTCCTCTTCATTGGCTTTCAAAATTGTTGACATATTTCCCCTGAAAAAAAATGATAAAAGGGATAGATTGAAAGCAAAATGGGAATCTTTATATCAACATGAATGATGTAGTAGGATGGAAGCTGAATCAGTGTAACAATTTATACAAGGATGATAGTGTTGTAAAAATAATCCACTCTTAAGGACTTGAGATCTGAGATCAATAGAATGACCAATTATAAGTTCAAAAGACTAATGATAAGTTATAGTTCCAACCTCACGGCAGAAAGGTGATGATGTAGAGATAGGAAGGAAAAAAATATTAATTTGGTTTACATGATTATAGGTATTTGTTATATAAGGAGGATTAAGAAAATTGGGTGTGGATATAATTAGGAAAGTGGATGGAGAGCATAGTGAGAATGATCATTGATTTTCGAAAATGAGAAGCTACAGGAAGTTTGGAAGTAGAAAAAAACAAGCAAGTGTTAGAATAACCATTTTTACATAATGGATATCATTCAGTTTAAAATATAATCTTTTTATTCATAATCATTTAGTGTTATGAAAATTTTAATTTAACATCTAAAAATGTTTATTAAGTTCACGATTAAAAACTGAAGTCTTAGTTCAGTTGTATTGCAGTTTTTTCCAATGGTGTAGAGCAGAATTTTTGTGAGTTTCTGAAAAGGAACTTATCAAATGCTCTCTATGTAGTTTGTATATATTGTTTTTTATGTTTTTTACAACATTTGATTGTGAGCACTTTGAGGGTATGAAATTAATTTGGGAATGTATACATGCAATAATGTAGAGGAAAAGAAATATATTCTAAATAAAATATAAAAGATAAATTGTAAAGAAAAACAAGTATTAAATTATTATTATTATTAAAGTATTAGTGTGTAGAAAGAGACATTTTTTGAATAAAATTAATATACCTGTATATTATTTACATATGCATATTTGTTATAGGGATTTTGTTTGCATTTTTAAATCCTAAGAGAAATTTTTTGGATGGAATTTCATTTAATGATAATTTTCAGTTTTAAAATAATTTATTGTTTTTATTTTATTTATTTAGGAATGTTTTAATGTAGATAAATTTTGTAATTTTTAATATTTTTATGATATATAGGGCTATTTCTTATTTCTGAGGTTTTATTAAATTGTTTTATTCCTATATTGATTTTTTTACTTGAATTTTGATTTTTGATGTTTTAAATTGTTGTATATAAGTTATATATTATATACATTATATTTGTGTTTTTTAAATTGATATTTTGAGTAAGTAGTTTTATTAGGTATTACTTAATTGTGTTGTTTTCTTTTCATTTATCTCCAATTTAGTTTTTATTTGGGGTTTTTGATAGTGACATTTGCATTGTTTTTTAAAGGTGAGGGATTGTTTTCTTTATATTCTGACATTTAATATAATATAATAAAATTTATATTATTTGCTCAAGTAGTTTGATTTGACAAATAAATGTAACTAAAGAATTTTAGCTGTATTTTCCACGGAAGTCTTTTCAGCTCCGCCCCTTTGACGACGCGCCAAAACAAGATACTTAAAGGACTGCGCAAGCGTTGAACTTTCTTTGTCCGCGCTGACTATGGGTCGCCGCCCAGCTCGTTGGTAAGAGCTCCGTATTTTTTGCTGTTTATACAGAGGAAAGTAATAGAAAACAAATTTAATTTGTGTGTTACAATTCATTTTATGGTGTGTGTACATTAGTCGCTATTTGATTTTGTATTGTGCTGATTTATTTTATATTGTAAAAGAGTTCTCATTTACTTCATGGAAATAAACAGAAAAAATGGCGTTTTAAACTTCTTACGTGAATACGATTTAAATTTATTTGATTCCTTCTTTAATTTGAGTTATATTGTTGCCACACGGGACTGAATCTCTTGCCTCAAAAAAATAACCGTTTGAGACGTTATGTAAAATGAGAACAAAGGACCAAGAGACAAGAAAAAGCTTTTGCAATGAAGGGAGAAAGGGGGGAGGTGTGAGGGATAAAGTGAAACTCACTCTCATCACATTTGCCTCAAGGAAGGAATGAAATGCACATTCAATTCGGTATGAAAGCTTATAACGCAACAAGAAATTAGGGGAGAAAAGGATAAAGAGAGTGGAAGGGGATGATGGAAGGGAGGGCAAATGGGAGGAGGGTCCAATTACAAGCCAACACTTTTGGGGAAGAGAGAATAGAAGAAATGGGGGCAGGATAGGATAGAGGGAAATAAAGTCTTACACAACATGACTATTATGGAAGTCATTTGCAAAACAGCACATATATAGCCTGTATTGAATTGCTGGCCTTCTCAGTGGGGATGGGAGGAAGAGAAGGTGGAACTCAAAGTTTTACAAAATATCAGAAATAACTGAAAACAAAAGCAATTTGATTTAAAAGTTAATTAATATATTATTATTATTATTATTATGCATTATATAGTTACCATATAGTAATAGTAAATAATCACAAGGAACAATACGTTTAAAAAACACTTATTTCAACCATTTATACAAATCAATTAGCTTGTAATACAATTGTGAAATCCTTGAAAACTAGATGTAATATAATTTTACTGTAAATACCTCCAATTACAATACCTGCAAGAGATATATAAAACCTACTGATAAATAAATATTACCCTAATTATCAAAATTTTCACCAACTTCCCTTGTCTAAAATTTATATAATCTACCCTTACTAGCTTAAACTTACATTTAATGTTTTATTACATATTCTATCTCTAAAGCTATAGATACTGTAAGAACAAACCATATCCAAAATCACGCTTCTGCCGAGGCATCCCTGGTAAGTTCTACTTAGGAACTAAGAATACAATAACACTTAAATTAACTGGTACTACTCAAAATAAAGATCTTTTTAATTTAACTAATACATCCAAATACATTAAACTGCATCAAAAATTCACAAACTAAGAATTGTACTTTATAAATGGTTAAAACATGATTTTCCTCTCTTCAACTTCAATCTATAATTAAAATCATATTTAAAACTCAAAAATTAATCCTTGGCCTTTTTACAGATGCAAAGATCTGGATTTTTGACTTAGGTCGAAAAAAGGCAAAAGTGGATGAGTTCCCACTCTGTGGACATATGGTGTCTCATGAATATGAACAGCTGTCCTCTGAAGGTAAAAAACAAGATCTGACCACTTTTCATTGTTTCCAAAACCTCTGGTTCATACAAAAACAAAAATAAATATCAAATTTAGAGGTACTTAAAAGATACAGAAAGCTTTTCTCTCATTTTACAAAGAAAAAGAAAATGTCTACAATGGAATAAATTTCAAATTTATAGTTTTACCAGTACACACAGTAGTACTAAAAAACCCTAATTAATTTTCAACTCAAAACTCTATATTTAATGTCCAGTTCTTTCAATACTTTCTTTTTCTCCACAGCCTTGGAGGCTGCACGGATTTGTGCAAATAAATATATGGTGAAGAGTTGTGGCAAAGATGGCTTCCACATCCGTGTTCGACTGCACCCTTTCCATGTTATTCGAATCAACAAAATGTTATCTTGTGCTGGTGCTGATAGGTAAGAGTTTAGTATGTAACCACACCTGCATTTCCTTGCTGAAAATACATTCCTGAATGCTGTATTTACCCACAGTAGTGCTCTTCTTGCTACCCTAACCAATAAGGTTGTTTGACTCTCATGTTATTGATACCTTTTCTTTTTGTCACATATTGGGGTGGGAGGAACTGAGAAATCCTTATCCAAACTTCTAAAAAATAAGGAGAAACTAATAAACCCTAACGGAGTTGCCTTTTCTTGATTATTTTCATTAGGTTTCTCAGCATTCATAAAACTATCCCAGGTAACTCCATTGGCTTTTTGTAAACTTACAGGGAAATAAAATGAGTATACTCACACCTGTAAATGTAGGTGAAGAAAAACTTCATAATTTAAAGGCCTGCCTGAAAACTGACAAAGCCAATGATGAGTATCCAAAAATTGTTACAAAGATCATAATCTTGTATTTGGAATAGGTTCTTTGCAACATTTCTCAAAGACATACACCATTTGTTTTGTCTTACAAAAAAAAATCCCAAGTAATCTCTGAAATTTAAAAAAAGATATGTATTCTTTTGAGCCTCAGTAAATTATATCCAGCACACTCAGATTTCTGAAAATGGTTTAAATTTATTTTGATCATTTCATGCTTGTGTTTTATTTTGATGTTAAAATTTTCTCTCCATAATAAATCAGGTGTTAAAAGATTTCAGAAAAAGCTCAAGTGTCAAAAGTGCCATTTTCATAGAATTTTTTCCTATCTCCAGACTCCAAACAGGCATGCGAGGTGCCTTTGGGAAACCCCAAGGTACTGTTGCTCGTGTGCATATAGGACAGGTGATCATGTCTATTCGCACCAAAGTCCAGAACAAGGAGCACGTGGTTGAGGCTTTGCGCAGGGCCAAATTTAAGTTCCCTGGTCGCCAGAAGGTAAGAAATAATACTTAAATTATTTGGACCTGAGTATTTCATTTGATTTCAGTCACAACCCAGTGATAAAAATATTTCCATTTTTTATCTGGACACCCTCACAGAACAAAAAAAAATACTTAGAGAGGAAAGTGGCATTTTACAAAGACAAATCTTTTTTATATCCCTTGCCAGATCCATGTCTCAAAGAAGTGGGGTTTCACAAAGTTCAGTGCAGATGAATTTGAGGACCTGGTAGCTGAGAAACGTCTCATTCCTGATGGCTGTGGAGTCAAGTATATCCCCAGCCGTGGTCCACTGGATGAGTGGCGTGCTCTACAGTCATCATAAAGGGGAAGTATCCTATGCATTGTTGAAGCTCTTGTCCTTGTTTATCCCCAAATCTTAAGCTACAAATAAATCTGAGGTGCTTGGCTGAGTTTTGTTTTTTGTGTCTGTGGAGGAGTGGGAGGGAATAAAAAATTGTATTTGGGAGGAAAATGAATTTTGGTAATTATGATTATCTTGTAGTAAAAGAGGAACATAGCATACTTGGAAATTTCGACATTCAGTTGAGCATTTTGAAAATTTAATATTGAAGGGGAAGAATATTAAGGGACATGAAGAATGGTTTCAAATAACAGGATTGAAAGAATCTAAATTCTCTGAGGTATAAATGAAGAAAGATCCCATTTTGGGCATAGTGAATTCCTTTTAAAGTTTTGTGAAGGTGAGAAATGAAATATTCACTTACAAAAATAGCATATAGATTAGTTTGGCATGAATGGGGATGAATTTGTGAAATAAGTCCAAAATGCTAAAAGATGTATATGTTTTATCACAGAAGTAGTGATCATCAATAAATTAAATTAAATTAAATTCCTAAAGAGTGTACAGAAAAAACAGCAAAATAGGAGATACTCTTAAGTGGCCTATCTGTTGGAGAAAATGCCAGAAAGGGGTGGGTAACCTACAGCCTTGGGGCCACATGTGGGCCTCTGGCTCCTCAGAATTGCAGCCCTTTAACCCAAAACAAACATCACAGAAAAAATCCACAGAAGAAATAATTCTGTGAAACTTGGTCTTATTCAAAAGGCTTTACTCAGGACATAGAAGATCATGTTTGAGGCCACAGGTTCTCCACCCTTAGTATAGAGGATACCAGCAGTTGAAAGTCAGAAAAACATAATCTTGGGGATGAGGAAACTGAGCAAGGTTAATAGGTTAGAAATAAATGTAGAAAGTGACTAGTTAGTTTGTTATTCTACATACATAACAACCTCCCAACTCAAAACTTTAATATAGATAATAGAATATTACTTCTGAAATCAAAGTCAACACTGTTTTTTTTCCAACTGTTAATTTTTCCTTCTGAATCATTTATATTTTTAATGTATTTTATATGTATTTATAGGATAGCAATACTTCTTGAGCAAATAGATTATTTTTTTCCCTCTTACCCTAGTGCATAGGCCAGTGTTTTGTACATTGTAGGTAATTTTAGGCAATACACAAAAATTAATATTAAATTGTTACACTATGGTGACCATGTCTATTAGTAATAATATTAGTAATACAAAACAGCTGTATGGAAGATATTTCCTAGATGGAGATTCTTCCTTAGTTCAGAACTGGCTTCTGATGTGTGCCCATAGACACACTTAATCTTGTTTCCTCGTCTGTAAAATAACCTAGAAAAAGAAATCCCAAACTACTCCAGTACCTAAACTACCCAGGGTACTAAAATCACGGGATAGCTTCAGAGCATAGGCTAGGAATTTGTCACGCAACGAATCTTGAATGACTATGCCAGTTTAGACTATCCTTGATTCAAGACTATGCAATGAGACCAATAAGGTGAGGGAGTGGATATTAGCCATAGAGAATGGGAATCCATTACTAAATCCATCACTAAAGAGCTTGAGAATTGGTAATTCAAGCAATTTTTAAAAAGATATTCTTGAGTTGATATAAAAATACATAACGTCAAGAAAATATCAAAGATGCACCAAAAATACTTCATTGGGGACACGTCAAAAATATGTGGCCCTATGGTTTCAAAATTGGTTTTCAGAACATTAGTGAGGTATTATAACTGTGATCGAATAATTAGTTGCCGCTGATTTTGTGCAATATATAATAGCCAGAGATTAATTTGCCAAAAAAAATGATTGTTTATTGCTAAAAAAAATTAACTTGGTAATACCCTTTTAAAAAAGTGTTTCAGTATTTTTATTTTTCCTCAGTTATATGTAAAAACAGCATTCATTTTTAAAACTTTGAATTCTGAAATCTGTCTCCCCACCCTCCTTGTTGAGAAGTTTGATTAGAAATACATGGGTAATCATGCAAACAACTATAATAGTTGTAAAAGAAAATGACCAAAAAAAACTCAAGAAAAATAATAATTATAATAATTCTATGGGAATGGATAGCATTTTTCATCCCAAGTCCTGGATTGTCATGGATCATTGTATTGCTGAGAATAGTCATTTTCAACTGATCATTTTATAATTTTTCTGTTATTTTGCACACAGTACATTTCACATTGCATCAGTCCATGTAAATCTTTCCAGGTTTTTCTGAGAGCATCCTGCTCATAGTTTCTTAGAGTATTTAGGGTACAATAGTATTCCATCATAATCACATACCACAGTTTGTTCAGCCATTCCCCAATTGATGATAATCTCAATTTCTGATTCTTTGGTTCTAGAAAGGAACTGGTATCATTTTTGTATATGTACGTCCTTTACTTTTTGTATATCTCTTGGGATACAGACCTACTAAGTCAAAGGGTATACAGAGTTTTATAGGACTTTAGGGATTGTTTCAAATTGCTCTACAGAGTAGCTGAATCTGGTCACAACTTTCTATATTAAAATCTCATTTACTCCACACCACCTCCAATATTTGTTATTTTCATTTTCTGTCCTGTTAGCCAATCTATTACAGATGGATGTTACCTAATAACAATTCTATATGATGTCCCCAGAACAGTCTAACCTTTAAAGACATTAACTGTGGTTTCCCTAAGAAAAAGGCCTAACAGAAGTATTTGAGGTAATTTAAAAAATAAAACTGAATTTGTTCACAAACTGGTCAAGTGAAAAACCCAAGATATTCTTTGTCCATCAAGATGTAATTACACGAACTGCAGACATTTGTCAGAAAGCAGAAGTAGCTGGTTCAAGGGAGAAAAATATACAAGAACGACAACAGCCACCCATACACTACTAAAAATAATGAAAAAAAATGTGTCTTTATCGATAATTGCTAATAGAGACACTAAAAGCTTAAAACAAGGAGAAAATAACTTGGACAAATAGTATAATGGGATACAAGAGGACTTTGAGCAATGTTATGTTTGCTCAATATGAAGAATTCCCCTGGAAACCTATTGGGGACCAAGTTTTCTCTTGAATATGGCAAACGTTGTGTTCTTGAGTACATGATGGAAATGATAACATTGATAGAAATGATAACATCAAAATGAGAAAAAAATTTACTGTTTTGTCAAATACAATTGTAATTCTCTATTATCTTATAATGATAGTGTATGAAACTAATACATTTACAGTGAAAATCAGTTATCAACTTTTAAAATTAATGGTATGTTTTATCAATCTAAATTCTAACACAGAAAAAACCCACTAGCAATGTAGTTTCACCAGATTCTTTTTTTTACTGCAGCATTCACATCTTTAAAAAAATATTTCTTCTAAAAGGACTTAGGAGAACTGATGCAAAGTGAACTTGTACATAGGACTCCATTTTATAATAATCTACTATGTCAATAATATGATTATCTAGTTACTGTCAGGAATACAATGATCAAAGACAGAAGCATTTTTTGTGTTTTCTTTCACAACATGACTAATACGTAAATATGTTTTGCATGATTGCATATGTATAACCTACATCAAATGGCTTGCATATTAGTGGGGAAGGGAGAAGGAGAAAATTTGGAACTCAACAATTATAAAAAACATGTTACAATTGTTTTTACATGTAATTAAACATTTCAATAAAGTAAAAAAAGTTTCAGTTCAATTCCATACTGTTTTCTTGACTCTCTTGCCATGTAGCAGATAGTACTTTCTTACATCCAGGTGCTATGGAAAAATATCACAAAACCCGGAAGACTTGGTCCACTCAAGTTTATCATTACTTCAATTGGGCACTCAGTGCTAGGCAGAAATTAAATGACCACCCCAATCACCAGAGCAGTTCTTAATATTTCATTCCTCTTCAAACCTTCCATGTTATTTTCTTATATACTATCAGTTGAGAACCTTGCTTTATATTTCACTGAAAAAAACAGCTCAGGGGGCAGAGCCAAGATGGCAGAGTAGAAAGACTCACATTTGATAGCTCCGAACCCACAGCCCATGGATTTCCTCTAAAAAGAACTCCCAACAAATTCTGGAACAGTGGAAGCTGCACAGCAACACAGTGAAGGAGATTTCCGTTACAGAGAGCCCTGAAAAAACGATCCCAAAGGTCCATTGCACACCGGACTGGAGCGGAGCCCTCCCCTGTCTAGACCTCGAGGCACTGAGAGGAGCAAGCAGATCCGAGCAGGCTTCAGGGACAGAATCTCCAGCGGCCGCGAAGGTCCCTCCACCCACAGACACACAGGTCAGTGAGAGAGACGGGCTGAGAGGAGAGCGGGGTGTCCCCATGACTTGGGACCCCCGGAAGGCGGTGGCAGTGGCAGAGGCAACTGCGGCCAGAGGCTTCCAGAGCAGGCAGGAGATCGGCAGCAGCTCCATTACAGAAAGTCTCTGCATAAACCCCCTGAGGGAACTGAGCCTGGGAGGCGGCCCTGCTCCTACCTGAGCACCAGAACTTAACCTCCCATTGAATAGCAACAAGGCTTGCCGCCAAACGCCCTGAGGCTGGGGAGCAGCATTTGAATCTCAGACCCCAAGCACTAGCTGGGCGGATCTAGGCCAGGAGTGG
>CM053774.1:11639208-11684840 GCA_028658325.1 Potorous gilbertii | reverse complement strand
CTCCTCTCAGTGCTGCATGGCCTGGACAGGGGAGTGCTCTGCTCCTGTCTGGTGTGTGATGGACCTTTGGGATCGGTTTTTCAGGGCTCTCGGGAATGGAAATCTCCTTCACTGTGTTGCTGCGCAGCTTCCACTGTTCTAGAATATGTTGGGAGTACTTTTTAGAGGAAATACATGGGCTGTGGGTTCGGAGCTACCAAATCTGTGTCTTTCTACTCCGCCATCTTGGCTCTGCCCCCATTCATACAGTTTTAAGCCATTAAAGATTAAAACTGAACTGATACTTTTGTGTCGTATTTTAGTTCCTCTTCTCTCTGTCTCTCTACTTTAGTTGGTAACATAAGGAAAAACTGATATAGATTTATTTCATGCCTTCCTATTTTGAAAAAGTTATCAACAGTTTCAATTTTTTTTTTGTTAACTTTCTGGGTTTCTCTAAATAGAATATCATGTCTTCTCTAAAATTTGATATTTTTTCTTATTTATATATGCTTATTATTTCAACTTTTTCTTATGACTTTGGATGGCATTTCTATCATATCAAGTAAGAGTCATAATAAAGGAAATCCTTGTTTTATTTGGGGCATCCAGGTGACGTGGTGGATATGGTAATGGGCCCAGAGTTAGGAAGGGCAGAACTCAAATTCAGACTCAGAAATTTAACTAAGGCATTTAACCTTTGTTTGTCTTAGTTTTCTCTTCTGTAAAAACAGTCCAATAATGCCATGTATTTCCCAGGGTTGCTGTGAGGATCAATTAAATGAGTTAATGATGGTAAAGCACTTAGTACACAGTTGTCACAAAGTAAGTGCTATATAAACATTTGCCATTATTATCATCACTCCTGATAAAGGCTTCTAGTTTTCCACTAGAAGGTCCCTGGTTTTAGATACATGTCACTTACCATATTAAGGAAAGACTCATTTAATCCTGTCCTTTTTATGTTGCTAACCTGAAAATATAGAAATTTTTCAATATCTTCTTCTGCATCTATTTATGTAATCATGTGAGTTGAATTGTCTTTGTGCTTAAAAAGTTCCCTTATGTTTATAGTCATCCTAGTTTAGGCAGCTTTGTATTCCTAGTATAAATCCAAGTTGGTCATAGTATATAATCTTCAGACATGTTGCTGCATCTGATTTTCTAATATTTTATTTAATATATTTTTTTGTTATTTGACCCAGGGATATTGATCTGTATTTTTCTTTCTCTGCATGTTGCTCATTTAGATGCCAAGAATATTATTTTGTTCATATTATTTCATATTCATATATTATTCATATATTCATAATTGCCAGAAATATAAGATATAAAACTTTTCTAAAAGTCAAGTCAAGTTTGAAACTCTTTTTGCTTGTATTTTTTGTTAGATTTGTTAAGGTTTGAAAAATACACCAAAACCCCCACCTATCATAATTTTGCTATTTATTGCCCTTGTAATTTGATTAAATTTGATTTAGTTTAAGTATTTTGATGCTATGTTGTGTCATTCAGTAAGCATAAAACTATTGATATTATTATATCATCTATGATATATTTAAATCTAATGTAGTCTTTCTATTTGTCTCTTTAAACCATGTCTATTTTCACTGTTACCTTGTTTTATAGGATTCATGATTATTTTCCTTGATCTTTTTTAACTCACTGAAGGCATAAAAAATTCTCCAATTATTCTCATCAAATCTGTGTTGATATTCCTGTTTCAAGTCTGTAAGCAAATGCAGTGAATTCTGCTTTCTACTCCAGTTTTCTTTTATTTAACAAGTGAGTTAATTCCATCCACATCCATGACTATGGTCATTAATTGTGTATTTCTATTTATTCTATTCTTGTGTTATTTTCTCTTTTCTTTCTCTTTGGTTCTTCTTTTGCAAAGAAGAATTAGAAAGTGAAAAATGGGATGAACATTAACTAATTTTGATCTACTCTCCCTTCATTGTCCTTTTTTTCTTATGTGTTTTTTTCTTACACATACCTTGATCATACGAAAATTCAGGGTTTGGTATTACCTGTCTTATTCATGCAGTATTTACTAAAACCACTATCTTCCTTAGGAATCATATCTATTTTTGAAAAAAAAAATTAAGTTTCCAATATACTGATGATTACGAGATATTTAGAAGAACTTAGCATTCGGAAGAACTACTATATAAAATATTAAAAATTCATTTTTATTACAGTGTTTCTTATTCACTTTTTATTTTTCCTTTCAGGTAACCTTAAAGTTAGTCTGATGATTGAACTGAATCACTCCAGAGGGTCAGAATTTGTTTTCCTGGGAGTCTCCAATTCTTGGTCTATACATCTAGGCCTCTTGGTATTTGCCTGCATTTTCTATGTGGCTGCCATGGTGGGAAATTTCTTCATTGTACTAATAGTGAATTATTACAGTCATCTACGTTCCACAATGTATTTTTTGTTGGCCAACTTTTCCATTATTGATTTGTGTCTCTCCACTGTTGCAGTTCCCAAGATGATTTCTGACCTATTCCATAAGTACAAAGTCATATCATTCCAGGGTTGCATCACCCAGATACTTTTCATTCATTTCATGGCAGAAACTCAGATGGCACTTCTCATTTCCATGGCATTTGACAGATACATTGCATATGCAAGCCTGTTCACTATTTGACAGTTATGAATCCCAAAATGTGTATTTTTCTTCAGATCTCTTCTTGGACCATTGGTCTTTTACACTCATTGACTGAGTTGGCCTTCGTGATGAATTTGTCTTTCTGTGGTCCTAATGAAATTGACAGTTTTTATTGCGATCTTCCTCGGTTCGTCAACTTGGCCAGCATGGACACCTATAAGTTGCAGTTCACTCTCACAGGTAACAGTGGTTTCATCTCCATTGGCAGCATATTTCTCTTATTCATGTCCTACATTTATATCTTGGTCACTGTTCAGAAACACTCTTCAAGAGGATTGTCCAAGACTCTCTCTACTCTGTCAGCTCACATCAGTGTGGTGATCTTATTCTTTGCCCATGCATCTTTTTTATGTGTGGCCATTCCCTACAATGCCACTGGATAAATTTCTTGCTATTATTGAATTCATTATCACCCCTGTTTTAAATCCTTCCATTTATACATTTAGAAACAAGGACATGAAGGCATCAATGAGAAGACTGAGCAGCCAGCTACTGAGTTTTAGGAAAATTTTATAAATTACATTGTTAAAGAAAATGAATATTCTTCACGCTCATGAACATCATCTTATATGTGAATGAGATTCAGTATGGTAGAGTAGAGAGAAAGTTCGCCTAGAAATTAAGAAGACTTGAGTTTGAGTTCTCCCTTTGTCACATACTAACTATGTGACCCTGTACAAGTGACTTAACTTCTCAGTACTTTATGCAACTGAGTCTATAAATTTCAGAGCAGTGACTTATCTGGGTTTTTTTTCCATCAGTTCCCTCACCCATGAATTCCCTGTACCTATGAGATCAAAATACAGTCTCTATTGGAATCAAGGTGGTATATGTGGAGTCAAGAAGACCTGAATTCAAATTCTGTCCTAGAAATTTACCAGGTGTGGAACCCTGAGCAAGTCACTTAACCTTTCAGCATCACTTTTCTCATATCTAAAATGGGTATAAGAATAGCACTTATATCATAGAGAACTAGGGAACATGTGGATCATTATGCAAACCTTAAAATACTTTACAAATTTTCGTGATTTTTTCCCTTCCTTCTTCTATTTTAATGTAAATATGTCAAGTCAAAAACATGCCTGACTATATGCTCTATTCCAGTGGTCCTTCAATTGATATGAGGACCATTTTAGTGGCCTAATAAGGATTTTAGGTGTTATTTCATCTGCTCAAACACGTAAACAAACATTTTTCGAATGAATTCATGAAGTTATAAAATTACTGTTGTGGATTCAATTACAAGATTCATCTGCATGTTCCTACTAACTAGCCACTTATAGGCCCTAACGCGTTCCTTAGAAATAGAATTATTTTGGCAATCATAAAATGTAGCTTGGTGTCTCCCATTTCTATCTGGCACGGTTATTGGGAAAAGAATAATAAACCATATTAGTACTTCCTACATTGCTATCAGGCAAATGAAGCTGAGATAAAGTGTGTTACAGAAAGTTAGTTCATCAGCAATGTTTAGCATCCCTAAGCCCCCTTTAATTTTATATTCTATAATGCTAAAAGTAGCTGCTTTCTGTTCTACTTGACCAGATGAATGTCTTTTCTGAAGAAGTATCTTTTGGTGCTAGATAACATAGCTTATATACGTATGAATATGTAATTAAATGTAAGGATTTTAAATTTACATTTCTATTTGGTGCCTTATAGTGATTAAATATGTAATAAGAATTAATAAAGTATTTCCTTCATTAAACCTCATTCTATTTAGCATGTATGAATTCCAAAATAGATGTCACTTGAAATGATGGGATTTTGTATAAAGTACATCTTTCAGTTTGCTTTGATGTATACTTTAAGTTTAGGTAAGGTTGTACAAGCTATAACATTATTAAACCTGATCTAGAGTGCAAGCAATATTTCCATAGCTGTGATTAAAGATCAAACACTTTCTGCGATGAGAAGCGATGTCTCTCTCTCTCTCTCTCTCTCTCTCTCTCTCTCTCTCTCTCTCTCTCCCTCCTTTCCTCCCTCTCTCTCTCTCTCTCTCTCTCTCTCTCTCTCTCTCTCTCTCTCTCTCTCTTCTCTCTCTCTCTTTCTCTCTCTCTATGTCTTTCTGTCTGTTTCACCCTCATATTTTGTATTGTATTGCAGCACTCACTTTTTGTGTATACCTACAATTATTAGAAAATTTTTCCTTGTAATAAAGAGAATTGTCTCTTCTTGTAGATCCTTGAACCTCATATTCATTGGTTCCAATTTTGCATGTGGTAGCTATATAGAATTAATTTTAATCATTTTTCACAAGAAAGCCTGCCAAATGTTCAGTCAGATAGCTGGAATCTGTGCCTCCCCTAAATTTGTTTTTCCAAACGAGGCATGTAATAGCTATTCCTTTCAGTTTTATGTCATTCATATATTTGATGAACAGGTTTCTAAATCTCCATCTAAGTCATTCATAAAACCATTTAACAAAATGATATCAAAGAGAGTCAAAGAAATGCAAATAATTACGAATCATTGTCATAGAATTGTTTGTGTAACTTTCTTTGAGAGTGTTTAAGTATAATATATCTTTGTTTATCCATATACTCTCTCTCTCTCTCTCTCTCTCTCTCTCTATATATATATATATATATATATATATATATATATATGTGTGTGTGTGTGTGTGTGTGTGTGTGTGTGTGTGTTCTTTCTCTCTCTCCCTCTTCTTTGTCATCTCTCATCCATCTTTCTACAAAAAGAAATTTTCCAGACAAAGAACCTTCTAGAAAAAGAAAGATGAATGAGAAAGAAGAAGGGGAAAGAGAAAGAACACAAATAAGACATAAAAAACATGAGATAAGACAATATCTCTTCCTATTTACTTTTTGTCGCTCCTTCCTTCCATTTATAGCCTTATGTTCACTTATTTGTAATTAAAAATAAACATTTCCTTCAATTACTTAAACACATCATTCTGACAAGGGATGAACGTGTTTCCCCAAAATACTAATGAGTTCCATAATCCCCAAGATGGTTAATGTCAGAGATTCCTTAAAGGGCCCTTCAAATCTACCTTTATGATATTAGAAGTAACCAGATCCTGCTCTCCTTGAACAATTTTCCAGATTAATTTCTCTACAGAAGTGGTATATTTGAATGCCAGCCCTCATGAACAAAGTGTATCCTGAATATATGATAAAATGTAAAGAGGAGGAATTCATCTCATTGTTTGACTCCTTATAGTGAAATGAAAACCTTACTATGCAAAAAAATTAGTAAATTATTTCTTTTAAAAATTTATTTTGTTCAGTATATATGTTAAATTCAAACATATCCTTTGGAACAATGACATTTTCATAAAGCATATCTTCAAATTTTCTTTGGTGTGTGATTTAAGACTAAGTAAGGTAGTAACCAGCTGGTACAGAGACCAGCTAGGTGGCACAGTGGAACAGCACTGGATTTGGAATCAGGAAGACTCATCTTCATGAGTTCAAACCCTAGCTATGTAATTCTCAAAAAGTCACTTAACCCTTTTTGCCTCAGTTCCTCATTTGTAAAATGTGCTAAACAACCAAATGATAAACAATTTTAATATCTTTGCCAAGAAAATCCTAAAATGTTAATGTGGTCACAAAGAGTTGAACTTAGTAGACATGACTCAATATCAACAAAAAGCAGCAGCAGGAATCAATTCATAAAATCAATTCATAAAGCATGTTCTAGCATACAGTGCCAACCTCATTAGTTACTGAGGCTGTGATACTCCCATTTTCATTACAGATAAGTTAAAATAAAGCTATATTTTTCAGTTCAAATTAATAGACACTCTGAATCCATCCTGTTTCCTCCTTCTTTGCCTACTGTAGTGCCATTAACCTTTGTTTTCAAAAGGTTCTTTCTTTTGTCCTTCTAATTCTGTGTACTTCATGTTTTTTCATTTCAATTCCCCTACTATCTTGTCATTCTTCCACTTTCTTTTGAAAAAAATAATTCATTCATTTCTGTGTTTTTCTTTCGTTCTCCCTTTTTCTTTCTCTCTATTCTCTCTTTCACAATGCCCTTTCCCACACTGAAAATATTAAAAAACAAAACCACTTTTTAATAAATATGCAAAGGGTAAATATAGTTTCTCCAATTCATGTAACCGAGAGCTTCCCAAGGTCACTGGTACAACAAGCAAAATACTTTACTCTACTTTCCGTGGTTCTAATTCCTTCATTAAGTTCCACTCATAGACCATTTGAGTATTATCAATATCAACTGAGTTAATGGATGAAAAAAATCATTCCATTATTTGAGTTTGTCCTTCTGCATCTCTGCTTTTTGGGAGATGAAAATTCTCTTCTTTTATTCTTTGTGTAAGAACATGCTTTTATTTTTAAAATTTGCTTCACGTAGGGAAATGCTTTCGTGTGTTCATTATGATTTTTGATACTGACTTATACACACTCTTCCATCCATTTCTTAATGGCCAACCTTTTCATGGTTGAGTTGGGTCTATTTCTCACTGCTGTCATGAAGAGGATAATTCACATTTAGTTAATGTAACATTATTTTTCTAAGGTGCATGATACAAATTTATATATATATATATGTCAATGAAAGAATTAAGTATTTCTGTTTTTAAGTGACTCTGTAAGCCTGTAAATTAAGTAAGCACTGGAGATATGGGAAACGACTTGTGATTCCATGAGTACAGAGAGTTCCCTATGAGGAAAAATCTTTAATTAATGTAGATTGGTATCTGTGCTGCTACTTTTAGTGCTTGAGAGTTGTCTTGAGACCAGAGAAGTAAAGTGTTGTTGCTAAAGCTCTGAAATTCAACATAGATCAGAAATAGTAATTGAATTCAAGAATCCCTGATTTCATGCCATTTTTCTATAGACTTGTCTTTACAGCTTTGGCCTCTAATTTCTACCATAACATCATCTTAGAGATGACTCTTAGAGAAGGAAGGGGAATCAGAGTTCAAACCAGTAACTTGTGTGGGGCTTTGCCCCTGCATGTATAAATTTACCACTTTTTCCCTTTGATAGATCATCTGTACGTAGTTCTTATGTTGTCTGTGTTCATCTTTCATTGCCAAAGAAAACCATGCCATCACACAAATAATGACATGTCTTGCACTTGACTTTGTTTTCAGTGAGGGAGGGTTGTGCAGGTCACCAATCTCACTTCTCCTCCAGAGCCATCTGAATCCAATGATCAGATATTGATCAAGATGACTGGAGATGACCCAGGATGAGGCAATTGGTGATTAGTGACTTGCCCAAAGTCACATGGTTAGTGAGTGTCAAATGTCTGAGATGAGATTTGAACTCAGGTCCTCCTGACCTGATAGAGCACTAGTGCTCTATCCACCGCACCACCTAGCTGCCTCAGTTCTTACATTACACAATTATCTATTAACCACTCTCCATAACTCCCATCATCAATGGTTATATCAGACTCATTCCTCGAACTGCGGCGAATATCACTCTCTTTTCTTCATTTCTAGTGCTTTCACAATTTAATCTTTTCTTGTGGCCTAGTACTTTACCTTGGGATATCCTCAATTCAATTCAGCCTAATGGAGATAACTCCTGCTGATCCTGCTCTCACTGTCATATCCTCACATCATATAATGTTTCCTTCAAATTTTCTTGGGGATTATAGACATTTTAGAAGTTTAACTATCGTGGGGAGTTGACTGGAAGGTGGAACATGGGTTGAATTCTCTGAGTGATGGCTTCCTCTTCTCCTTGGTAACCTTACTTAACTGGAAAGGACTTGCATGACAGCCAGTAGAGATGCAGTGTAATTGGAGGTCAATGTGAAACAGTGCAGGAGGAACTCTGAGGCTTTTCCACATTCCTAGAAATCTCCTGTTTTTTCTTGTTCTGTCTTTATCCCCTTCCTGACAGAGAGCTTCCCCTAAGCTACCTAGCATGTCTAGTTCTCAATCTCAGTCTCCCTCTAATTGCTAGTTGATTCTCAGAGGACATATTTAAAAACTTAAATTAAATTTAACAGCCAACAGCTGTGTTCAAAGGAACGGCTAATATCAACCCAAAAGAAACCCAAGAAATTATTAACTAGGTAGGTTGATCAGATTTGCTGAAAGTAGGGAATTGTGTTTTTTTTCTTGTTAAGAGAAAGTTGGGAAAAGTCAAAGGATCAAAGATCATAACATTGTAGGATAATAACCTCATATTTTGAATCGGTCAATCACCTTATAGATTATGTAATACAGTTGCTCTTCTGTAGATAGGCTCATAGAAAATAGGCTTATTCTTTTGTTTATAGATAAGAAAAATCTTAGATATCATTGAGGAAACCGATACTCAGAAAAGAAAAACGACTTGAAAAAGTTCAAAGAGCATTTTAATAACAGATCTGGAGTGGTAAACTAGGTTTTATGACTGAAAATCCATTGAAAATTCCATTTTATAAAATTGGTCGTCTAGAAAAGAAGTTATATCTGGGGAAATTGAGATGCAGAAGGGAAGCCTTAAGATGGTTACCTAAATAACATTCATGAATGGTTAGGATGAATAGTTAGGAGTGGGGGAAAGAAACATAAAAATATTGTTGTGAAAAATAGTTTTCTACTTCACATTGTCATGGACTGTCTTTGTATATAATAAAACTTGATCTCTTCTTTTTCCACAGTTGTCTACTGCAATACCAATAGGGTGAAATTAATTTAGAATTAAAATGGAAAGAAATGTATGTGTAAACATAGTAATCTTTTCATTAGGTAGTGAATATTTTATATTTAGGGTAAAACTGAATGTTTTTTCATCCTGTAGAAATGTTTAAGATGATAATTCGAAAGTGGGGAGAATGCTTGCGAAAGATTTGTAGTATTTTCAGTAGCTCTGCTAGAAAGGCAGATAACAAGAGAAAGGAATATTGAAGGGACTGAAGAAAGAGAAAGAGGGATCCTGAAATATCATAAGAATGTTTAAGAACACAGCTTTTATGTGGCAAACAGTATATGAACCCATCTTATGGTTCATTCTTTGAACCAACAAGTTTGCATAATAAATTACTAGTAGAACCAGGTCCTAATTATTAGTCAAATATTCTTTCTATCACATCAGAGCTAATTCTCAATACTTTCCTCTATTACTCCTGGAAACACTGAACCAATTTTTCACAATTATTTTCTTTGGAAACTCTAAGAAAGAGCAAAGAATTTCGAAGATAGAATCCCTATAGCAGTCACACCATGGACTCTCTTACACAAGGGATGGGTCAAATGATAACTACATTGGTCATTGATCAACAATTCTACTAGAGTAGAGCTTAAACTGTTTCAACATTTCTCAACACTATTTATTTCTTTAGGAGCACACCAGGAATCTCATAAAATATTGCTCTCCTCTGTCCTTATTCCAGATAGGTGGAAGAGATGAAATAAAGGAAAGACGCTATGGATTAATTTTCTTTCCATGTGTATGGGAAGGATTGATAGAGAAAATTGTACCTTAGTGGTCGTAAGCACCTCCTGTAATGTTTGGCTAAGTCAAGTGACCTGCAGAACATTTTAGTCAGTGTTTTGTACATTACAAGGACGATATTCTGTTACACCAAAAAGTTTCGGAGTGTCTTATGGGAACCAAATAGTAGTCTACAAATCTAAAATGCATTTTTTTCATAAAAGGACTGTGTTTGAAGATTTTGAAGACTTCAGATCCTGTGGGTTGAATCTGCCTCCTCCCCACGGCATTACCTTCCCATTTCATTTAAGAGTGTGTGAGGATGGAGTTTTCGTAGACGAAATGAATCAAACCAAGACTCCCTTGTTATCTCATGGAGTTCCTTTTCATTCAAAATTTTATATTGCTATGATTTGTGGTAAGGCAACCTGTGGAGTGGGCATAAGGGACGTAGGGATATGCCAGGAGTTATATAATATTGGATACAGGTGAATTTATGCTTGCCATTTGAAGTCAAGTAAACTTTTTGTTTCATACAATAAGGAGCTGAAGTGTTTATTTTCAGTGCCCTTGGGGGACAATTCCCTTGTTCCCTATCATCATGATAATATGTTCAGGAAATAGTATAACCCTATGCAAAGGACTACAGATTATCTGGAGAGAGAAGGAAGACATTGAAAATGCAGATTCTGAGGAGAGGATTTCAATTTTGGGAAAAGAGTATTTGGAGAGAAGCACACATATTTGTGTCATACTGAAGCTATCCAGAAGGTAGAGCACTGTCGGTGTCTGCCTGGTGAGTCATCAGAGTTCAGCTAGAGAATAAAATTGGGATGGAGAATAGGAACGTGTATCTGTGCTGATTGTGGTGAAATTAAGGAGTGTAAATCCAGACTCTGAGGTTTTAGTCTGATTTTTAATTATTGAATGATGTTGAACAAAATAAACCTCTTATTACTCTGTGTTATGCTGCATCACATTGAAATTTGTTTTTGTTTGTTCTATGTGTGTTACAGAATATCCAAGTGGATTGAAGAGGTGACTTGAGGCAAGGACATTGGTAGAAGTCGATAATCAAATCACACAGGTTATATAAAGGTCATATCAGTCATTCTCATCAATTGGAAGGATTGATGAGAATATTGGTGTGTGTAACTAGATTCCAAACATTTGTGGCTGCATTGTTTGGTCCTAGATCTGAAAGTACTATTATGCAAGATGTCTATAGTTATTGGTCACCATTTCATAGGTTATAAAATCGTAGGTAGTATATTCATATTATACAGTCATACTAAAACAATTTAGGGGTTGTTGCAATCCTCTTTACTGACTACTATTTGAAAAATTTGAACCAATGACAATTTAATAGTACTTTTATAACCACAGTTTTATTGAGTAGGTTTTTATAAAGGATAAAATGTAAGGAAATATCACAGAGGAAGAGCATTGAGAGAGAAGAGTATATACACAGCACCCAAGGAGAAACTCATAAATATACACATCCAGGTGATGTTAACATTCCAGTAAGACTCTTTGTTACTGATTTGTCTCATCTGCTTAACTTTAAGAAAAGTCAATCAAGAAAAAAACACATCATGAGCCACTTAGTGTGTTAGGGAGTAAGTATTTATTTAAAAATATCACATACATGCTCTAAAACAAATAAATATCTCATTTGATCCTCACAAATATGGATCTCATGTAAGTGAACAATAAGAATTTTGGAAAATATTTCTGTCATCTGGCCATGCTTCATACAGATGGGAGAGATGACATAATGGAAAGAAGCTATCGACTGATTTCCTTCCCATGGCTATTGGAAGAATTTATGCAGAACATTGCAGTTTACTGGTCACATCATTGCGATGTTTGACTACTACTGGGTGGATGCTATTATTATTCCAAATTTAAAATTAAGGAAACTGAGACAAGTAAAGATCAAATTCGTTACACCTAGATAGTATCTGTATGCAGATTTGAATTTAGGTCTTCCTCACTCTAGATTCAACATTCTGTTCTCTGTAACATCAGCTGCCATTACGTGTTTCTGTTCAAGCAGTTGAAAGTGTTGAACAACTATTCAATACAATACAGAAAGAAATAATTAATAGAGACGTGATTATCATGGGGCATAGAAAAAGAAGTACAAACTGAAAGGCAAATATTAATGTAAAGACCTAAGAGAGAAACATGAGGCTTAGGAAATCTTTTAAAAAGGAATACATAGTAATTCAAATGCTTCACTGGAAAGTTCTTGATTCAAGAAAATCCTTGCCAGGTTATCAGAAAATGGTGGGATCTAAGCCCAGATATCTTAAATCCAGATCCAGAAAACTTTGCCTGAAACCGGAGAGCATGGTTGTCAATTTTGAAGACGGCAAAAAGGGACAAAAAGAGATGGGTGTCCAAAGATCTGAGAAAGCTAGCATAATAGGGCATTTAATTTCAAATGTAACTTAATTAGTATGAAGAAAAAGTTCTGTATCTGAGGTAAAGAGCTGACACAGAAAGGGAGAAATGTATCGAGATAATTTCTGCAAAAATTGTCCTGAGGACTTTATAGGATGTAGAGTTCCATATAAGCTGACAGGTGTGCATTGTGACAAAAAAATTAAGAGTTTCTTAGTTTATATTAACAAAGAGTGTCCTAAAGGATGGTGGTGGTGGACCTACTATCCTTGTCTCTATTCTGACCACATTTGGGTTTTTAGAATAGGTGAACAAAATGGACTCTGCAGTGACTATTGATGGCGGGGCCAGAATGCATTCCCTTCTCACCCAGGTGAGAGAACTTCTCACTGATTTTGAAGCTGTCTTTGGAGTTTATGGGTTGAAAAATTTGGAAACCAAAGCTGCTTCCAGGTATTTCACACCCTGAAGCCTGCTCCAGTCATCTTCCTCAAAGCTGCTGTGTGGTCAGAGCTGGGCAGCATTCAGGGCCCTGCACTATGTGCCTGGTGCAGTAGACATTTCCTGTTGGCCTTCCAGGCTGTGTTGGGCTGGAAATTTCTTTCACTCTGCTGGTCTAGAATTTGTTCAGAGTCATTTTTTAGATGGAGTTTTTGAGCTATGTGGGAGAGCTTTTACTTCTCTGTATTTCTCCTCCACCATCTTGGCTCTGGCATCCTCCTCTTAACTTCTTTCAACTCTATGCACCTGAGAGTACATGTTTCAGAGTAATGAATGATTTAGGTTTCTCTTTCTCCATTTCCTCACCCAGGAATTCCCTGTACCCATGAGATCACAATCCAGTCAGTATTAGGAACTAGGTGGTACATATGGAGTCAAGAAGCCTGGGCAAGTCACTTGACTTTTCATCCTCAGATTTTTCTTTCCCTTTCTGAGACAGTAATAGCAATAGCACTTACCTCAAAATGAAATAGAAGATTCAATGAGCTACCATGTGGAGTATTTTACAAAATTTAAAATGCTGCAAAAATTCTAGTGATTTCCCCCTTCCTGCTTCTACCCTTTGGATAGATCCTTTGTATATAGTTCTGTAATAGCAATTCCTATTGAAAGATCTTATTCATTAACAGGCCCATATGATCTGCTTCAATCACCTAGAAGCCGTAAGTCACATGTGGTAGGAGGAGTTTGCTGAATAGGTGGAACAGGAAGGGTGAAGCAAAACTGGGAGGAAGTGATTTAGCATGATAGGGTCAGAGGAACAAGAATGAAGGTAGGTGGGCCCAGCTCAGGTTTTTAGTGTTTGCTTATGTCAAAGCCCTGGCAGCGCAGGGGAGGCTTTGTTATTTCTTTGTCCCCTGTGGTGATCATGCTTATTAACTTCTTAGTCACAATGGCAGATTAAACTTTCTAATTCTGGATTCTGGCTCTTTGTTGTATGTGAACAAATGCTTTTTTCTGCCTTCTATATGGAGAATCTATTATACTTGGCAATTGGGAACTATGTTGGCATATTCAGTCACCACCAGTGCTGTGAATATTGCCTTGGAAATACAAGTTCTTATGTCACACAATTCTCTATTAAAGATGCTCTCTAATTCCCATCATTAATGCTTATATCACCCTCATTCCTTCATGTGAACTCAATCTCACTCACTTTTCATCCATTTTCAGTGCTTACACCATTTACCCTTGTCTTGGGGCCTACTATTTTATCATGGAATATTCTCAATTCAACACAACTCAGTGGAGATTATTTCTGCTCAACCTGCTGTCATCCCTATATCCTCACATCATGTAATATTTCCTTCAAACCTTCTTGAGTTTTGAGACATTTGAGAAGTTTAGCAATGTTGGGGAGATGGGTAGAGTGTGGGACATGGGTTGAAGTCTCTTGGTAATGGTTTCCTCTTCTAGGTAACCTTAGTTAAACTGGAAAGGATTGTGCAAATGAGGACTTGAATGACAGCCAATAGTGATGTAGTGAAATTGGAAGTCAATGTGCAATACTGGAGATAAAACAATGAGGTTTTCCCCATCTCTAGAAAATTGCTGGTTTTTTTTGTCCTGTCTTTATCCCATTCCTGTCAGAGAGCTCCCTGTAAGCTGTTTAGCCATGACTAGTTCTCGGTCTGAGTGTTCCTATAATTGTGACTTGTCTGTCAGAGGTCATATTAAACAACTTAATATTAATTTCAGCTGTGTTCAAGAGAATGGGTAATGCCAACCCTGGAGCAAACCTATAAAGTATTAATTAGGTGAGTTGACAAGATTTGCAGAAAGTAGGAAGAGAGATAATGTGTAAGAGGCATAATGCCACTTTATTTTAGTTTACTTTTTTTCTTTTGGAGAGAAAGTTGGGGAAAGTCAGATTATCACCTTATAGATTATGATCCAGTTGCTAAGTTTTATGATAGACTCATAGATGATAGACTCATAGAAATTAGGTCTAATCACATACATACATAAATACATACATCATGTATAAATACATGTATATATATATATATATATAAATATATATATCTATAAATGTATATATATATAGATAAATATATATCTATAAATATATATATATATATATATAAATATGTATATATCTATCCATCTTACAATATTAGATATCATTGAGGAAACTGGCACCCAGAGAAGGAAAATAACTTTATCAAGACCACAGAGCATCTGAATAACACAGCTGGAGTGGTAAACTGGGTCTTCTGACTGAAAATCCATTGAAATTTCCACAAAGAAACAAGTTGGCCTCCTAGAAAAGGAGTTTTATCTAGGGAAGGTGGGATACAGAAGCAAAGTCTAAAGAAGGTCCTTTAAATAACCAAGGAAGAGCATGCATAGGATAAAGAGTAGGGAGAGGGGGAAAGAAATGTAAAAACAGGGATGTCAAAACCAATTGTCTAATTCACAATGTATCATGGACTGGCTCTATGTATGTTAAAAGTTGATCTCTTCTTTTTCAGCAGTTGCCCAATGGAATACTAAAAGTGGGGAATTAATTAAGTATGAAATTAAAATGAAAAGACACACATGCATATACCCAGTAATCTTTCCATTAGGTAAAAGATCTTTTATATTTGGGATCAGGCTGAATGTCTTTTTTTCTCTTTTCCTGTAGAAATGATTAAAAGCATAACAAAAAGGTATTCAAAAGTGGGCAGAACACTCAAGAAAGGCTGATTTATAGTATTCTGAGTAGCTGTGCTGGAAAGGCAGATAAAGAGAAATTATAGTTAAAGAGACTACAGATGAAGGAAGAGATGGCCTGAAAGATTACAGGAGTGTCATACATAGCTTTTAAGTGTATGATGGGATTTGAACACATGGTTTGCTCTTTGACCCCCGCACGAATGTGTAGTAGATCACTAGTATTACTAGGTCCTAATTATTATTCAAATATTCTTTCTATCACACCACCTAATTCCCAAATCTTTCCTTTAATATTATTCCTGGAATCACTGAAACAAATTTTCACAATTATTTTCTTAAAAACTCTGGAAAAGATCAAAGTGTTTCAAAGACAGTATCCTCACAGTGGTCATACAATGGTCTTTTCTTTCTTATATTAGAGTTGCATTTCATCATAATCATATATCACAACTTGTTTGGATGTTTTCCAATTGATGGGCATCTCTGCAATTTCCAGTTCCTTACCACTGGAATAAAGAAAGCTGATATAAATATTCTAGAACATGTAAGACCTTTTTGTTTTACTTTTATCTGTGGAAAGCCTTAGTAGTGATATTGCTGGATCAAAAGGTATAGGTAGATTAAAGACTTTTCCAGATGACTCTCCAAAATGGTCAGATCATTTCACAGTGCCACAGTGAACTAGTGTCCCAATTTTCCCCATCCTCTCCAACATTTCTCACTTCCTTCTTCAATCATTTTAGCCAATTAGATAGGTATAAATGTCTCAAGGCTTTAAAATTTGCATTTCTCTAATCAATAATGGTTTAGAGCATTAGAAAGCTGGCAGCATAGTTAGAGAGTCATTTTTTTGCCTCTATGAACTTCTCAGTTGTGCAGAATGTGGATTAGGATGACGCGATTGGAGCCAGAGAGGAAAATTAGGAAACTGCTTCAATAGTACCACTGAAATGTAATTAATGCCTGAACCAACTGAGGAGTTGTATGAGTGGAAGGATGACCAATGCAAGAGACTTTGTGGAAATAGAATGATAAGACCTGGTGATTGATTGAACACAGGGTTTGAGGGAGAGAACCTTAAGGCTTCTTGCAAAGTTACTGTTTGTGAAGCTGAAGGGTGGTTCTGTCATCAACACAAATTGGAGATCATGCAGGAAGCATGGATTTGGGAAGATATGAGTTCTGTTTTGTTCATGCTTAATATGAGAGGTTTATGAGAGATATGGGTAGAGATGCCTACCATCTGCTGATACAGTATTAGGGTTTTTGAAGAGGATTCACTTATTTACAAGGTATTTTTAATGAACATTGCATTTTGGCATAAGGACTATTGGACTTTTTGGACATACTTCATACATTCTACCTATTTTGAAGTCCTTTTTCTTACTCTTTTATATAAAAAACACATGTAAATTTAATTTTGTTGACCACTTTTTACAAAAAGAATGGTTGATATTATTGAGGAATTTGAGAAGTTTAGTAGAAACATGATGCCATTCTTCATTGTTAATAAATATCTGCTGAGTAAAGAGATTATGACGAAGGGTGGAGAACGAATTATGTCCCTCTTTCTGTTGATGGCAGCACCATCCTTTCCAGCGCCTAGGATTGCAATTTTGCAGACACCTTTAATGTTCCCCTCTCATTTAACTCTAATATCTCTCTAATTTCCATTTCTTGTTATTCCTACTTCCATAAAATCTCTCACTGCTAGCACCTTCTCTCCCTTCACTAAATCCCTGGATTTCATTAGAATATCAACTCCTTAAGAATAAAGAGTCCTTCAGTGACTGTATTTGTGTACAGTTGCTAGAACATAGCAAACATTTACTGAACTCTTCTTGATGGCTTGAAAAAAATATAACATTTACATAGGACTTTAGTTTTTCACGAATATACAAAAGGCATTATTCCATTTGATCCATCAGAATCCCCAAATCACATTTCCTCTACTCATCACAATCCCATTTAACTGTTGTTCCACAATGCATCTCCAATAAATAATTAGCAGAATGAGCAATGATAAGCCCTAATGTAAATGAGCAAAAATATTGGCCAGTATTAAGGAAAAATGGTTAAGGAACTTCTTTAGCTACGTAGGAAAAACTGAATTTGTGGACTGGGATGTTGTTGTTCATAAGGTTAATAGGGATGAAATTAGAAAATTCAGGATTTGTGATCCATTGACATATATGAACCATTTACCGAATTTCCCAGAAATCCAAAATAAAAAAAAAATGAAAAATAAAAGAAATTATTTTTAAATAAAATAAAAATAAAAAAGATCTGACTAGGCTTTGTAATGTACTGAACATATGTACTTAAATGGATTTAATATCCTTTATATATATATATGTCTGTATATGTGCATATAAAAATTTCACATATTTATATATATATATTTCACACACATGTCTTGTACATATTTCATATTTCAGTAGAAATTCACCTTTGAAACCTTCTGTCCCAACTCTCTTCAACCTTTAAATGAGAATGTTCTTTTCTAAGAATGTTTTTCTTTAAAAAGTTCCTTTGTTACAAACATTTATAGTTAAGCAAAACAGTTCTCACTTTGGTCATCCTCAAATAATTATGCATCATTTTTCATTCTAAGTCCTTTGCTTTTTTATGAAGTAGATAGTATCTTTCATCATTAAACTCCTTGAATAATTGTTCATTATTACCCTGATTATTTTATAATTCTTTCAGTGTTGGTTGTCTGCTATTTTTTGTCATTGCATAAATTTTTCTTCTTTTTTTGTTCATTTTTCTGTACCTTTATATCTGACTTCCTAGTTTCCTCTGATAGATTTCCCTTCATAATTTCCTATAGCATG
Organism: Potorous gilbertii; assembly: GCA_028658325.1. Taxonomy (NCBI): domain Eukaryota; kingdom Metazoa; phylum Chordata; class Mammalia; order Diprotodontia; family Potoroidae; genus Potorous; species Potorous gilbertii. The sequence goes on along the minus strand of CM053774.1, from coordinate 11,666,412 downwards.
ATATTATTCTATCTCATTTATATATCATCATTAGCTCAGCTTTTCCCAAATGTGGAGCACCCCATCAGATTTCCTTTATTTGGCCTGAAAAAGAGGTAAAAATATTTTTATATGCCCTTAGAGTTTCTTTTGCTGAAGCTTAGCTCTTCCTTTTATCTACTCTTCTTACTCTGTCTCCCTACTTCCATTTCCCTCCTAATTTCTTTTTTAAATGAAATATCTTTCTCTAACTAGCTGTATTCCTTTCTAATTGACCAGTGTAGATGATTGAATTTCCAGTGTCAATCATTCTCCTCCACTGAAATCCCCTGTTCCTTGTTTGTAGTTTTCTAATTGTGCACTCGGAGTATTTGAGATAACTTTCTGTAACCTTCCTTTCCATTTTCTCCACCATTCTCTGTATTCCTCTTCTCTGTTCCCATTCTTCTATTAAGGTAACTGAGAAAGCCAAATTACTCCAGACCTTTCTTAAGTAGAGTCCCGCTATGATGCCTAAACATGACAGACTTCAGAGGGCCTCATCATAAACTTCAAATAAGCAGTTTGTCTTTCGTTAGTCTTATCTCATAGTTCACTCGTGTTCACTTTAATTTTGTTTCTCTCAACTCCTGTGTTTAAATTTCACAAATTCTTCCCAGCTCTTGCTTTTATATCAGGAATGTAAGAAAAGCTTTTTCTTTGGTAAAATTATACTCAATTTTCCCTATTAAGTCATTCTTGACTGTATGTTTGCATAAATTGCCTTCTGGGATATTGTATTCTATCTCTCCATTCCTATGTGATGGCTCCAAAATAGTGTGTGATTCTGATTGTGGCTCCTTGGTACGTGAATTAATTTTTTTTCTGGAACCATGATGTATTTTTCCTTTGATCTGGAAACTCTAAATTTAGGCTGTAATGTTAATGGGTGTTTGGACTTCTTAGGGAGGTGATTAATGGACTTTTCCCATTTCCACTTTTCCCTCTGGTTCCATGAGAACTGGCCAATTTTCTTTGAAGATTTATTGAAATACAATGTTTAGACTCTTTTTAAAGTTATGACACTCAGTTTTCCCAATGATTCAAATTTTTTCTCCGCAGTCTTTTTTAGGTCGGTTCTTATTGCTATGTATTTTCTGTTTCTTATATTTCTTATATTTTCTGTTAATTTTTATCAGTCTTTTGATACTATTTGCTTTTCTTTTTTTTTTTTTTGAAATCATTAACTTCTGTTTGGTCCACTATAGTTCGCAGGAAGTTTGTTATTTGGACAAAGCTTGTAACTCATGCTCAGCTGTTAATTTCGTTTAAATTCGTTCATATACGCATATGTGTGTGTATATATATATATATATATATATATATATATATATATATATATATACACGCATATATAATTTCTATCTATATATAATACCTATAAATACAACTTTGGATTTCTCATTTCATCAAATATAAATATTTTTAATTCTTTCAAAAATCCTTGCTTCATCTCTTCCAGGCATTCTAGTTGAATGTGTACCTAAGTGATCTGTCTCTCTCATTCTCTCTCTCTTTCTTTCTCTCTAGGGGTGTAAAGGCTCTTTCTGCTTTGAACTGTTCTGTGCTCAGCACTCCTGGCTAACATAGCCATTGTCAACATACCTCTGTCTCTCTCTGGCAACATTAGCAAAATAAAGCTTCATTGTGTCTTTTTCTTTGATTTACCATATCAAGATTCAACTGCTGCCTTTCCTACATCTGTTTACATGAATTTTTGGGGAAAGCTCACAGTAATTTTTCCAATTATTCCATCATCTTTGTTCTGCCTCCTCAATTTCATATACTATGTGGAATATTAGAATTTTAATAAGAAATACAATTTAATCCAACTGTTTTGATTTCTCCTTTATTTTGTTCCTTCCAGCGTGATGAATGAATTGAATTATTCAATGATGTCAGATTTTATATTCATAGGAATCTGTAGCTCTTGGACCATGTAGCATCTTTTTATGGTTTTCTCCTTCATCTTCTATGTTGTCATTATGTTGGGAAACCTTATCGTTGTAGTCATGGTGACATCTGACCCCCAAGTATAGTCTCCTAAATGTGTTCTTTTGGCTAACTTTTATTTTATTGACATGTGTTTCTCTTCTGCTATAGTTTCAAAGATGATTTCTAACCTTTTATATGAGCATAAAACTTTCTCATTCCAAGGATGTATCAGCCACATATTCTTTCTTCATTTCATGGGAAGAATTGAAATGATGTTAGTTATTTGCATGGCTTTTGACAGATAGATTGCCATACATAAGCCTCTCCACTAGCTGACTATTTTGAATACAAGAATATGCATTTTCCTCCAGATTTCTCCTTGGGTCATTATCTTTCTCCACTCACTGACCCAGTTGACTTTCATGGTAAATCTGCTTTTCTGTGGCCATAACAAAGTTGATAGGTTTTTACGGTGACCTCTGTTGCGTCATCAAATTGGCATGTATAGACACTTATAAGTTGGAGTTCACTGTAACTGTCAACAGTGGTTTCATCTCCATTGGCACTGTATTTCTCTTATTCATCTCATACACTTACATTTTGGTCACTGTTCAGAAACACTCTTCTAGTGGGTTGTCTAAGGCTCTCTATACTCTTGTCAGTTCACATCAGGGTGGTGGTCCTCTTCTTTGGCCCACACATTTTTGTCTATGTGCAGCCTTGCCCTACAATGCTAGTGGATAAATTCCTTGCTACTCTTGATTTCGTTATTACTCCTGTCTTAAATCAATGCATCTATGCATTCAAGAACAAAGACATGAAGATGGCAGTCAAGAGACTGAGCCACCAGTTGGAGAACTTTAGGAAAAGTTCCTAAAATTCTAATTAGTATATGAATAACATACTTCAATTTCAGCCTGGCTACCATAAAACATGTGAATATCATCCTTAGTACAATGATTCTGGAGCCAGATGGATAACATGCTCTATTTTTAACTTTCCTCAAGTTGATTCCAAAACTACCTCAGTGTGCCAAAATCTGTTGCTGACATTTTTACATTGAGTCAAATGAATACCTTGTGGATTTTCCTTCCTTGAGTTAAAAGAAATTATTGTGGCAAAACTTTATAATGTTTATTATTATTTCTTGCTTATTTAATGTACATGGTGTCCAAAATCTCTTAATGAGTTTTAAGCAAAGCTTAAAGGAAAACTGATAACTGAATTAATACTTTGAGAATAACATTAAAATCATCTTTAATGAAGGGAGATATTAATTTTTGTTTGACTTGTAATTTGCTCTTCATATTCAGAAATTTAACCTTATTTGCAGACCAAACAGAGGCTCTGATTCTATCTTTTAGAGGAAGATTATTTTGTCAGTCAGAAAATGCTTTTATCTCTTGAAAGGACCATAGAAAAGAGCCATGAGTGTTTTTCTTCAGCAGATTTAGTTATTATGAAAATGAGATGGGATCACTTCTCTTATATGAGATGGAATACTTGAATGTTTCTGGCTGTTATTTCTTAGTTACAAAGTCCCTTACAACTCTAAAATCACATGATTTCATAATAAATCAAGCTTTTCTCTAAACTGGATGACTTTTTCAAATTAATCTCCCTTTGGAAGACTTATGCTTCAAACTACATGGCAACAGACTAGAATGAAACACAAACGATCCCTTTTTAATATATTACAATGAGATTTAACCTGTACCAAGGAGAAATAAATTTTCCTTCCCATCACCCACTCCCCTTAATGTGCTCTGTGAACAGTCACTTTGCAAAAATGGAATTATTGTGAAATGTTATGAGTTTCTTTTGTTTTTCTTCTTAGTCCATCATAATAAAACAGTAATCACTTGCCTAATGCATAGAGTCCGACCAAGGATATGTTGCCAGTATCATAAATGACCCTATTCTGGATTAACCACTAAAGTTGGGAGGAGGTCCATTGTTTCAAAGCACAACACCTGCTATTATTAGATAGCTCTAAATTTTGAAAAACGTAAATCATTTTGTTTCGTTTACATGTTTGAAATCAAATAAAATATGAATGTATCATAATGGGTGGAAAAAAGGGGACTTCCAAAAGAAAAAACAAAACAGGAATTGCTGCCATATAAGGTAGTGAACTTTCCCTCACTGAAGATTTTAAATTACAGTTTTGAAGACTGAGGATGGTGTCTATCCTGGATTCAGTTTTATGTACATTGCAACCTATGTATGTTCACATTGAAATGGACGGACCGAGAATAAATCACAGGCAAATCAATTAGGAATTTCGAGAGCGTCATTTATTAGCCAGTCTGGTGGCTGCCACATGGAGAGACCCAGAGAAGACACCCCCAACTGAGGTGAGTGAGTGCATTTTAAACATTTCGGCGCTACTCAGTACAGCCTTGCGGTTTCCACAAGAAATAGAGTTCTGACAGAGCAAGAGCAGAGCTTGTTGCTAGGCAAGAACCCCCAAACAGAAGGTGGTTATCAGGGTGCTATTAGACAAAGGACCCCTAACAGAAAACAGGTGCCAGGAAAGGTAGCCAATAGCAGACTGATGGTCATTCAACAGAGTAGCTGTCAGGAAGGGGGCGGGGCTAGTTGCCTGGCAAGGGGGTCTAACATTAGGGGGGCACAGGTGGTTACTATGCAAATGGACTAAGCAAGAAATGACTGTTAACAATTTATCAGATATTAAACCAAAAGGGAATAACATTTTGACAGGGGCCCAACAATAGAAAAACTGTTTCTAGGTAAATTATTCAACCCTGCCCAGTAACCTAACAGATATCTCTCAAATATTGTGGGCCTTCTAGCCTCAGCTCTAAGCCCTCCCAAAAGTAACTGGCGATAGCTGTCGAGAGCCTCCTTACCTCGGTCATCGTTAGGGTCTCAGCTGGGAAGGGTTTCATGGAGTAGGCGCTTAAGACGTGCAGGGTCAGAGGAGGGGCGGCCATCTGGTTCCAAGACGCCCTTTCGGGCTTCCAGGAGGATGCTGTCACATTCCTCACTGCTAAAGAGCACCCGGAGTAATTGCTGGCAATGAGTAAAACATCTTTTGACTCTGTTTGAATTCAGGTAGGAGTGAAATTTTCCGATCATGCAGTATCTGTATTAAAACCAGACTCAGGAATAATCAGGTGGGAAATATTCCTTTACAAGTAGCTTGTAGGTGTTGATTAAAATTCTGCTCTCTGGAGCAGCTTAGTATAACTCAAATACCTCTTCCCCATGGCAGCCTTTAGGCAACTATCATTTCTTCTTTCCTCATGTCTTTTCTCCTGACTAGGTATCTCGTTTTTTGACTTTTCTTCATTGAAATGACTTGCAACCTCCTCACCTAATAATGCTTCCCATTCACACAGTGATTTAAGGCCAGAGAAAATGTTTTACGTATTTAATCTCATTTTATCCTCATAATACCCCAGTGATTTGGCCTATTATTTTCCTATTTTTTTAAATGAGGCAACTGATGCTTAAAGAAATTAGTAACTTGTTTAAGATCATATCTGAGTGCTTTGGGCAGTATTTGAACTCCAACCCTCCTACTTCTAAACCTAAATTCTTAGCCTCCACACCATTGTACCAATTCATCTTTCTGTGAAAGTTATGCAGTTTATCAATGCCTTCCCTAAAACATCATGTCAAGAATGCACGCAGTACTTGAGGTACAGTCAGACTAATGGAAATTCAGCATTATTGAGAGTGCATCTTTTCTTGCGAAATTGGATTGTTAATTCACTCAAATACCTCATTACCTTTTTGATACTATGTCAAACTGTTGATGTGTTTATTTGTAGTTAACTAAAATTCAAAAATTATCTCCACATATGGTACTATTAAGTGTACCTCAATCCCTATATATTCAGTTAATAAAAAATGCAAATTCTTACTTATAGAGCTTCTTCTTTGTAAATTTATCTTTAGTATAGTACCTGCTGTAATTTTTTTACATTTTTTCTATTATTTTCCACATGCTTAAAATTTTTGATTTTTGTATTACAGGAAAAATCCTCCCAAGTTATGTATCTTTCAATTAGTGGATAAACATACTTCACCATTTTTGTAGAAATTATTCACAAAAATATTAAGACAAGATCAGAAACTGGCAAGCATTGTAATTCAGTCAACTCAACAACTACTTAATGGGCCTACATTTCTACGTCCTCTTTAAAATCATGTTATCATGGATTCCCCTTTTCCCCCAAGACTCTGTCCAACTTCCCAATTTGGCTGATCTTGGTGACCTGTTAGTTTTCAAAATATGGAAATTCTATTTCCTGTACATGGTTTACTGATGAACTCTAACTGGTGCAAGAGCAGAATATTTTGAGTCAGAAGACTTGGATTCAACTTTTCAATCGGCTTCTTATTACCTGTGCGACCCTGGGCAAAGTGACATCTTTAGATTTACCTAATAACATGAGAAGGTTGTATTAGATGACTTCTCAGATAACTTATACCTTTACATTCAGAATCTCTTTATATTACCTTCAAGTATATTTTTCTGTGTACATATTACAATCTTTCTATAGAATTTAAGATTCCTGACAATGGGAAGTATTTCCTTTAGATCTGTTTCCCCATTTTTAATAAATTTCTGTTGAATTGAAGTGTCAATCTGTTTGGTGTGTCTACTGAATAGAATTTGTCATGAACCAAAGACATGAGTCAGGAGACAATCAGGTTTGGTTAAAATATTATGTTTATTACTGCCAACTGATTTTAAGCCTGGCTAGCCACAGACAAAATCACACACATGACTATCAGAGGTTTGAGGATACAGACTGAGAAGGAATGACTTAGAAACTTCTTCTGAGCACTTTAACTTTATTCCACTTCTTATGAATGCATAATTAATAAAGAGGCAATGTAGGATAATGAATAGAGGGAAGAACTTGGAATCAGAACGACTTGAGTTTGAATCATCCTTTGGACACTATGATTGTGGCAGGTTGGATGGCTATGATTCTGAGCAAATCACTTAGTTTCAATTAGCATCAATTTCCTCACATGTAAAATGTGACTACTGCTGTCTTTATAGTTACTGTGAGGATCACATGAAATAATACACATTCTCTGAAATGTACACTTTGAAGTTTCATAGCTTAAATAATTCACTAAGGTCATCAGGGACTAAGGGAACCCATCTTCATGAGATTCTGGTGAAATATGGTGGGCCACATATTTCACTCCTCTGTTTTACAATATTGCCTTATGATGAAAGTGATGAATTGAGGGAACATGGAAAAAATGTATATGAATTGATGTACAGTGAAGTAAGCAGAGACAAAAAATTGTATACATAATAGTTATAATATGGTAAATGAAAAGAACAACCAAAGACCAAAAAATCAAAAGTAAATGTGACGAATTTGTAAAGATATTGCAAGACTTAATTGGAGAGATAGAAGAGGGCATCGCAAATACACTTCTTCATGGAGTTGGGGGGTCCTCAGTTGTTATACTTTGTCCATGTTTTGGGTTTGTTCAATCTATTGATCGGTTTTGCTGTATTTTTTTTCTTACTAAAAAATGATGTTGTATATGGCATGACTCTCTGTAATGTCCTGGACTTGCTACGTTAAGTCTCCCCTTGGAACCTTACCTCAAGATCTGAACCTGGATCTCTGTCGGCCTTCGGACGTCTCTGGCCCCTACCACGTTGCAGCACGTGATAGGGCTATCCCCTCCTCCACGGAGGGGAAATGACTACAACAATACACCCGAGATGGCCAGTGCACTTCACTTTATTAATGGCGTCACTCTCTGGATCCCTCCCTGCCAGCCCCTTATATCCCCAGGCAGAGCCCCTCCCATTTTCCTCCCTGAAGGCAGAGCCAGCTCCCTGAAAGCAGAGGCAGCTTCCGGAGGGTGGTCGGGAGCTTGGCCCCTAACAACTCTCTGTGACAGGGAGGTAAAGAGATACATGGGATAACTATGATCATGTAAGAACCAGAAGAAATCAATAAAGAGTCATTTTCTTAAAAAGTTGCAAATTCTCTACTTGCACATATCAACTTAAATTCCTTTTATTTGAATGTATACCATATGCTCTCAATAGCTCCCAAAGCAGTTGTAATATTCTTTATTTCTTAATGGGGTTATTCTGAAGTATCTGTACATAATTCCCTCATATTTTTATTCTAAATTCTATAACTTGGCAGCTTATTTAGTCTCAGAACTTAACCTGTCATTTTTATGGACATGGGTTCTGAACATATGCCTCCAACACTCACTTTTTTTCTGAAACCCATTTATGCATATCTAATTTCCTAGCCATACAGTTCTACTTTTATATTCCATTACCACTGCAGAATTATCCATTTTGAAAACCAAGTTCGTTATCTTTCCTCGAAAACTTCTGCTTGTCTTCTGACTTTATTATATTTGTACTACTATAGTTTACTCTATTTCTAAAGCTTTCCTTTTGTTTTCTTTTTACCTGTTGATTTATATCTTTATATTTAAAGTCTTTGAGTTTTCTTTAGTAATTTATTCTTCTACCCCCTTGCCACTCCCCCCCTCCCACACTCCTTACATTCTTTTTTCTTCCACTTTTTGACTTCCTGCCTTCTGATTATGGTTTCCTTGAGAGATGAATCTCAAAGAATCTCACTCTCATTTCATTCTGGGCAATTCATGATTCATCAACCTTTCTCTGACCCAAATGATTTTGGGTAGTCATAACTGTTTCTTGGTAGGTTCTTCGTCTTTCTCTCAGGCTGAGTGGATTATAGCACAACACTTCCCATCTCCATTCCAGTCCTCAGTATCCTATCCTGTTTCTACCTTTGTTCCTTGGTGCTGGTCTTTTAGAGCTTTCCTGTGCTGGTAATCTAGGGTTGTTCACCCCGAAACTGACTGATGACATTAAAGGACTGATGCTGTTGACTCAGCTAGAGAAAATTTCTGTAACCTGGGAGCAAGGTCTCCATGCTGGTGGAAAATGGCACTAGGAACGGGGTATGAGTGGATTAAAAAAAATACTTTCATTTAATTAAATATTTCCTAATTTTTTTTCAAATTGGAATACAATCAAATTACTGGAATAGTATAATGGAGTAACTGAGTTCCCACTTAGTTGTTATCCAATTAGTGTGCTCTCTATCTGTCTGTCTGTCTGTCTGTCTGTCTCTCTCTCTCTCTCTCTCTGCCTCTTTGTCAAATTCCTTGCTTAGTTTCCCCATTTCCAAATGATCAAGAGAGAGGTATAGGTCCTTCTTTCTTCTCTGGGCCTTGATCTAACTTTTATAACTACTCAATGTTTGCCATTATTTGCCACTCTTTTGAATTACATTATTTTAGTAAATGTGTATATTATTCTATTTTTTCAGCTTTTTCCCAGAGTTCTGTTCCATTCCATTAACTTCTTTGTTTCTCTCAATTCCTCAGGCTCATTTCTTATTATGGCACAATAATGTTCGATCCTATTCATTTGTAATAATTTGTTCAGCCATTTCCCAATCCACGAGCATTTATTTCTTTTCCAGTTTTTAATGAAAAGCAAAACAAGATGTTTTAGATGTTGTGCCAAATGTGGGGTAAAAGGTGGTGTGTGTGTCATTCTTTATGTGTTATAGTAACCAAATGTCTTTTCTAAAACAAACTTTTATTGCTTTTTTCCTTGTTATCTAGGTTTGTGACCTAGATGTCATCCTCAAATTCTTATGCTGTCTCACTTCTCATAGCCGGATGATGGATAAGTCCTGTTATTTCTGCTTCTGAAATATCTCATAAGCCTCTATCTCTCTTCTGAGACAATAATCACCCTGTTAGAGGCCCTCATCACCTTACTGCTGTACTATTTTAATGCTCCTGCTTTAATTATGTCTCCATTCTAGTTCATTTTCCACTAAGTTGTCAAACTGATTTTCTTAATGTGCAAGACTGACCATGTCCCATCCTTCGCACTTCACTCAAGTCAACTTCAGTGGATCCCTATTGCCCCTAATATCAAATTGAAAATGTCCTATTGTGCTTATGAAACATTCTTCCCCTACCCATAACCTAGTCACTTCCTACCTTTCCAATCGATTTACACTTTTTTCCTCCCCAGTATCATTGGTCTCCTTACTGATTCTTGCATAACACTTTCGGTTTTGTGATCCTGGCATTTTCATTGGTTGTTCTTCATGCCAGGAACTCTCTATTTCTTCATCTCTGCCTTCTAGCTTCCTTCATTTTCTTCATGTCTCACCTTATGCAAGAAGCCTTTTTTTGATTCCACTTGACGTCTTCCCTATGACATTTCTCCCAATTTATCCTCTTTATATTTTGTTTCTTCATAGCTGTTTGTACATTATCTTCCTCATTATCATACAAGATATTTGAAAGCAGGGATTTTCCTTTATCTTTTCTTGTATAATCAGTGGTTACCATGCATCTGGTGTGCAGTCAGTTACTTGACTGACTGACATGATTTAAATTCTCTGTCTTATCTCTTTCCCTTTCTCAGATAACTAGGCGATAAAACAAAAAAAAAATAGAAAAAAATTGGAAAGAGCAAATATCAGCAAAACCATTCGGTAGAAACTTTTCTTTTTTCTGAGAATGGATGTAATTGTCCTATGACCTGTAAAAGAGTGGGATGTTTCCATATGTCTCTTTTTTTAGGCCATGTCTTTTCTTTGTAGTTTTCCAATTTACATTTTCTATCAGTTTCTCAGTTTTCCATTTAAATTGTTATATTCATTGTGCATATGGTTTTCTTGTTTTTGTTTACTTCACTCAACATCAGTTGTTATTATTCCATCCTTCTTTTTTTTCACCAAATTAAAAATTTCATAGAACACACTAATATTCCATTGTATTCACCTGCCAGAATTTATTTATTCATTTACAAATTCATTGTTTTCTGGTTATTTTCTCTTTTTTTTCTTCTCACAAAAATGCTTCTATAATCATTTAGGGCATAAGGAGACTGTCTCTTTTTATTAGTGATCTCCTTAGGGTACCTGTCAAGAATGGGTTCAAACTTTAAAGTTTACTTTAGAAGTTTTAGGAAAATACACAGTTTTTCAGAGAGAAAATTCCCATGGTGGCCATGTTGAGCACAGGGAGGTATCAGTTGGTCACTATTGTTTATTCAGGGTAGGATGATTGCAAAATTGTATGGTTAACTCATGTATTCTTCAGTGAATAAGGCTATGATATTGAGTCCATGGACACCAGAAGCATGGTTGACCCTATATCTTCCATGCTTCTGGTTACTGTCTCCTTGTTTCCTTCTGGCTTTTTGTCTGCTATATTTGTTTGGAAGATTTTCTTCCTATAAGCTTAGCACCCTTCACTTACAGATGCCTGATCACTTAACCAGATTTCGCCCCTATCCAAGACTGGGATGTGTCATCTCTGGATCTGAAGTTGATCAAACTCCAGATGGCAGCTAAAGAATTAATCTCTCAAGTGGGATCTCTTGGGGGCAGTGACAGTTCTACCTCCAATTTTAGCAGGCAGTAGCTATGGAAGAAGAGTCCTTCTCCCCTTACTTCAAGATTTTGGGACCCATTCATTTGAAGGGGATTATGGGGTGCTTGTGCTCAAGCACCACCCTATAATAACATTCTCTGTGCTTTTTTTGTGTGATCCCTCTTATGTTGTTGTAAAGTTCCAGTCACCTAACATAGTATTTTATATACTTATTTTCTGGTATCCCTGTTACAATTCTGTCGATAGCTTCTACCTCATCAAGCTATGTAACGAATAAGAAAATCTTGGAGATGAATGTAATAGCAATTCAAATGCAAGATCTTTGTCATTCATTGAAAGACCCATAAGACCTGCTTAAATCACATGGAAGACTAAGTCATATGTTGTGGGAGGAGCTTGCTGAACAGGAAGAATAGAAAGGTTGGTGGAGAAGTGGGAGGAACTGAGTGACCAAGGTCATGGCAGAGAAGAGAGGACTCAGTCAGGCAGGCCGGTATGGCAAAGCTCAGCATTTTGAGTGTTTGCATGTGATAAGGCCCTGGCAGAAGGAGAGAGGCTTGGGAGTGGCTTTGCCCACTGCAGTGATCATGTTTATTAGTTTCTTGGCCACCAGGGCAGATTTAGCTTTCTGGTTCTGAAATTTGGCTTCTGGTGTCTAAATAAATGTTTTTCTTCTCCCTTCTGTATGGAAGGTCTTTTATACTTTATGTTTGAGAACTATAATGGCATATTCATAGTCACCATCAGTGTTGTGGTGATACTCCTGGGGATATAATAAATATATATTACGTTTGGAGCTGAGAGTATTCATATATATGTGCACATGTCTGTGTTTGTGTAAAACAGAATCAATCATGGAAAGAGTGAGAACATAACTATAACATAACATAAGGTTTTCACGAAAGGATTAATTGAGTATGAATCTGAGGTGGAAAAAAAACTATTCTATAGATGTCTTACTTTTTTCATCAGTAATGTATCTCTGCATTTTGAGGTCAAACTAGATGGCTTTCACTCTGTAGGGTTGATTAAGGAGATGAGTGACTTTAAAGTGTGTTCCCAAGGGGGCAACAACTCATGCAAGATTTCCCTATCACATCATGAATATCTGTGCTATCAGGATGAATGACAAAATAAAGTAAAATAAACAACACTATAAATAAAATGAGACCGTGGGGTAAAAGATGGTGCCTAAGATTATCCAACTAGCAAGAGGTAAGAGTCTTTCTGCTTTGATATTTTTACCCATAAATTTAAATAATCAGTTTGTATTTTGGAACTAATTTCTTGTGTGGTTTTATTTGTATCACAGTATCTCATTAACTTCTCCAAAGATTTACCCCATATTGATATTTTACATCTTTTGGTCTCTGTACCACATTTTCAGAGAGGTTTTTTACTTTATCATTCTGGGAAAAATGCAGATATAAAGCTAGAATGCCTAGAGTGAACATGCCAGTGACACTTAGATCTTAGATATATCACTTGATGATAGATTCCTGATACCTGTGCTAGAGTAGCCTTTGAAAAGTTTAGATTTTTTGGGAGGAGGGAGAAATACACTTTGTTCAAAAGTAAATGCAAAATCCATACAAAGAAAATTGAAGAGGGACAGGCCGCTAGATATTACTGGAAGCCAACTAAAAATTCATGTATAAAATTTTTGGAAGCTGTGCCTGAAACGTACTATGTATAAACGAAAGATTACATGGGTGTGAGTTGAGGAAATAATTCACTCTAGACAAGTGGTACCACTGTTGCAAACACGGAAGAGTATGAGATAGAATGTTGTGTGTAGTAACAGGTGGGGAAAATTGAATGAAACTCTTAGCAAAGGAGAATTATATGTCAGAAAATTATGGGTGGCTGTCAGAATATAGAGACTTTAAATGCCAGATCAGGTAGTTTTCATTTTATGTGAAGGCATCCGAGTACTACTAATTCATTCCTATATTTATTTTTCTGTCTTGCTGTTTATTTCTTTACTGATATGTATTTTAGTTATTTTTCTCCATGAATTTATCTATATTTATTGCTATTATTTTTATTAAGGGGTGTTATGGAGAAATATGAACTTTAAAAATATCAAATTGATAATGATGAGAAACTTGGATTCAAGGGGAGAGATTTTTGAGGACGAAAGTCCAATTAGGAAACTATTGAATTAGAAGGTAGATTGTGTGTCATTCTTTATGAGTTACATGGACTGAACTTTCTTTTCTAAAATAATTTTTTATTGATTTTTAAAAGAATGGGTACAACTCTTCCCCTAATTATCAAGGTTTGTGACCTAGATGTCATCCTTAAATCCTTATGCTGTCTCACTTCTCATATGCGGCTGATTGCTGTCTTTTTATTTCTATTTGTGAAACATCTCATACTCCTACTCTCTTCTGAGATAGTCATCATTATTGTAGAGGCCCTCATCATCTTCTTTTTGGACTGTTGTAATGCCCTGTTTAATTATGTCTTCAGTCGTCCATTTCCCACTCAGCTGTGAAGTTGGTTATTCAATCAACTCCAGTGGTTCCCTCTTGCCTCCAGGATCAAATAGAAAATGCTCTATTGTGCTTATGAACTACACATAACGTAGTTCCCTTCTAACTTTCCAGTGCACTTATACTTCATACCTTCCTATTAACATTGGCCTTCTTGCTATTTTTTGCACAAGGCATTCCATCTTCTGATTCTGACCATTTTTCCTCTGCCTCTGGTCTCTGCTTTCTTGTATCTCTTGTGTTCTTCAATTCCCAGCTGAAGTTACATCGTATGCAAAACATTTTTCTCATTCCTCTTAAGGTCTTTCCTTTTAGATTTTCCCCAGTTTATGGTCTTTTCATATTGTTTGTACATAGTTGTTTGGACACGGTCTTACTCATTAGAATACATGATATTTGAAAGCTTTTGCTGTTTCCTTAGAAATTAACACAGTGTCTCTCATGCAGCAGGTTGACTGATGGTCTCTTTCCCTTTCCCTCTCAGAGAATTATTCGAAAAATGTTTTAAATATAAATTTATAAGTACATATGAAAAGAAAAGAAAACTAGAATCAGAAAAAAATCAGCAAATTTGATCGATAATTTTCTTTTCTGAAAATGTATATAATGTTTCTGAGACCTCTTTCGCATCAGAAAGGAATATCTTCCTATGTCTCTTCTTTGGGGCTATTCCTTTTTCTTGCTGTTCTGTACCTTTCACTTTCTATTGTTTAGTCATTGTGCATATGGTTTTCTTGCTTCTTTTTACTTCACTAAGCATCAGTTCTTGTCTTTTTGTTCCCTTTATTCATCAAACTAACAATTTTTTAGAGTATAGTAACATGTCATTTTATTCACAGGCCACACTTTATGTACTCAATAAAAAATTCATTGTGTTAAGGATTTGTTTTTCTTCACTGCCACTAAATATGCTTCTCTAAACATTTTGGGCCTAAGGAGACTGTCTTTTTCTTTTAATTGTGATCTCCTTGGGGTACTTTTCCAGAATGTGCCCAAAATTTGACAGTTTACTTTAGTAGTTCTGGGAAAACACAAAGTTTCTCAGGCAGCGAATTTCCATGGTGGCCCTGTTGAGCCCAGGGTTGCATCAATTGGTCACAGAGTCCAGATATCAGTGTGTTCCTGTTATGTGATCCTTATAGCCTCTTCCAAGCACTACTCATATCTTTAAAAATGCATCAGAAATCTGTGAAGGCATTGCTACACTCTGTTCTTCTTCCAAATAGGCAGGTAGGGGAGATGAATTTAAAACTATTTTGACAGAAAGAAACTACAGTATAATTTCTTTTCCCTAAGGATTGGAGATATCTATGCCAGTGTAGTGTATTTGGCTCAGTGACTAGAAATTTACAATTAGAATGCCTGCTTCGCTTTGAAGAAGGTTTGGAAAGGTCCAGGGACTCTCACGACCACTTTGGTAGGGACAGGGACGAGCGTGGGTTATCAGGTCTGTAACTTAGAATAGCCTCCTGTAAACCAGTTTGCCCGTCAAGATTTTTGAGACAGAACAGTTTGTGAGTTGATTTGGCTCTTTTAACTGCAATCCAATGGTAGAGGAAGATGGAACCTGAGGCATTTATTTCGATTTTATTTAAACAATGATGTACTTATTTTTATCTGTAAACCAGTTTCAGACAGCCTCGAAATGAATCAATGTTCAATCTCCACTAAACTCTCATAACCTACAGAATTTATTCTAAGTCCTCCTGATAGTTTTTGGGAGATGTATGGTTAGCATTTGTTCTGAATCTGAGACAAATTGATTCTTGCCTAGAGCCTGAATTCCAGCAGTTTTCTCTGTGGCATATGAGAAAGAAAATTGGCCCTGGTATTTAAATTGTTCTAGAGATGACTCTTTGAATTTAGTTTGGTAATAATAAAATAGAATATAAATTACCAAGTGTTATTATCATCTAGGGAAATATGAAGAATGTGGCAAATCAGATCCTATCAAAGGTTTTCATATTTTAGAGAGGAGACTTTAGAGAAAGATATGTATATTTATTTAATGTGAAAGTGATATGTGAATGCAGTGGTGTCAACACCTGGCTAGACAGTCATTATAACCAGGTGAAGAATGACTAAGTGATGGCAGAGTGAGGTATTATGACTGTGATTATTTAATTTTTTCATCACCTACAAGACAAGACAGTTAAGAAAAATAACTAATTAGTAGTACATTATGTTTCATTTATTGTTTAGTTTAATTGAAAGAGATAAAATACTTTTGTATGTCTAGGCAAATTGTGATCTAAAATGATTTAAAGAGGGAAACAGTTGGCACTGATATAAAGCCAGAAACAGAAACTTACATTTGAATAGAAAATAGAGATTGAAGAGATTGCGTAATCCACAGTTCAGGAATAGTTGATAAAGGCATATTTGAAAGTAAAACATGTTAAATTTAAAAATAACCTAGAAAGCTCCTGATTTTATATTGTTCCATTAGAAAGAGATGTAATTCAAACTCAGTTTTCTAAACTCAAGCTCTTGAGAATCTTTGGCTGAAACGCTCTGATATAGTTATCAAATCTGCAGAATCCATATTAGGAGTGATATTTAACACGTTGAGTTATACTTACGGTATATAAGAGATCTCAATTGGTTCAAATGATGTTGGAATAAAGTAAAATTATATAGGGACACATATTAAGTCCTATGCTTGGAGTCAAAATTTGACTATAGGAATCAGAATTGAAGAATTAGTAAAAATACTGGCTATACAAGAAATCGTGTAGAAAATTTCAGAAAATTTTAACTGTAGAGGAATTAATTTTGTAACAGGACTGCCAAAAACCCCGTCCTTTTAATTAGGAGAAGCATAGTGTCCTGGATGACGGTGGTGATGATTTGTGATACTGAGTCCCTTCCGATTATTTTCCTGCATTGGCATTCCATATGGAACTTTAGTTGCACCTCATTATGTGGACATAAGCTATAGTAGACTCATTCATGTCGAACAAAAAAAATCCCTTTCACAAAACTTTAGTTTTAGCAGAGTCCTCTGTCCTGTGTTTCAAGTTTAACTAATAATTTTACAAGGAATGAAATAAGCATTAAATTTCCTCCTATGTGCCAGGCAGTATTATAAAAACCTTATAAATAATACCTCCTTTGGTCATAAAATCTCTCCTCTCCTTTATTTGATATAAGTTCTTCTGCCATCTTTTCTTTCATTAACTTCCTTTTACATTCTCACTTTCCTCGTCACTTTAATTTCATCTTTCCACTTCTTTTCTTTGTATGAAGTGATTTATGAAAATATCGTCTACTTATATTTATCAAGCGTTTACTGCGGACATATTAAAATGATGAAGGCCAAGATGAATAAGAGAAGAAAGAGACATGACTTTGACTAGAAATATGTTACAGTTAGAAAAGCATAATATGCTTTTCATATACGAAGTGTTCAGTATATTCTAGCATATTTGATGTAGCATATCAGTGGCTCAGACATTAAATACTATGACAACTGAAAGGAAAGATAATTCACTGAACTCTGGGTTTATCAAGGACTATTTCACAGAAGAATTTGAGCTGGCCTTTGAGAAATAGATGGGACTTAGATTGGAAAAGATCAGGATAAAGGGGTTTCAAGCAAGGAGATGATTTCAGTAAATGTGTTGAAGCAAGTCTGGGAAACTCAGTAAAACAATATGACTGAAATGTATGGTTCATGAAGGGGATAGTGGTAAGAGAACTCATAAATACTCTATCATTTATATGAAATTATTTCTTAGTAATTAAAAATATTGGCACTTAATAAAGGAAAACATTATTTTCAGAGTTCATTCAGCGGAATCTAAGAAAAATCATGGTACTTTTCAGAACTTTTTAATTTACTAAAAATTCCTAATTGGTCAAGGAGCAGTGATGTGTTGGAGTCAGCACAAACTGATGAGTATATTGTTTAATGTTCAATGTATTTACTCTTCAGAAATCAGGACACACTGCAAATCTGGGCTTTAATTACTGCTTTGTTGACTGTTTAGTCTTTTGAAAATTATGGAGAAAATGTTAATAATGAGAGTTAAAAATCAAGGGATACCTTGCATGCAGTTTTTTGAAAGTTGTCTGTTAAACGTTTACCAGCAACAAACAAGTAGAAGAGAGTTTAAGAGGAATATTCATACAGGATATTTTGAATTCTGCATGATATCCAGATATTCCAGTTTCCAACATGTTACTTTGTATAGTATCTTGGAAGAAAAGTGCAAACATTCTGGAGTGCAGTTGGATTTTTTCCTGATGTAGGGATTATCTGAAGTATGAGTTTGGACATATGTCAGATAATGTGGTTCTGCAAGGTTGTTTCTAAAAGGAAAGAATAAGATCGAAGGCAATATGTGTTTCACAGGTAAGTTCCTTGTTCAGAACTTCCTCTAACTTTAGGGATGTTTTGATAGTTTGCTCAGTCATTTTCATTCTAATGAAGCTTTATTTCCTGTACTGTTTCAAAGTTTTCGTGTGTGATTATTTCACTGTAATATTGAGATATGTTTTAACTGTATACCTTTACATTTGCTTGCTTACTTGCAGATGTCGTGTTAACTACTCATCGTCTTTGAAGATACATACCTGACCCAGCTTCCTGTTGCATCCTTGGAGTTGTTATGTTTTCCCTAATGTCTTCATGGTTATGTCAATAGCAAGCAATGTCAGCCTGAGTGATGTTCTCACATCAGGATCCCTTCTTAATTCCCCTGATTATGCAGTCTAACTTTACTCCTCAACTGGAATACCTTCCTAATTTTGTTCCCTCATTTATTTGGTGTTGTGTATTAGGCTAGAGAAGGTCTAAGCGTTGAAAATGGAGATCTAGGAAGAAAGTTATGTGGTGAAGTGTATAGAGAGAATGCCATGTACAGAATCAGGAAGATGTGAGTTAAAATTTGGCATCAGATGCTTGCTTGGTGACCCTGCGCAAGTCACTTAATCTCTATATGCTTCTTTTACTAGCTAGTTAAATGGAGATCACTAGAGAAGTAAATGTCAAATTTCACCGCCATCTTTGCAAGAAGAACAAAAGGACAAGTCAATGGTATCAGGTAAATATACTTGAACTACAGAACCACAGCAAAAAAGAAGAAAGTAAATTTAATTTTAATATAGGGCAAAAAACTGTTTTAGGATGTGGTAGGATGGAAATCCAGAAAATTGTGTGTTAATATACTATAAGTGAGTATAAGGTAAAGCCATTTCCGAGATGTCAAAGATAGTATGACCAGGGAAGTTCTGTTGGGATGCATACATGTCTAAATACAAAATTCATTGAAATAGTTTTTTTTTCTCCAGTACATACACAACATTGCAAGCTTTAAAATAACTAGAAGATATTTAAAATGACTCTAAGTCATCAGGAAGACATTTTTTGAATATTAAATTTTAAAAAATACACCTTATCACTATAATTCCCTTTCAATTCTTTCTCCTTAGGTAATAACATATTTTGAGCAATGAATGAGGTGAATCATTCTGTTGTATGTGAATTTGTGTTCTTGGGGATTTCCAGTTCATGGACCATACAACTTTTCCTCTTGATATTCTCCTTAGTGTTCTATGTAGCCATTTTGCTGGGAAACTTCCTCATCATATTCACAGTCATTTTAACCGTCACTTACATTCTCCCATGTATCTTCTGTTGTGTAACCCCTCTGATCAACCTGTGCTTTTCTTCTGTTTCTGTTCCTAAGATGATTTATGACTTTTTAAAGCATAAAACCATTATCATTATTGGGTTACCTTATGCAGATATTCTTCATCCATAAGTTTAAAGGAACTGAGATGCTGCTACTGACTTTCATGGCCTTTGACAGATATGTTGCCATATAAAAGCCTCTTCATTATCTGACCGTTATGAATCCAAACATGTGTATATTTCTTATAGTTGGTTCTTGGGTCATTGGCCTCATACATGCAGTGGCCCAGTTATCTTTTGTGGTAAACTTACCTTTTTGTGGCCGTAACAAAATTGACAGTTATTATTGTGATCTTTCTCGTTTCATCAGATTGGCCTGTTTACACAACTAAAAGTTGGAGTTCATGGTCACTGGTAACAGTGGTTTCATTCCTATTGGCACCTTCTTCCTGTTGATCACCTCCTACATATATATCTTGATTACTGTTCAGTAACACTCTTCAGATGGTTTGTCCAAGGCTCTCTCTATTTATCAGCTCACATCACTGTGGTTTTCTCATTTATTGGTCCATGTATGTTTGGCTATTTGTGGCCATTCCCCACAATGTCCGTAGATAAATTTCTTTTTATTTTTAATTTTATTATCACCACTGTCCTTAATCCTATATATACATTCAGGAATAAAGAGATATAAATTGCCATGAAGTAACTGCTCAATCCACTCGAAGTTTCAGGAAAAATTTGTAAATAATTCTAACAGGAACAGAGTATGTTGAACTGACCACCATTGCATGACTCTATTCCAATCTGGGACTAAAGGTGACATCTTATTCCATTTTGATGTTCTTCCCATTGATTTTAAGGTTCTTTCTATGTGTTAAAGAACACAGTGATATCCTGCTACATCTGTTAAAATAGAAGGAAAAAAGTAAAATATTGTTGATCCTACTTGGTTAGAAAATTCTATTTTGGTTATGATTTTCAGATATACCTTTAATAATTCCTTAATTTATATTCACACATGGAAAAGAAAATATAGTTTAAAAAAGGTAAGTAAATCGTATTTTTCTCCTTATAATTTTATATCTTAATTCACAGATTGAATCTCTTGATTAATTCACAGGATCCAAAGTATCATTTTCTAAGGAAAAGGCCTATCTTGTCTACCGTAAGGGATTCAGTGGTATCTCCTATTCTTAGCTGAAAATTCTGTGAGAAAAACTCTGTCTGTATACCGTATCAAATCTCACTAAATAAATACATACATAATCCTATATGAGTAGAAGAATGTTATAGTGTGTAGAGAGGTGGCTTCTATCATGAAGATCTTAACTGAAGTCCTTACTTAGAAACGTATTGGCTGTTTGACTCAGAACACATCACTTATCCTTGAAATTTTTTAAACTTATTAATTAAGGAGAAATTACTAATCTCAATTGTTACAGAAAGTTTCCAATTTGTCTTGTTAGAGAAGAGCTTAAGGAAAATTTTGTATCCAATAAAACTCCTTGGTCATAGAGGTTCTAGAGATATTTTCCTGCCTAGTAATCTCTAGATCACTTCTACAGATATCTTTAGGTTGATGATTATATGATTCCAGGATTTGTCCAGTTTTGCTCCACACCTCTTTTTGGTTAGCTTTGTTTATATTTTCCTTATGCAATTTTGTTTAATTAAATTTTTTTTAATTTCATCAATCAATTTATTTTCAGCTTTCAGCAATCACTTCCATAATTCTAAAAAATTTCTACCCCTCTCTTTGCCCTCCCTCCCTGAAATGGCTTGCCATCCCATGTGGGTTCTACACATACATTCTTATGAAACACATTTTCACTTTAATCATGTTGCATAGAAGTACTAAAATAAATGGGATAAATCATAAGAAAATCCAAACCAAAGAAAATTACAACAAAATGAAATTAATTTGCTTCATTCTGTGTTCCATTTCCACACTACATTCTCTGGATGTGGATTTATGCTTTGTTTTCTTTTCTTTGTTTTTAGATTACCTCCACCCATTTTATTTATTTAAGTTTTCATTTCCACAAAACTTTGAGTTCTAAATTTTTCCTTCATCTCTCCCCTCCCTCCACTCAAAATTCCTTCCATTCTGATTGCCTGTTCCACCAATGTGCCCTCCCTTCAAACACCCCACCCTTCCCTTGTCCTCATCTTCTCTCTTGTCCTGTAGGGCAAGACATATTTCTCTACCCCTTCACATGTATTGCTTATTTCCCAGTTCTATGAAAAAACTATTCTCAACATATGTCCTGAAAACTTTGGGTTCCATCTTCTCTTCCTTTCTCCCTCCCCACTCATCTCCACTGAGAAGGCAAGCAATTCAATATAGGCCTTTTTGTGCAGTTTTGTCAATGACTTCTATGATAGTCATGTTGTATGCAACTAACTATATTTCCCTCCATCTTATCCTGTCCCCCATTTCTTCTATTCTATCTTTTGACTTTGTCCCTCCCCAAGAGTGTTTACTTGAAATTGCTCCCTCCTCTCATTTGACCTAACTTTCATCAGCTCCCTCCACCCTGCTTATTCCCTTCTCCCCTAATTTCCTGTCTTGTAAGGTAGATTTTCATACCAAATTGTTTGTGCATGTCATTCCTTCCTTGAGCCAAATGTGATGAGAGTAAGCTTCACTTATTCCTCTCACCTCCCTTCTTTTTTCCTTTATTGTAAAGCTTTTTCTTATGCCTTGCATGAGTGATAATTTGACTCAATTCATTTCTCCCTTTTTCCTCCCAATATATTTCTCTCTCATCCCTTACTTATATTTTTTGATATGGTCCCTTCTTATTCAACTCACCCTGTGCTCTCTCTCACTCCATCCTTTCCTCTCCCTCTCCCTCTCCCTCTCTCTCTCTCTCTCTCTCTCTCTCTCTCTCTCTCTCTCTCTCTCTCTCTCTGTCTCTGTCTCTCTTTCTCTATATATCATCTCTCCAACTACTCAGATACAGAAAAATATTCAATTTGCAAATACTATTTTTCCACGTAGCAATGTAACAGTTCAGCTTTAATAAGTCCCTTGTGATTTCTCTTTCCTGTTTACCTTTTTATGCTTCTCTTGATTCTTGTGTGTGAAGGTCAAATTTTCTATTCAGTTTTATTGTTCTCACCGAGAATACATGAAATTCCTCTATTTCACTGAATGGATATTTTTCCCCTGAAGAATTATATTCAGTTTTTCTATGCAGGTGATTCTTGGTTTTAATCCTAGTTCCTTTGGCTTCTGGAATATTTTATTCCAAGCCCTTTGATCCCTTAATGCAGAAGCTGCTAGATCTTGTGTTATCCTGATGATATTTCCATAACACTCGAATTGTTTCTTCTAACTTCGTGCAATATTTTCTTCTTGACCTGGGAACTCTGAAATTTGGCCACAATGTTCCTAGGAGTTTCTCTTTTTGAATCTCTTTCAGGAGGAGACTGGTAAGTTCTTTAAATATTTATGTTTCCCTCTGGTTCTAGAATATCAAGGCAGTTTTCCTTGATAAGTTCATGAAAGATGATTTCTAGGCTCTTTTTTTGATCATGGCTTTTTGGTTCTCTCACAATTTTTAAATTGTCTCTCCTGGTTCTATTTTCCAAGTCGCTTGTTTTTCCAACGAGATATTTCACATTATCTTCCATTTTTTCATTCTTTTGGTTTTGTTTTGTAATTTTTGGTTTCTCATAATGACATTAGCTTCCATCTGTTCCAGTCTAATTTTTAAAGAACTATTTCCCTCTTTGAGATTTTGGATGTTATTTTCCATCTGGCCAATTCTTCAATTTAGGGCATTCTTCTCATTGGCTTTTTGAACCTCCTTTGCCAATTAACTTAGCCTATTTTTAAAGGTGTCATTTTCTTCAACATTTTTGAGTTTCCTTTAGCAAGCTCTTAACTCGCTTTAAATGAATGTCTTGCATCTTTCTCATTTCTCTTCCCAGTTTTTCTTCCTCCTTTCTTACTTGATTTTCTAAATCCTTTTTGTGCTCTTCCATTACCTGGGCCCATTGCATAACTAATTTGGATGTTTTGAATACAGAAGTCTTGACTGTTTTGTCTTCCCCTGACAGTAAACATTATTCTTCCTCATTGGAAAGGATGGGAAAGAATACCTGTTCAAAAAAAAGTGACCTTCTTTATTCTTAGCTTTGTCCTTCTTTGAGGCATTTTTTTGAGTCCTTTGTCAAGATTACAATATATTCTAGGGACCTGCATGATCTCAGTTCCTCCAAGTTGGCACATTTAAGAAAGAGGCATTTACTCCTTGGCCTGGCTTGCAGCTGAGATTCACATGAGCTGCTCAATTCCTTTAGGGCCTTTAGGTGAGGGCAGGATTGCCGCTGAAGGCTTAGGTTCAGATCAGCTGCTCAAATTCCCCAAGGGCTTTAATTTGAGCCACTCCAGAAATGGAAGTAATAGCGCCAGCTGCTGCTGTTGCTGCCACCACAGCCACTGCCACCACCACCTGGGGCCTGGGACTAGGGGAGGACTCTGCTCCCTTCTTGCTCTGATTGAAAAAGTTTTCTCACTGACTTTTGGTATCAGTGGGTGAAGGGATCCTCCAACCGCTGCAGGTGGTGGGGATTCCATCCTGAAACTCCTGTGTTCCTGCTCCTCCTGGTGGCATGTGGCCCAGGCTGTGCTGGGGTCTGCTCTGAGTCTGGTGTGACAGACCTTTCCCATCGACCTTCCACGTCACCATGGGCTGGAAATCTCCTCCAGAAAGAAAGAGTCTTTCTTGACATGTATTTTATGGGCTGTGGGGGTAGAGCTAGAGAATGTGCATCTTTCTACTCTGCTATGTTGACTCTGCCCCTGTCCTTTGTTTTCAAAAAGAACAAATGACGCCATGGAGTGATCTCTTGAGTTGCTATGAATTGTAATTAAATGCAACAGAGTTGTCAACCTCCCTTTCAGAGTCAGTTCAGTACAGTGGGATGAGCAAATCAATGTAACTGACAAATGGACTGGAATGCATTGAATGTCCTTAGCATCCTCAATATCTGTTTAAGCTCTTTGTACTCCCTAGCATATGCCTCAACTGCCTTCATGGCTCTTGGAACAAATTACTCTCATCCACCAATTCTTCTCGGAGTAGTCTTCATATGTTTGGAATAGATAGCCTCGAACTCTCTAGAATACATTTCTTTATGGAACAATAACTCTTTTTTGATGGATATTATGGTGAAAATATGTGACATTATATAACCAAATGGAAATATGACCCTTTTTCATTTCTATTTATCCCATAATGTTGAGATGAAATCTATAGTATGAATGAGTATTTAATTTCTTTTTCTATTTTATTTATGTTCTATATATGTGGATTTTCATATTGTCTCTGTTAGAACAAGGAAATTTCTATGGCATGTATCTTATAATTAGACTTTTGTGGGGGTTTTTTGTCTAAGTAACAGGGAAGCATTGATTATTTAGTTTATTCATTCATACAGCCTGATATTAAAGTATGTAGTTAACCATGTTAATAATTGTCCATCCTTGTGCATTTCCAGGGATGAGATGCTACGTTAGAAGGCATCAAGATGGTATTTGTATCTCTCTAACCATATTAAAGTTAGTGATTATTTTGTCTTGAAATTTGCCTCCACATAACGTCCTCCAAGTTGTGCCCATTTGTTCCAATTACATGTTGTATCTAAACAGATCAAGCCAGATTTCTTCTTCATACTTCAGCCCTTCAATTGAGCAAAGGCAGTTCTCATTCCTGCCCCAAGATTTTCTTTCTTGGTTAAAAATATACAGTTTCTTCAGTTGATTTTATATGACATTGTTTCCAGAGTGTTATTTAGTCTCCTGCATATTTGTTAATGTATTTATTGACAAACTGTAGCACGATTCGAACACAAAGTGTTAGATGCTATTAGAACTCGCAAAATTAAGAATATTGCTCCATTCTGTCAACTATCGCTCTATCAGTGCACACAAAGTTTGCTTTAGTTTTTTGGCAGATTTCCTAAATATTTGGCTTACTTTGAATTTGTAATCAATTTAAATCCATAAGTTTTGGTTAATGTCAGCTTCTAAAATATATTTTTCTACTATTTTTTCTAATGCAATTGCTTTTTTAACTTGAGTGCAAGACCTTACATTTTTCCTTAGTGTATTTCATCTTGTTAATTTTGCCATTTATTCTATACTTTGTAGAATTGGTTTCTAGGGATCACCAACAATCAAAACGAGAAATAAACCTGACTCTCTCAGGAATGTGTTGCCACTTCCTAAGTTCAACCCTGCACAGAATGGAGAGGAGTGTGAGTTATGTTTTCGAATGAAACATAATCGATTGACATAAAGGTCTTCAACAGGGCACAGAATACACAGGAGTGACTCTATTTCTTTCCTGATTCTACTCTTTGCACTAACAGTTACCTTCGCATCAGATACATAGTGGAGTCCAGGTCTTTGAATCTATTCTTCCTGCGCAAGTACTGGTTTTAATTCTATGAGGGAACATCTACTTCAACCCACCACTCAAAGTAAATGAATTCATGAAGGTAAAAACTTTGGGCTAAAATATTTCAAGACTTTTATCAGTTGAAAAGACTACTTACCAGAAAATGGAGCAGCGGGTATGAAGCACAACATATTTATGGCTTTAGGTGAAGAGAAGTTTGCAAAAGGTCCAAGAATGATAGGTCACTTGATTATATATAGAACTAGGAGGCATCTGATTTCTGAAATTTTCACTATATTGATGACAACAGAGGGAGTTGAAAGTTGAAGTGAGTAGCTCAAGGTCTAATACATAACTAAATAGAAAAAACTAGAATTGAACTACAGATCTCCTGACTCAAATGACAATGTTCCTTCTACTCTACTTTCACTTCCCCAAACTGAGTAGGGACGATTCAGTTGGATTATTTTAATAGGTGACCTGAGTTGCCAAGGGACAGTGTTAATGTATATTATGACTGGTGTTCAAAGTAGGTGTGTGTGTGTGTGTGTGTGTGTTTGTGTGTTCATATATCATAGTTTCTCATGGTTTGACCTTTTTTCTTACATAATGCAGTGTCATCTTTACCCTCAATTTCCTTATGCTGTCTCTGCCGCTAATGAGAGAGGATTAACTGAATATGAATTCAAGTTGGAACAAAACGATTCTTTAGAGATCTCTTACTTTTTCATCAGTAGTGATTCTCCCAAGTTCTGATTAAGAAGTTGAATGATTTTAAGGGGTATTCTCCAAGGGGCAGGCACTCACGAAAGATTTCTCTATCACATTTTGAGTATCTGTGCTATCAGGAGTAGTGAGAAAAGGAAGTAAAATGAAAGTGACCATAAAGAAAGTGAGACCATGAGGTAAAAGAAGTTTCCTAAGGTTATATCACTAGCAAGAGGTTAGAGTCTTCTTCTATTTTTTACCCACAATTGTTGCATAACAAATTACTGTAGTTTTAAGGACTCACTTTCCTGTCTGATTTTATTTTTTTTTCATAAATTTATTTAACTTTTTATATTCATTTTCACAAGATTTTGGGTTTCAAAATTTTCTCCCCATTTGTCCCCTCCCCCCTCCCCAATACACTGGACATTCTAATTACCCATATCACCAATCTGCCCTCTCTTCTGTCATCCCTCCCTTCCCTTACCCCATCTTCTCTTTTGTCCTGTAGGGCTAGATAACTTTCTATTCCCCATTACCGGTATTTCTTATTTCCTAG
>CM053774.1:11622664-11638708 GCA_028658325.1 Potorous gilbertii | reverse complement strand
CAAAGCAGTACTTCAGATAATCCCTACACCAGGAAAACAACAACTGCAGTTCAGAATGTTTGCACTTTTCTTCCAAGGTACTATAGAGAGTACCTAGTTGAAAGCAGGGATATCTGGATAACATGTAGATTTCAAAATATCCTGTGTGGATAAACCTTCTAAACTCTCTTCTACTTGTTTGTTGCTGGTTTAACACTCAGTTATCAAAAAAATTACGTGCAGGATGTCCCTTAAAGTTTACGTCTCAGTATTAACATTTTCTCCACAATTTTCTTAAGTCTAAGCGATTACCAAAACAATAATTAAAACCCCGATTTCTAGTGTTTCCTAATTTCCGATGTGCAAATACATTGAAAATTAAATAGTAAGCTCTTCTCAGGTTTTGCTGACTCCAACACATCATTGCCTCTTGACCAATTAGGAATTTTTAGTCAATTAAATAGTTCTGACTGTATCATGATCTTTTCTTAGATTCCAGTGAATGAAGTTTGAAAATAATGTTTTCCTTTTTCCAATGCCAATATTTTTAACTGGGAAGAAGTGATTTATTATAAATAATAAGATATTAATGAGTTCTCATATTCTTTGACCTTTTCTCTTACTATCTCTTTCAAGAGTCACAAACTTTATTCATGCTGTTTTATTCCCTGTTTCCCAAACTTGCTTCATCATTTATTGAAGCCATCTCCTGGACTGAATTGTCTTTACCCTGCTCTTTTACCAATATAAATCCTTTCTTTTTCTCAAAGACTATCTCAGAGTCTTCTGTTAAGCCTTCCTTGATAAACCTAAATCTCAGTGAATTCTCTTTCCTGTGAGTTGCCATCAGTCTCTTCATGGAAACTTTCTTCTCTTTGATCTTGAATGTATATATAGAAGGATTTAGGTGAGGGGTGACAATAAAATCAAGAATAAAAAGAAATTTATCCGCTGGCATTGTGGGAAATGGCCACACATAGACAAAGATACATAGACAAAAATAAGACAATCACAGTGATGTGAACTGACAAAGTAGAGAGAGCCTTGGACAAACCATTTGAAGAGTGTTTCTGAACAGTAACCAAGATAAATATGTAGGAGATGATCAAGAGGAAAAAGGTGCCTGTACAAATGAAACCACTGTTACCAGCAACCATGAGCTGCAGCTTGTAGGTGTCTGCACAGGCTAATCTGATCAAGTGAGGAAGATCACAATAATAACTGACAATTTCTTTAGGGCCACAAAAAGGCAAGTTTACCACAAAAGCTAATTGGGTCAGTGGGTGTATAAGGCCAAAGATCCAAGAATCAACTGTAAGAAAAATACAAAATTTTGGATTCATAATAGTCAGATAATGAAGAGGTTTACATATGGCTGCATATCTGTCAAAGCCCATGGAAAGCAGCAGCATCATCTCATTCCTTCCAAACTAATGAATGAAGAATATCTGCATAAAGCAACCCAGGAAAGATTTGGTTTTATGTTCAAAAAAATAAAAGGTCGTAAATCATCTTAGAAACAGAAACAGAAGAGAAACACAGGTCAGTGAGGGAGAGGTTAGACAATAGAAGATACATGGAGAATGTAAGTGAGGGTCCAAGAAGACTGTGAACATAACGAGAAACTTTCCCAGCACAATGGTCCCAGAGAACATGAGGGAGAACATGAAGGAGAATACCAGGAGGAAAAGTTGCATGGCCTATGACCTGGAAATCCCCAAGAACACAAATTCATATATCATGGAATTATTCACTTCATTCATTGCCCTGAATAAAATGTTACCTAAAGAGAAAGAATTGAAAGAGTACTCTTGTGAAGCACTCTTCCTTTTTTAAATTTTAGTGTTCAAAGTGTTCTTCTTGGTGGTTCAGAGAGCTTTTCAATATTCTTTAGTCATTTAAAACTTGGAATACCAATATTTTACACATTATAGAGTAAAAATTATTTCAATGAATTCTATATTTAGATATGTATGCATCCCAAAAGAACTTCCACAATCATGATACCTTTGAGACCTCAGAAGTGACGTTATCTTATGATCACTTAACTCAGGGTCTTATGGATTTCTATCCTGCCACAGCTTAAAACATCCTTTGCCCTACACTTGAATCAAAGGTTCTTTCGTCTTTTTAGCAATGGATCTGTTGTTCAATTATATCAAACTGTTCTTAACTCCATGGATTTTTCCATGTGCTATTCTTGGCATAGATACTGGTGCAGTTGGCCATTTACTTCTCCAGTGATCCCCATTTGATTAGTTAGTAAAAGAAGCAAATAGAGATTAAGAAACTTGCCTAGTGTGACACAAATAGCATCTGAAGTCAGATTTTAACTCAGATCTTCTTGACTCCATATATGGTACTCTGTACGCTGCACCACATATCTTTCTTCCTAGCTCTCCATTTTCGCCACTTAGCCATGTCCTCTAGCTTAATACTCAACACGAACTAGATCAGGAACCATAAGGGACAGGTGTTCCAGTTGGGGAGTAAAGTTAGACTGCATCATCAGGGGAATCCAAAAGGGGTCCTTCTGGGAGAGCATCATTCATGCCAGCATTGTTTGATATTGACACAATTATGAAAACACTAGAGAAAAGATAAAAATTTCAAGGACGCAACAGGAAACAGGGTCAGGTGTGCATCTTCAAAGATGTTGAATGGTTAACATTTGATCCGCAAGTAAGGAGGCCAATGCATTGGAAATGAATACGGTTAAAGTACAGCTCAATTTAGTTGTGAAATAAACACACGTGCAAACCGTGAAACAAAACAGGAAATCAAGCTTCATTACCATGAAAATGATTAACCAAGCTGTCAAAACATCCATAAAGATTATAGGAAGTTCTGAACAAGGAAATTGCCTGTGAAACACATATCAACTTAGATAATATTCTTTCCTTTTAGAAACAACTTTCCACAACTACACTCTCAGGAACATGTCCAAAACAGTACTCAAAACTTTGCCTGCAGCAGACAAACCCCAATTGCACTCTAGACTCTTTCCATTTTTCTTCCAACATACTATATAGAGTACCAAGTTGAAAACAGGGATCTCGGGATATCATGCAAACTCAAAATATCCTGTATGGATACTCCTCCTAAACGCTCTTCCACTTGTTTGTTGCTAGTAATTGTTTAACAATCAGCTTTCAAAAAGAAATGTACACATGCAGGATGTTCCATGACGTGTAAGTGTCATTATTAACATTATCTCCATAATTGTCTTAAGACTAAGCATTTAACAAAGCAATGATTAAAGCCATGATTTGTAGTGTTTCCTTATTTCTGATGTACAAACACATTGAAAATTAAATAATTAGTTCTTCTCAGTTTTTGCTGACTCCAAGACATCACTGCCCCTTTCGCAATTAGGAATTTTTCGTAAATGGAATGGTTCTGACAAGTATCAGGACCTTTTCTTAGATTCCAGTAAATGAAGTTTGAAATTAACGTTTTCTTTTATTCAATGCCAGTATTTTTGACTGGTAAGAAATAATTTATGATAAATGATGACATCTTAAGGAGATGTCTTACCTTTTGGCCTTTTGTCCTAATATCCTCGTCATGAGTCACACATTTCATTCATACCGTTTTACTCACTGTTTCCCAGACTTCCATCAAACCATTTACTGAGAAAATCTCCTTCGCTGAACCCCATTTCCCTTGTTCTTTTCCAATCTAATTCCTTGTTTTTTCTCAAAGACTACTTCAAATTGTTGTTTCAAGTCTTTCTTAATAAACCGAGATCTCAGTGAATTGTCTTTCCTTTGAGTTGCCAAAGTACTTAATATCTGAGTCACTGATTTGGTGCATTAAAAATGCTAGACTATAGCACTTTGTACTCATATTCTGCTTTTCCAAATATGTTATAATGTTTCTTGTAGTCAGGGTCATGCCTCTTTCATCTCTATTTCATCTCAGCCTTCATCAGTTTGATATGGCTGCAGTAAACGTTTGCTCAAAATAAATGAACAATATTTTCATAAATCACTTAATACAAAGTAAAGAAGTGGAAAGGTGAAATGAAAATAATGAAGAAAGTCAGAAAATAAAAGGAAACTAATGAAAGATAATATCGGAAAAGGATTTATATCAAATAAAGGAGAGGAGAAGTTTTCTGGCCAAAGAAGGTATTATTTATAAGTTATTTATCACAGTGCCTGACACTTATTAGGAAATTTAATGCTTATTTCCTTCCTTGTAAAATTATTAGTGAAAATTGAAACTTAGGACATAGGACTCTGCTAAAACTGAAAATCTTACTAAATGGATTTCTTTTTATCCCTCATGACTACCATAGCAAAAATTCATATAAGGAGATGCAAGTAAAGCTCCATATTTCTTGGCAATCCATGAGAATCATCTGCAGGGACTCAGTATCACAATGGAACACTGGTAATTGTATTTATCTTACCCATGACAATAGAATGAATAAACCAATCTTGTTCAGTTCAATATGAATAGTGCTAATATAGAATATCTAGTCTCCACTTACCTTATGCAGGATCTCCTACTTTAAGTAACACTCCGCTTTGTAACAGATTTGGCTGTATCAGTTAGGGTCTGGGAATTATAGAAATAAATAAAAAGATACAGAATCTCAAATTTGGAAGGAACCTAAACAGCCACCAAATTGAACCCACACCAACACAGGAATCTTTATATCAACATTTTCTCAAGGTATTGTGCATCCACCAATTCAGTAATTTTATGAATTAAGTCTCTATTATCTCCTAGGGCATCACATTGCACACTGGAAAAGCTTTTTGGGGGCTTTAAACAAATTTAGGACACACCTCTTAGTTCTAAAATAAGAATCTGTTTCCAGATATGACTGTTGTACAAAGATTTGAAGGTTTCTATCAAGTCTTTTATTCCCTCAGTCTAGAATTTCTCTCTTTAATCAACTAATATTTATATCACATCATTTTAAGTCCCCTTACCGTCTTGGGTACCTTCCACTGCATGATGCCTAGCTCATTAAAATCCGTGCTATAATATGGCACTGAAAAATTGGATGTTACATTTCAAATGTAATCTTACTGGGTAAAGGATAACCACCCCCATCCTCCAGGACCCTACGTTCTCCTAATTAAAAGGACTAGCATTTTTGACAATCCTCTTACAAAATTAATTCACTTAGAATTAAAACGTTATGATTTTTTTCCCCACAGGATTTGTTGTCTACCTAAAATTTTCCCTACATCCTCAATTCTGAACTCCTATAGTCAAATTTTGACTCGAAAAATAGGACGTAACATGTAACCTTATTTAATTTTATTTTATTCAACCATCATTTGAACCAATTGAGATCTTTTACATACCATAAGTATAACTAAACATGTTAACTATCACTTCTAATGTGTGCTCTGCAAATTTGGTAGTATTGGTAGAATTTTTCACGGAACGATATCTCAAGAGTTATAGTTCATAGAACTGAGTTTTAATTTCACTTGTTTCTAGTAGAGTGGGGTGAACCTATAAGAAATCAGGAGTTTTCTAGGGCATTTGTATATTTACTATGTTAAACTTTCAAACATGCCTCTCTCAACTGTTCCTGAATTGTATTTTATTTATTCTCTTGTCTCAATTTTCTATTGTCACATAAGTTTCTGCCTCTGACTTTATCTCAGTGACAGCCTTTCATGTCTCTAAATCATTTTAGATCACACTTTGTCTCCACATAAAAAAGTGTTTTATCTGTTTCAATTAAACTGAACAATAAATGAGACATAAAGGGACTACTAAGTAGTTATTTTATTTAACTGTCTTGTCTCTTAGGTGATGAAAGTATTCTATCATCACAGTAATAGTAGCTCATCCTGCATCACATAGTCATTCCCCAGCAGGTTATAATGACTGTCCAGCCAGGTGCTGTCAGCAATGACTTCACAGTCAACTTTAACACAAAATATGTGTGTATACATTTCTCTAAAATCTCCTCTTCAAAAAAATGAAATCCTTTTCCTAGGATCTATTGCCACATTCTTCATACCCCCCTAGGTGGTAATGATACTTGGTCACTTATATGGCATAATATTAAAACCAAACTAAATTACAAGTCATAAATTCAATGCCTCACCTATAAAACCATTTAAATGTCAGTGTCATTTTTCTTTGCCACAAACCACACAGAAATCTACTGGACTTCAAGCCATAAGCAAAAATCAATTTGTCTCCAATCCAGTAAATACTACTCTTACATGTGTCCCAAACCCATCAGGAGTCCTTAAAATAAATTCTCATAGATCATAGGTTATGAGAATTGAGTAGAGGTTGGGCATTGATTGATTTCGAGACTGTCTGCAACTGATGTATAGCTAAAAATAAGTATATCATTGTTTAAATGAAATATAGGAAAAGGCCTCAGATTCTGTCTTCTTCTACCTTTGTGTTGTGGTTGAAAGAACAAAATCAACCTACAAGCCAGTCTGTCCTCTAAATCTTCAGGGATAGACAGATTTACAGAATTCAAGGTTATAGATCTGGTAACCCACAGTCATCCTTGTCTCTACCAAAGTGGTCCTCAGAACTCCTGAACCTGTCTAGACCATCGTCAAAGCAAAGAATACATTCTAGTTAGGCATATATGGAGTCACTGAGACAAATACAATATGCTGGCATGGACCTCTCCAAACCTTAGGGGAAAGAATTTTAAATTCTTCACTACTACCTAACTATTTGGAAGGAGAACATAGTATAGCAATATCTTCAGAGATTTCTGATGCATTTTTAAAGATATGAGTAATAATTGGACGTGGCTAAGAGGATTAAGTACAACTCCCACACTGACATCAGTGTTGCATCCCTACGCACAACATGGCCACCATGGGAATTCTCTCCCTTGAGAAACATTGTGTTTTTCCAGAACTACTAAAGAAAACTTTCAAATTCTGGACACATTCTAGACAGGTACCCCAAGGAGAACACAAGTAAAAGAAAAAGACAGCTTCCTTAGGCCTTCCTAAATGTTTACAAAGGCATATTTTGTGGCACTAGAAAAACCTGAAAAAAAATGAATTTCGGTTTGACTACATAAAGTGTGGTCTGTAAATATAATGACACGCTACTGTGCTCTAAAAATTTGTAAATATGATGAATAAAAAGAAGAATGGAAAGACAAGAACTGATGTTGAGTGAAGTAAACAGAAGCAATAAAAACATATGCAGAATGAATACAACAAATTAAATGAGAAACTGACAAAATAATAGAAAGTGAAAATTGCAAATCTACAAGGAAAATAATGGCCCCAAAGAAAAGAAATAAGAATACATTCCAGTCTTTTGCAGAGGAAGTCACAGGAACATGACATCCATATTCAACATAAATATATATATATATGTATATATACATATACATACATATGTATATGTATATATACACACACACATATATGTGTGTGTATATATATACACGCACATATATGTATATACATATATGTATTTTGTTGATTGTTTCTCCTTCTTGTTTTCTCATACATATGCATATATATATATATATATATATATATGTATGTGTATACACACATATGCATATATAAGCCTATGCATATATAATGTTTTAGGGCAAAGTTCTCTGAGAGGGAAAGAGACAGATGGAGGATTTCAGTCATATCACTCAATCAATCTACTACATGAGAGACACGGGGCTGATCACTAAGGATACAACAAAAGATTAAAGGCAATCCTTGCTTTCAAATGTCTTGTAATCTGAAGAGGAAAGTAGAGTACAAACAATATATAAACACTATGAATTGGGGAAAATCTCATATGGAAGACGTTAAGAGGAATGAGAAAAGCCTTTTTGCACAACTGGAACTGTAGCTGGGACTCGAAGAACATCAGGGATACTAGAAGGCAGAGATATAGAAATAGAGTTTTTCCGGCAGGAGAGACAACCAATAAAAATGCTCAGAATCAGAAAATGAAATGTCTTGTGCAAGGAACAGCAAGGAGATCAATGTCACTGGGTAAGTATGAAGTATGAGTACATTGGTAAAGTAGGAAGGGACTAGGTTATGAGTGGAGAAAGAATGCTTCGTAAACAAAATAGAGCATTTTCTATTTGATCCAGGAGGAACTAGGAAGCCACTGGAGTTGAACGAATGAATTGGGAAGTATGGAACATGTTCAGTCTTGCACATTAAGAAGACCAACTTGATAGCAAAGTGGCAAATGGACTAGACTGGAGATATAGCTAAATTGGGGCACTAAAATAGTCCAGTAATAAGGTAATGAGGGCCTCTACCAGGGTGATGACTATCTCAGAAGGAAGATCATGTACATGAGATGTTTCAGAAGTAGAAACAAGAAGATTTAGCAATCTGTTGGATACAAGAAGTGGGAAAGCATAAGGATTTAAGGACGATACCTAGTTCACAAACCTAGATAACTAGGGGAACAGTGGTACTGTCTTTTTTAGAAAATCAGTAACAAACTATTTTGGACAAGAAAGTTCGATCCACATAACTCATAATGATGCACACTTCTACCTCAATAGTTTCCTAACTGGACTTTCTACCTCAAAAATCTCTCTGCTTAAATCCAAATTTCTCCGTATTATCAAACTGATATATATTTTTTAAAAAAATCGTATCTCACCATGTCACCCCCTTAATACAAATGATGCCAATGAAAACAGGCAAATTAATGGAGGAACATATAACTAAAATATACATCAATAAATAAATAGCAAGATAGATAAACAGATAAATAAAAGAATGAATTAATAGTACTCTGTTACCTTCACCTAAAATACAAACATCCAACCTGACATTTAACGTCTCTACATTCTAGCTGCCACCCACATTTTCCTGACATATAATTTTCCTTTGCTAAAACTTTCAGTCAATTTCCCTAACCTATTCCTGCAGACACATGACATTTTATCTCCTACCCTTACTTATTTGCAACTTGGGTAACCCCTCTCTAGAGTGAATTATTTCTTCAACTCATCCTCAAATTATCTTTAGTTTATATACAGTACATTTCAGTCACAACTTCCTAAAATTTTGCAAATGAATTGTTAATTGACTGCCAGTAATATTTAGTGGCCTTTACCACTGCAACTTGCTTTCTATGTATTTGTATTTCCTTTTTC
The DNA here is from genome assembly GCA_028658325.1 of Potorous gilbertii. NCBI lineage: Eukaryota > Metazoa > Chordata > Mammalia > Diprotodontia > Potoroidae > Potorous > Potorous gilbertii. The sequence goes on along the minus strand of CM053774.1, from coordinate 11,629,626 downwards.
ACAAAGTATACTCCTAAACCCTGGCAAAAAATATAAGCTTCTTAAAGGAAACTGTAGCACAGGTATCAGGAATCTATCATCAAGGGATGTAGCTCTGATCCAAGTCTCAATGACATGTTCTCCCTAGGTATTCTAGCTTTGTATTTGCATTTTACGCAAAACTTGAAAGAAAAAAATCACTCTGAAAATATGGTACAGAGACAAAAATACGTAGAATATAAATATGGGGTAAAGTTTTGGAGAGGGGAATGACGTACTGTGATAGGGATAAAGTCAGACAGGAAATTACATCCCAAATACTGTACTGACTCGGCTTGCAAAATTTATGGGTAAAAAAATCAAAGCAAGAAGACTCTTACCTCTTGCTAATTGGATTATCTTAGGCACCTTCTTTTAAATCACGGTTTCATTTTATTTACTGTCCCATTCATTTTACTTCTTTTTCTCATTGGTACTGATAGCACAGATATTCAAAATATGATAGGGAAATCTTTCATGAATGTTTACCCCTTGGGAACACCCTTTAAAATCATTCAACTTCTTAATCAACCCTATAGAATGAAAGCCATCTACTTTGACCTCAAACATCAGAGAATCTCTACTGATGAAAAAAGGAAGGTATCTACAAAATAATTTCTTTCCAATTAAAATTCACATATAGCTAATCCTCTCTTTTCAATGCCACAGATAGCATAGAGCATTTGAGGGGAAAGATGGCATTGAATTGTGTAGGATGAAAGGCCAACTCATGACAAACTATGAAATAGATGTCTGTCTTTCATGTATCCACTTCTTTACATGATTGCTTCTGCTTTACACACACACACACACACACACACACACACACACACACACACACACACGTACATGCACTCTCTCAACTCCAAACATAGTACATATTTATTATATTTCCTGGTGTCTCGCCACAGCACTAGTGGTGACTATGGTATGCCAGCATAGGTACACAAACATAAAGTATAAAAGAGTATTCATATTGAAGGCAGAAGATAAACATTTATTTAGACACCAGAAGGCCAAATTCCAGAATAAGAAAGCTAATCTGTCCTGGTGACTAAGAAGCTAATAAGCGTGATCACTGCAAGGGGCAAAGCCACTCCCAAGCTTCCCTCCCTCTGCCAGGGCCTTCTGAGAAGCAAACACTCAAGAGCCTGAGTCTTGCCATACCTGCCTGTCTGACTAAGTCCTCTCTTCTCTGCCCTGATGTTGATTGCTTACTTCTTCCCAATTCTCTACTACCCTTCCTATTCCTCCTGTTCAACAAGCTTCTCCCACAACATGTGACTTAGTCTTCCATATGATTTAAGCAGGTCCTATGGGCCTATTAAGGAATAAGAAAGATCCATTTAAATTGCTATTGTATTCAGCCCCAAGACTCGCTTTTATTACACAGGTTGATGGGGTGACAGATATCAACAGAACTGTAACAGGGATAACAGAAAATAAGCGTATAAAACACTATCTTAGTAACTGGTGTCACTGGAACTTTACAACAGTATAACAGGGATAACACAAAAAGAGCACATAAGACAATATCTTGGACGTCAGAAGAAGCACACCATCAACTTCCTGGAAACAAATGGGGTTAAAATCGTGGGGTAAGAACTAAAGGTCTCTTCCTTCATAACTTCTTCTAACTGAAATTGATGCACAGCTGTCCCTGCCCCAAGACATCTTATCTGAGAGATCAATTCTTTAGCTGGCATCTGGAGCTTGATTGAATTCAAGTCCAGAGATGATACATCACAGTCTTGGATAGGGGTGACATTCAGCTTAAGCCATCAGTCATTTGCAGGGGCAGGGTACTAACTCTGTGGGAAGCAGATCTAGCAAATAAGTTTAACAGAGAAAAAAACAAAAAGAAATAAGGACACAATAGCTAGAAGTAGGGTAGATATAAGGGTACCCAAACTTCTGGAGTCCATGAACACAGTATTACAGCCTCATTCACAGTAGAATATATGAGATAAGGATACAATTTGGTCATCATCCTCTCCTGAATAAACAAGAGTTATGGTGATATTTTCCCATGCACCATAATTTCTGTGACCTTCTGAACATCATCTGGCTTCCTTTAACCCATAGTTTAGCTCGCAATTCTATCCTATCAGTAGAATCCAATCTGTCAGATCCTCTGCTAATTACTGAAGAAGGAGGTTCAACTTTTACAAGTGGTATTACTTCACAAGGAATGATAATCACTTGAATTATTCTATGATATTTACAAAACTGTATGAGTTCACCTAAATTTTGGAATGTCACAGTAATTTCTCCTTGATAATTAAAATTTATCATTTAATTCAATATATGTGTTCCTTAAGATGATAATCTTGATTTTGGTAATATCCATCCAAAATGATTTTTAGGGATTCTCATATATATTGCAGGTGAAAATTTTTTTATTTCCTCCCTTGTTCACCAAAAGTGCTCTAAAAAACATAAATTACATGCTGTGAAATCAAATTTCCTTAGATATAGTGCTGGGACTCATAATCGAATATTTGTTGTTTACTAATATACAGATTTGGGGACATCATTCTGGCTAGACTTGTAATTACTCCCAGTGGTCCATTATTTAAATTACATTAAGCAATGAACAAATTGTCTTTCCAATGTTCACAAGAATTATTAGAACTTAACTTACTTAACTGTTCAATCAGTAATAAATTCATTCTTTCAATTAACCCAAATGCTTCTGGATAATATGGATTATGATATAACCATTCTATGTTGTATCACACACAATATCTCTTCATTTCAATAGCTTTGAAATGTTAAACATTGTCAGTTTGAATCTACATTGAATTTTTAACCAAAGGAAAAGAACAATAATTGATATTTGGTTATGATTTTTACAGATGCATCAGGAGTCAATGTGTCTTTTGACCCATGGAAAGAACCTTCAGATGAATGTAAAGAGGATTGAAATAGAATATGTTGTCATCTTTAGCCCCAGATTGAAATGGAGTCATCCATATGATACATGCTGTTCAATTATATATACTCTGTTACTCTGAGAGTTATTTACAAATTTTTTGTGAAACTTCCTAGTTGAGTGATCAGCCTCTTCATGGCAACTTTCATCTCTTTGTTCCTGAATGTGCATATAGAAGGATTTAGAAAAGGGGTGATAACAAAATCAAGAATAAAAAGAAATTTATCCACTGGAAATGTGGGCAATGGCCACATATAGGCAAAGATACATGGACCAAAAAATAAAACAACCACAGTGATGTGAGCAGACAAAGTAGAGAGACCTTTGGACAAACCATTTGAAGGGTGTTTCTGAACAGTAACAAAGATATATATGTAGGAGATAATCACCAGCAATAAGCTGCCCAAGGAAATGAAACCACTGTTAGCAGTGACCATGAACTCCAACTTGTAGGTATCTGCACAGGTCAATCCGATCGAGCGAGGAAGATCACAGTAAAAACTATCAATTTCATTAGGGCCACAGAAAGGCAAGCTTACCACAAGAGCTAATTGGGTCAATGAATGTATGAGGCCAATGACCCAAGAACACACTATGAGAAGAATACACATTCTTAGATTCATAGTTGTCAGATAGTGAAGAGGCTTACATATAGCAACATATCTGTCAAAGGCCATGGAAATTAGCAGCACCATCTCAGTTCCTCCAAAAATATGAATGAAGTATATGTGGGTGATACAACCCTGGAATGATATGGCTTTGTGTTCAAAAAATAGGTCATAAATCATCTTAGGAACACAAACAGAAGAAAGGCTTAAGTCTACGATAGAGAGGTTAGACAATAGAAGATACATGGGAGAATATAAATGAGGGTCAAAGATAACTATGAGCATAATGAGAAAGTTTTCCAACACAATGGCCACATAGAATGCAAAGGAGAGTATCAGAAGGGAAAGTTGCATAGTCCATAAACTGGAAATCCCCAAGAACACGAATTCATATACCATGGAATGATTTACTTCATTCATTGCCCTCAATATGATGTTACCTGAAGCGAAAGAATTGAAAGGGAACTGTTGCGATAAAATGTCTCAATTTAAATTTTGGTATTGAAATAAGTTATTCTTTATAATTTAGTGTGCTTTTAAATATCTTTTAGCCATTTAAAGTTTGAAAGATGTATATTGTATATGTAGTGGAGGAAAAAATTATTTCAATGAATTCCTTATTTAGATATGAATGCATCCCCAAAGAACTTCGACAATCACCCTACCTTTTAGACCTCAGAAGAGTTTGTCTTATAATCACTTACCCAAGGTCTTATAGATTACTATTCTATCATCAACTGAAACTGCTCGTTGTCCTACACTTTCTTCCTTTTTCCTGTTGATCATTTCTTCAATTGGATCCAATTCTTCACAACTCCATGTACCAGTCTATGGGGTTTCCTTGGCAAAGACGCTAGAGTACTTTACCATTTATTTCTTCAGTGATCCCCATTTTGCAAGTGAATAAAAGAGTGAAACAGAAACTAAGTGACTTACTGAGGATGACGCAGCTAGTGTCTGGTGTTACGTTTTAACTCAGGTCTTCCTGAGTCCACACATGGTCCTCTAGCCATTGCACCACATATCTTACTTCCTAGTTCTCCATTTTCACCACTTAGTCATGTTCTCTAGCCTAACACCAAACACTAACCAGATGAGGGAACCATAAGAGACAGGTATACCAGTTGAGGAGTAAAGCATTGTTTCTTCGTCAGGGGAATTAAGAAGGTATCCTCACGTGAGAGAATCACTCGTGCTGATACTGTTTGGTTTTGACATAATCACGAAACCATTGAAAAAGGTATCAGTTTCAAGGATCCAACAAGAACCAGGATCAGGCACGTATCCTCAAAGACCATTAGTGGCTAACACTACATATGCAATTAAGTAGGCAAATGCATTGAAAAGGAATACAGCTGAATACATTTGTGAAATAAATACGCTTGCAAATTTTGAAACAATACACGAAATGGAACACTGTGAATATGAAAATGATTAAGTAAGCTTCAAAACATTCCTAAAGATATAGGAAGCTCCCAATAAGGAACTTAACTGTGAAATACATATTACTTTAGATATTCTATCCCTTTAAAAACAATCTTCCAGAATCATGCTTTCAGAAATATGTCCAAACCAATCATCTAGAATATCCCCGTACCAGACAAACCCAACTGCATCCAGAATGTTTTCATGTTTCTTCAAGGATGACATACAGAATAACAAGTTGAAAACAGGAATCTCTGGATATCACAATTACTTCAAAATATCCTGTATGAATATTCCTCCTAAATTCTCTTCTCCTTGTCTCACTATGGTAAATGTTCAGTAATTAGCTTATATATATATACGAGATAAGCTTTGAAGTTTAACTCTTATAAATATTTTCTCTATCACTTTCATAAGACCAGGTAATTCGCAAAACAATAAAGTCATGGTTTTTACTGTTTCCTGACATCTAATACGTAAAATTAATTAAATGTGTAAGCACTGAAAATTAAACAATAAGCTCTTATCAGTCTGTGCCAACTCCAACCATATCAGGGTTCCTGGACCCATTAGGAATTTTTAGCAAATTAAATGGTTCTGACAAGTACCTTGATCTTTTCTCAGATTGCAGCAAATGAAGTGTGTAAATGATGTTTTGTTTCATTCAATGCTAATATATTTAATTGCTTAGAAGTGATTTATGGGGGGCAGAGCCAAGATGGCGGAGTAGAAAGACTCACCTATGCTAGGACCGAACTCACAGCCCATAGATTTCCTGTAAAAAGAACTCCTGACAAATTCTGGAACAGTGGAAGCTGCGCAGCAACACAGTGAAGGAGATTTCTGCTGCAGAGAGCCCTGAAAAACCAAACCGCAAAGGTACCCTGGACGGGGGCTGAGTCCGGTCCTGCCGAGCGCTCCCCTCTCCCGCCCCGGCCACGCGGCACTGAGAGGAGCCAGCAGAGCCCAGCAGGCGTCAGGGACTTGAATCTCCAGCGGCTGCGAAGGTCCCTCCACCCATAGACGCGCAGGTCAGTGAGAGAGACTGGCTGAGAGGGGAGCGGGGTTTCTCCAGAACTCGGACCCCCTGGGAAGCGGCCGCTGTGGCAGAGTCTGAGGCAGCTAGGACAGAGACTCCCAGAGCGGGCAGGAGATCCACCCCAGCTCCACTACAAAGGATCTCAGTATAAACCCCCTGAGGGAACTGAGCCTGAGAGGAGGCCCTGCCCCCACCTGATGAAGCAGCAGATAAGCTTCCATTGAAGAGCAGTCAGGTCTGCCGCCAAAAGCCCTGAGGCTGGGGAGCAGCATTTGAATCCCAGACCCCAAGCACTAGCGGGCGGATCTAAGCCAGGGGGGAGGAGAGGACTCTCAAAAGTAAAGTAACTGGCTGAGAAAATGCCCAGAAAAGGGAAAAAATCTAAGACCATAGATGGGTATGTTCTTGAGAAGATAATTCCGCCATTCGTCTCTGACGACGACGAAGAGATATGCTTACCACCAGGTAAAGACATAGGAGTCAAAGCCTCTTTATCCCAAAAAACTGAAATAGATACCCCATGGCCTCAGGCCATGGAGGAGCTCAAAAACGATTTTGAAAATCAAGTCAGAAAGGTGGAGGAAAAACTGGGAAAAGAAATGAGAGAGATGCAAGAAAAGCATGAAAAACAGGTCAATACCCTAATAAAGGAGGCCCAAAGAAATGCTGAAGAAAATAGCACCTTGAAAAATAGGCTAACTCAATTGGCAAAAGAGGTTCAAAAAGCCAATGAGGAGAAGAATGCTTTCAAAAGCAGAATTAGCCAAGTGGAAAAAGAGGTCCAAAAGCTCACTGAAGAAAATAGTTCTCTCAAAATTAGAATGGAACAGATGGAGGCTAATGACTTTCTGAGAAACCAGGAAATCACAAAACAAAACCAAAAGAATGACAAAATGGAAGAGAATGTGAAATATCTCATTGGAAAAACAACTGACCT
>CM053774.1:11604332-11622164 GCA_028658325.1 Potorous gilbertii | reverse complement strand
AGAAAAAAGGAAGGAAGGAAGGAAGACAGGGAGGAAGGGAGGGGAAGAAAAGTTATTTCAATCTGTGCTTTGAGTTGATCAGGTTTCTATTTAAGTGATCTAGTGTATTTCATCATAAGTCCTTTCGAATTGTGAATGTTCACTGTGTTGATCAGAGTTGAGAAGTCTTTCAGAGTTGTTATCTTTACAGCACTGTTCTTAGTACATTAACTTTTCTTCTGCCCCTGTTCACTTCACTGTGCATCAGTTAATACAAGCCTTCCCAAGTTGCTCTGAAACCATCCCTTCTTCATCACATCTTACAATGCAATAGTATTCTATCAAATTCAGATACCATAACTTGCTCACGCATCCCACAATTGATGAGTATTCCCTAAGTTTTTAATTCTTGTCACTACAAAAAGAGATGCTATACATATTTGTTAAAAATAGGTCCTTTCTCTTTTTCTTTGATCTAGTTTGACCACAGACCAGTAGTGAGTGGTACTGTTAGTTCAAAGAGTACACACATTCATATATATATATATATATATATATATATATATACATATTTGTGTGTGTGTATGTGTGTGTGTTTATGTGTATGGATACACACACATATATTTGCGGGAGTTCCAAATTGCTAGTAACGACATTTTTTAACTCAAAATAGAAACCATACAGAAGAGACTGAAAAATCAAAAAATTCCTGATGACAGTAAAAACTTGATTTCCTTGACAAGCAGAAAGGTGCCGGAGTAAAAGTAACATTAAATTAAAGTACAAATTTATTTGCAAAACCTTTGAGGAGGGTGGTCAAAGATCATGTACAGTATTGCTTCATAATACAAGGAAAAGCAATGAAGAAAGAGAGGATTCAGGAAAGATTCTCGTATGAGATCAAGTTAAATCAAGCCCTGACTAAGGGAATGACAAATAGATGTGAAATGAAGCAGATTTGCTTGCATTTTGACCGGGATCTATTCTCAGTATTGACATTACTGGAGTTCTAACTCAATGTACTATATAAGAATCTGGCAGAGATGCTGATGAAAAAACTTAAGAAGATGCATACAGATAATTGAGTAATATTTTCTGCCAGTCACCTCTAATGGGAGCTCCATTGCACAGTGGATAAAAGCAAGAAGACTCATCTTCCTGAATTCAAATCTGACCTCAGACACTGGTGGTGTGATCCTAGGCAAATCACTTAACTCTCTTTACCTCAGTTTCCTTACTTATAAAATTAACTGGAGAAGGAAATGACAAACCATTTCCATATATTTGCCAAGAAAACACAAAATGGGGTCATGAAGAATCAGGAATGATTGAAATAACTGAATAACAACAATTGTATTTAAGTTCATTTTGAGCAGAGACAATCTTTTTCTTATTGTATCCCCAATGCTAACAGAATTGATATTGCATTTTTACTTATTGTTACTATAATTTTGTTTCTTAATGGCAAGATCCCCACCCATTAATGAGGCTGCCCATTAAGGGGAGTTTGATTAGAGAAGATTTGTAAGAAGCCCCACACCTTTTGTTAATGAGGCACTGGTTCTCAAGGGTTGTGATGCCCTCTGGCTCTAAAAAAGGTGTAAATACTCTGAAGTGAGGTTGTACTTTGGGACATGCTCTTTCAAAGTGTTTGTTTGGCCAGATGAGATTCTGGGTAGCCACTAAGGAACTCCCTGGGCTTTGAAAACCCAGATGTTGGTATGTACGTAATGGTCAGACAGTTGAATCTATCTGTTGATCTATGATACATGTTTTGCTTACGTCAGACAGTAGGAAGCCATGTCTGTTGATTTTGATTTCTCTGTATTTTTTCTGAAGTTCAATATTGACTTTTCCCTCTGAATTAAGTGAATGATTCATGTGCTTGATTAAACTGATTGTTAACCCCTCAGAAAAAAACCTTACACAGATCCTAAAGAAAACTAAAGTTAAGGTCACGAATAATGCCCTTGCATATCTGGCTCATGGTATATTTTTAATGCTTGTAAGGAACATTTTATGTCAGAGTGAAATTGCCTTCCATGATGTGAAAATACAAAATTCAGTAACCAGAAACCACTTTCAAAACTTGAAGCAATACTCAGCAGAATTAATTTCACTAGAATCAAGCCTTGGTATCTCCAAGGCTTCCTAGTGTGGATTGGACACAGAACATCAATGCTGAAGGAATGAATGACGAATGAAAAATTATGTATTACACAATTATTATGTCCAAAGAACTGTACTAAATTCTGGACAAATAAACAGAAAATTGAGACTTTCTTCATTGTGAAAGAGGCACACATATCAGGGAATTTAGCTTTGGTTTAGGTGGAAAGACCAAGCTGTCTATACCACTCCACCATTAGGATGGATGGAAATCCCCATCATCTGTAGAGAACATTGGTTTGATTTTCAGTGTCAAAAATTAGTATATATTCTGGTGAAGATTTGAACTGTTTTCTTCTTGACTAGAAGTCTAGCACTCTACCCACTGACCTACCTTCATGGCACATATTAACTATTCTCCTGGTTCTGATCATTTTACTCTGCATTAGTTAATTAAAGTTATCTCAGATTTCTGTGAATTCTTAACATTTATCACTTTTTTAGTACATTCACTCTGTCGTATTTATACGTCAATTTTTATTCATTAATTCCCCAGCTGAAAGACAGTTTTTACAACATAAGAGTGGTTATACATACGCATATTTTTCCTATGCCTTTGACTTCTTTGGGGTATATACTGGTCACTGAATTGTATGGTCAGAGGGCACAAGTGGTTTCATGACATTTAAGATAAAATTCTAAAATGTTTTGCAGAATAGTGTAAAAAAATGACAGTCCTACCAATAACATATTAGCGTCCCTCATAGAACGCTTCCAAATATTTTCATTTTCAAGTTTTGCGGGTTTTTCCAATTTTCCAGCCTATCTTTACAAAATGATTATAACTTACTCCCACTCAGGTACTTATTTTCTTAAGTCAAACTGACTTCTCAGGCTTTCTCCCTCTTATAAGGGCTCATTTTGCCTTTTCTGCGTTTGTGCTTAGCTTCCTGTCATGCTCTCTCTCACTCCATTTTTATGCATCGATTTCATACATTTCTTATGACTGAATGACAAAGTAGAGGAGTTCCTGGAACAAGTGCTGAAAGCTCTAGATCAATAGGGAGTCAGAGTTAAAGAAGGGAACAGGCAGTTATTGATCCCCTACTATGTGCAAGGCATTCTGCTAAGCACATTACAAGTATTTTCTCATTTGTTCCTCACAACAATCAGAGAAAGTAGGTGCTAAGACCCCCATTTTACAGCTTGCCAATCTGAAGTTAAGTGACTTACTCAGGGTTCCATCGCTACTAAGTGTTCAAAACCATATCTGTGCTTGGGTCTTTTTGACTCCAGACCTTGCAGTTTATCTCCTGCATCACCTGGCAGCCTCATCTTACTTAGGTATAATAGAAGACGATTGAGACATAATGTGGAAAAGTAAACATAGAACTTGTTTTTCAACGCTCTTGTGAGTCATGTGGTCTGCATACCTTCATGGAAGGAAAGAGTAGACTCTTTTTCTTGAGTACTTGACGCTTTTATTCATTGTAACTCTTCAATATTGGAGAGGCCAATCAATTGGCAAGCAATTAAGTTCCTACTATGGGATACATGGGCTATTTAGTTTTCTAATGATCCCTACTTCCTTCCTTTTTTTGATTTTCATTCCAGGAGTAAAAGTTAAAGATGAGAGAACTGTTTAAGTCTGTGGAAGAGAAGGGAATACTTAACGATTTGACTTTATGAGTGTCCTTTCTATTTTCTCTCAGGTTAAATAAAAATATTCCTATATGTAGTTAGGTGGTGCCGTAAAAAGAATGATAGAGCTAGAGTTTATAAAACTCTCAATGTGACCTCAGAAATTTACTAGACATGCAAATTTTATCAATTTATTAACCACTTAACTTGACTTGAACTTCCCCTCTGTAATGTAGGAATAATACCACGCATCTCACAGGATTTCTGTGGGGATCAAATCAGATGTTTTTAAAACATTTTGCAAAAATTGAAACACTATATAAATTGTAGATAACAATTATTATTAAATATTGCACCAGTCTTAGTGCTTGCATGGAATTGTAACAGGCTTATCTCATTTTATGTTAAGACCCAGAAATGAGTGAAATTTTGATATATTGATATCCCCTACCTGTGGGTAGGGAGAAGTAAAACCAAAAAGATTCTGATTTTCCCAAAGGAGCTCTTGGGAAGACATTTAAGTCGAAAACAGATTTCATATTAGAAATCCCAGCATGGACCTGTATCTATTTAAACTCTGAGCTATGATTCTGGCTGTTAGTGATAAGAAGATCTTCTTGGTGGCAGTGTGGACAGATTGTATAGGAAAGAGATTTCAGGGAAGTAGACAAATTAGAAGGATATTAACATAGTCTAGTTGATCAAGGCATGAACTAGAGTCATAGCAGTATTAATAGCAAGAAGATGTGTAGTCAGCAGATATTGAAATAGAACGATCACAGAGGGCAAAAGAGAGGTAGTGAACAAAGATAACTTCAACATTTGAATCCTCCGTGATCAGGATGATGATTATGCCAATTAAATTAAGGAAATTGTAAGGATTTCAGTGAAGTTCTCTATGCCTACAAAATAAAGTTTCCATTTTAATCTCTTTTCTATGACCATTCAATTTTATAGTTGAACGTGTTACACAGATTAATTTTTCTGGAGCAAATTCATACAGAAAATATGTCTATCTTTTGGTGAAATTTGTGCCCACATTAATGACCACATAACAAATCTTTCCCTTGAAACCTAGGTAAAATCATCATGGCTCTGGAATAATTCCCACGTGAATTTGTTCTTCACTCTTCCATGCTCATTATTATCTAAGCGTTTCTATTGTTTTTCCTCCTGACTGCTAGAGAATTCACATATGTTTATTCCCGTCGCCTCAGAAAGCCCATCATCTTCATTATGTCTGTGTCTCATTGAAGAACTTGTTCTTTGATTTCTTCATCTGAGTGTGGTAAGTTGAATGGCCAATGCTATGTCCTACATGTTATATTAGAGCTATGTAACAAATTTTTTCATATACTTAGTAATTGAATAGCCAAGATTTACATTTGTCATTCAAAGATGACAGGTTTAGTAGGGAAGTTAAGAGTGGGGGAAAACATTTCCTATTTCCCAATCTCATCATTTATTCCCTTGCATTTATTCTTTGCATGAGTCATTCTCCATTTCTGACTTATCCTTCCTTTCAACTCCCCATGTTGATTTCTGTTATTTTTTTTCTCAGTCACCTAGTAGCTGAGACTAGCAATGTGAGAACTATTTTTTTTTACTCATCTTTCTTCATTCCTTCATTCATATCTAATCAGTTGTCAAATACTTTCAGTATTACCTCTAAAATATTCCATGAATTTATTTCCATCCGTATATCAAATAGCTTCTAAAACAATTTTCCTAAATCTCTTTATCAGGCTTTATTATTTCCTTACTTTGGATACTTTATAGGTTTTCTTTCACATGTGGGAACAAATAGAAACTCATTTGTTTATTGTTTAAAACCCTTCATATTAATAATCGTTAGCATTTATAATATTCTTAAGGTTTGCAAAGCTCCACACATAGGTTTTCTTATTTGATTCTCACAACAAGCCCATGAGATAGGTTATTGTCCTCATTTTACTGATGAGTCATTTGATACTGAAAGAAACTAAATGAATTGATCAGGATAACATAACTAGTAAACGTCTGAGAAAGCATTTGAACTCAGGACATTTTGGCTCCATGTCAGGACTTCATCCATTCATCTATCTTACAGTAAAGGTATCTTATTCACATTCAGACTTATGATTGTAACTATGTTTTGCCCTTAATCATAATGAAATCATATGAATTTTTCTCTCTTTTCCCTTACTACTACCCGTTTCTCTCTTCAAAAACGTGGTAGAGGAAAAAAAAGGAAAGTGTCAACATTAATAAATTTAAAGTGAAATTGTCTGATCCTCTCCTTAGCCTTTCTTGCCTTCATCCCGTAAACATTTAGATCCCTGATACTTAGTATTCCCTTACTTTTAATTTCCCCTTCATGAACTGTTCTCTATAACTGAAGTTTCTTTTTTTTTTGATTTACTATTACATCCCTAGCTTTACCCTCCCTTTCAGCTTTACTCTACCCTCTTTCTTTTTCCCTCCTATTTCTTTCTTTAACCTAATAAATTTATATACCAAATTCCAAGTGTGTCTGTAAATGTGGTGTGTGTGTGTGTGTGTGTGTGTGTGTGTGTGTGTGTAAGACAGAAAAGAGAGAGAGAGAGAGAGAGAGAGAGAGAGAGAGAGAGAGAGAGAGATTGAGAAGAATTGAATTTTTCTTTGCCTAGTTCAGATAGAAAAGAGATGCCTAAGATGTTCCGCTCCCTCAACCTTCACGTCTTCACATCTATGCTGGTATTCTCTTTGTCTACCCACTGTAATTTTGAAAAATTCTGGGGTCCCTCATTTTATATTTTCCCTTGTGTATTTTTCTCCTTTGTCTTCTCTTAAAACTAACAAAACATAAAACAATAAACTGTGTTTGTGTTTCTTTTCTTCCTCACTGAGTATTTAAGACAGTAGCATTCTATAGGAACCTTTTTCTCTTTATCTCTATTAAATCATAAGCAATTGATCAAGATTCAGACCTTTAAAATTTCTTTATTCATCAGGCTGTACAGCTTTCAGAGCTGACGCTAGAGACAGGAAAACTTTATTTCAGACCTACTGAACTGCGTGACTCTGTCCAAATTGCAACCTATCAATGGTCCAACTACTTCTGTGATACTGTACATTTCCAAGACAATGCATTGGTAGAGGAGTTTGGTCACCAAGAGCAAATAAAAGCACAAATCTAGGACGAAAGTGTAAGCTATATTTATATTTATAGCTAACGGCATAAATGTACTGTCTTGAATGTATACATCTATATACCTGTCATTTCTGTCTGTATCTTTAACTGTATAATCTGCCATCCCTCTCTGAGTCAGTCTTTCTCATCTCTTTTCAAGGTCTAAATTTCCCTTGTAGGATTATACTATTTCACAGGATTTGTACGAATGCAGAAAATGTTTTGTTTGCTTTTTGGCATATTTTATTCCTGTAGTTTTCCTTTACCACAATTTTCCATAATTTAATGTAATTTTAACAGTTGTTCCTTTGTGTTTGACTCTATAGTTTTTCTTCAGCAGTATATTTTTTCTGCTAGATTTTGACTATGTAACATCTTGGTGTATTTTCAATTTGGATTTTCATTGAGAATTAACTGATAGATTTTTCTACTTTCATTTTTCCTTTGGTACTAATAATTCTGAAATAGTGTTATAATTTCTTGAAATACGGTAATCAGGTATTCTCTTTGTTCATATTTTATTTGCCAGGAAACGTAATGGTTCTTAAATGACATCTTGTCCTTTTCTACATGTCCTGCATTTTAATAGTAGAACTATAAGATATTTTTCCATATTTTCATTTGGTCTAATATTTCTTGGCTTTTTTATTGAATTATTGCATTGTTTGCTTCATTCTGTTTTTTAAGGTATTTATTAGTTGGTACATATTTTTTTTACCATTTTTTTCTAAGCTATTCATTTTTCTTATGTTTTACTCAATAATTCTACTTTAATTTTTCCTTCTGATGAATTTCTGCTATGCAGTCTTAGATCCCTTTCGAAAAAGTCATCTTTCCTAGGGTCTAATCTTATTTAATTTTGAGCTGTTTTTCTCTTTGTATTTTCTCACTGAAATTCTAACTCATGATAATTATTCATTGAGTTAGAAGTTTTTTTTGTTTCGTTTTGTTTTCTCATGTCTCCAATTTTGGTCCCTGGATTGAAATATTTTATGCCGGGTTCTACCCTCTCCTAATGCTTCCAAGAGAAAGAGATAGTTGTACCTGAGTACTAACATACATAACAAAATACAAAATTTGTCCCATAATTTTCAATATCTCCCATAGCTGAACTACTCTACATTAGCAGAAAAAATAGTCATCCTAATAAAAAGAACTCACCTAGTCACTACCTAGAGGAAGGACATATATTTATAGTATATTTTGTGCCAGCAACCTTGCTAATTGCTGTCAATCCAAAAAAGAAAATGAAAAGGTATTGATGAAAAGTATGTATATAATGTTTACAGAATAAATAAAAATTAATAAATACTGTTGATTATCTACTTCTACATAATGAAAAATTTAATAATAATAAGGCTGGATTGTAGCTAAGGGTTTGCATGAATTTTTAAAAACATGAGGACCTTTTCTTAAAATCTAAAAATTTTGAAAATCTACCTCTTAAAGCTAAAGGTCATTCTAATACTCCTTGTGTTCAAATTTATTTGAAAATGTTGAACAATAACTCCAAGAAGCCAAAGGGTCTGTGTTCCACACATGAGAGTCATTCGACAAGAAGTATGTCTAACCGGGCATGCTAATTTGGACATTTTCAGAGGAAGGTATTGTGTTCTACACCTTTCACTGAAAAAAAATGATAGCTTATGGGTAATCATTAGGAAGACAGGATTGTAGATGTACAAATGGAAGCAAACTTAAAAATCATCTGGTAATACCTCCTCATTTCAAGTGGCAACAAAACTGAGGTCAATTTATTCTGATTGCCACTTGAGTTTTATGATTTAATTTTTATAGTACACTGTCTTAAATATTTCTGGTGTTATATAAGACCCTGAGATGTATTTCAAAGAGCTTTTGGTACGCAGTATTTTCTTCATTAAATCAAAATATTTTCTATACGTCTCAATAATTTTATACAAAATTCACCTTAAACTGTTTCTTTTTCAGATACTTCCCTTCGCAGAATTTCTGCAAGTTTCAAACATATCAAGTACTTGAAGATGAAGAATCACTCTGTGCTAAATGAGTTCATTTTGTTAGGACTCACCAGTTCTTGGGAGCTTGAGATTTTCTTTTTTGTGATCTTCTTCCTGTCTTATACATCAATCCTGGCTGGAAACACTCTCATTATACTGATGGTAACCTTTGACTCCCACTTGCACTCCACTCCCATGTACTTCCTCTTGGCCAACCTTTCCTTTCTTGACATGACCCTTTCCACTGTTACTGTCCCTAAGATGATCACAGACTTCTTCATGGAGAAGAAAACCATCTCCTTATGGGGCTGCATGGCCCAGATGTTTTTCCTCCACTTTTTGGGAGGTAGTGAGATGACTCTCCTTATTTTCATGGCAATCGATCGATATGTTGCAATATGTAAACCTCTGCACTACACAACTATCATGAATTATAGAACACTGATTGGCTTTGTGTTGCTTTCCTGGGCTGTGGGTTTTGTGCACACCATAAGCCAAATGGCCTTTACAGTGAACCTGCCCTTCTGTGGCACCAATGTGATTGACAATATTTTTTGTGACCTTCCACTGGTGATCAAGCTTGCCTGCACTGACACCTATGTCCTGGACCTGCTTGTTATTGCTGACAGTGGGCTGCTCTCACTAATTTGTTTCATCCTCTTGCTTATCTCTTACATTGTCATCTTGGTCACGGTCCACCATCAGTCTTCAGGTGGGCTCTCCAAGGCTCTGTCTACATTGTCTGCTCACATCACAGTGGTAACTCTATTCTTCGGACCATGCATTTTCATCTATGCCTCACCATTTCGTAGCTTTTCAGTGGACAAATTTCTCTCAGTGTTTTACTCAGTCATTACTCCTCTCCTCAATCCAATCATCTACACACTGAGAAATCAGGAGATAAAGACTGCTATGATCAGACTGAGAAGCCAACATATCGGTTCCAGACAGGCTTTGTAGATGATGTTCACCATAAAAATAATGATTAAAGTACAACCAAGGTTAGACCCATCTCAGAATGACCCATTGGTCTTTAACTTCATTAGCAAATACATTAACTTTTAGTAATAAATATAACCTATATTTATACTTCTATAGATCACTGATATCCTAGGGAGACGTTTTGGGAATATGTGTGTCTTTGTGTTTCCTTAAGTAAAAAGACTGAATTACTGGGTGGTAACCTAATTTTTCAATGACAAAATATGCTTATAATACAAGAAATGTTTAGGCAGGAAAAATTATAGGTGTACTTGGTCCCAAAAGTGTCTTTGTCCCCTAAGTCTTTTCATCACTTATTTTTTTTTTTAATTTCATGATGTACTGACGAATTATAGTCAGATTAATCCTCCCATGGGAATTGTGTGACTCTGGGTAAGCAGTTCGACCTGTGTGAGAATCAGTTCTCTTATTTGTAAAACTGAGAAAACAATAATTTGTAATTGCTTTCCCCCCACAGGGTTGTTGTGAGAATCAAATGAAATCATATTTTCAAAGCACCTTGGAATCCTAAAAGGAGCCCTACAGAACATCCCTCATCCTCATTAGCAATGGAATTTTAGAATTATGTTCAAAATCTGCATCTAGGTTTGAAATTATTCCATCAATTAACAAGTATATAAAGGAAGATGTGGAAAGGTGCAAAGGATGACAGGTACCTTCTGTATGGAGTAAGGATTCTTTAACTCTTTATATTGCATGTAATAATAATACTTAACTTTTATCTAGTTTTTTGGCATTTGATAAGTGTTTTACAAATATTATCTCACATGTTCTTCCCAATAACCCTGACAGGTGGGTACTAGTGCTATCTCCACTTTCTAGATGAGGAAATAGAGGAGGACAGAGTTTATTGTCTCAGTCTGCTACTGAATTCAAGTCTTTCTTTCTCCAGGTCCAGTATTCTCTCTACTGGAACATCTGTTTGTATCAGGGAGAAAAGCTCTAATAGTAGTGAAATGATCTCAGTAAAACGATGGGGCTAGAACTCAAGATGGTCAGTTCCAGGTTTTGGCCATAAACCTCATATAACACACACATACACACACACACACACACACACACACACACACACACACAACCCTTCTGAATGAAACAGAAGTATTTTGGTTTTTATCCTGGTCATAGGGGAGATATATTTTGTCATAGCAATAATAAAGAAGAAACTTCAGCCAAAGTATTTGCTTAACTTATATGAACTGTAAAGGACATTAAAGTTAAGGTCATGAATACTCTTGTACATCAGTCTCATGGCACATTATTAATGCTCATAAGGAATATTTTATGACATGGCAAATCTGCCTTCTGCAATGTGGAGCTTGAACCCTGGGAATATATCTAGGACCCAAGAATTATTCTTCATAACTCACAATAGGTCTGGTTTCCATAAATTTGCATAAACCATCCAGGCAATTTCTTTAAGGCGAGTCTGTACTATCTTATACTAGAACAAGTAGTAAATTTTAATATCTCCTATGTAGTGTAGGTATTTTGTCTTAACCTTTTAGACCTAGTTAATTATTTTAGTAGTAATCATGCAAAAAAAATCGTTTATTAAGTGCCAAGTATGTGCCAGAAACTTTGTCAAGTAAGGGGATACAATGAAAGAAAAACAAAAGTCTCTTCTCTCATAGAATTTATAGCCTAAATGGGGAGATAGCTTGCAAGTCACTATGTTCAAGTAAACTACATTCCTGAAAAATTAGAAAATCTCTGAGGGAAGACACTACCCTTATGAGGTTGAGAAAGACCACCTGGAGAGAAGAAGACTGTACCTGAGTAAGGAAGCCAGCGAAACCAAATTAGAATAACTACATAACCACTCCAACACCTTTGAAGTGTCCATGCGTTTATCAAAATATGAATATAAGATCCCACAAGCAAACTCTTTTATAGACATAAATATCAATCCCTGAAATGTGACAACCAATTTTCCAGTGACTGTTAAAGGCATTGGCCACCAGAATGTGCCATAGCCTGACCAACCTAGTGGAAAAAAATCAGTGAAGACAAACCAACTCAATTCGTAGGGTTTTATAACTTCCTGGCATGACCAATACTTTTAAGTACGTCAGGACAGTGGCTGAAAGCACAAAGTTCAATCCGCTAAAATAACCTTAAAGCAATACCCAGCAGAATTAATTCAAATAGTATCCAGTCTAGATATCTCTAAGGCTTCCTAGTGTGAACTGGACACAAATGAACACCGAAGGAAAGAATGAAAAATCATTTATTAAGCTATTATTATGTATAAAAGACTGTACTAAAATCTGAGAAAAATACAGTAAATTGAGACAGTCTTCATTGTGAAGAAGCTCATGTTCTAATTGGATAGGCAACACATGTTAGGGAGTTCAGATCTGAGAAATGTCGAAAGGCCCATCTGTCTAGAAGTTTCCAAAACTGGGATATGGAAATGCCCACCAGTCTTTAGAGTACATTGGCTTCATTCCTTCTTCCCTGAAGGAAGTTCCCAGAGAGAAGTTATAAAACGTTGATTCCCAGGTATTTCCTAATTTCCTGAAGGCATTAATATGCCCTAACAACTTCCCATGCCATGCCAAATTCCTTAGATCTTGATATCTAACTTTCTTTCAAGATCTAAATTCAGGGCAATAAATGATATCCCTCCACTATATTTTAGTAGAAATTGCTATGCAAAACATACTTCGCCTTTTGAACTAACATGAAGTTTATTTTCCCGTTTCATTTTTTTTTTAATTTTATGGTATATTTCTTACGGTAGGATGCCGTTATTCAGTCTGACTCTTTGAGACCCCATAGACCATGTCACACCAATGGGAATTTCTAGCTGCTCCTCACATTAGGAAAGCAACAAAAATAAAATCCTATGTGAAAGCAACTTGGGAAAGGACAGATTTGAGTTTGGAAAAGTATGGAGGTAAGAAGGGAAGGATAATATAAAGGTGAATTTATGGAAGCGTGAATGAGAGAAACAAGAAGAGGTAGATATTTGGATATTCAGTGGAATGGACATTAAAATAGCTCTTCTAGACTTACTCGCAGAAAAAAGAGCACTTTAAAAACAATCAATAGAACATTTAAGTGTTATTTTCTCCCCTATATCCATGGGGGTTCTCTGTTCACACTATTTCCCAGGAAAAAAGTTGTTTTAGAAGAAACTGAGAAAGCGGTGATTGTTTGGATTCTGTAAGGGTGAGAATCAGAGACCTGCTGTAATTCATTCCATCAGTCAATAAACATATATTAAGCACCTTCTATCATTCAGGCACTGTTCTAAGTAGTGATGATGGCAAGACAAGCAAAAGACCGTTTGTGCTTTCAAGGATCTCATCTTCTTATAGAGAAGCTTATTCCAATGGGGACAGCTCAGGTGTTAAGGACAATAGACTAGGTAAAAGAATTTGTATGCAAATGCCGGATCCACCAAGAATCAAAATAGGAGCTGTGAATAATAGGAGAGTGAGATTTCATTCAGTTTTTGGTTTAAGAAATGATATATTATCAGAGATATGTTTAGGAATGCTAGGGCTCACTCATTCCACATTTTTAACCTTCCTCCACATAAGCATGTAATACTAAACACTGACAAGGTGGTTGAATAATATATTTGACTCTTCCCTAGATCATCGGTTTTATCTGAACACCATCATACACATTTAACACTAACACACACACACGGTGAATTCTGAATTTACGTATATATATATATATGATAAGATTTGAGCTCTATTCTTCTAAACTCCAAGTCCAGCATTCTAGTCACTGTGCTACCTACATGTCCTAGGTAAAGTGTTTTCGAGATTCTGCTCATTTTGCTCTGCATCAGTTCATTAAAGTCTTCTCAAGCTTCTCTGAATTCTTCATATTTATCATTCTGACAGTACAATCATTTTTCATTCTATCTATATGTGAAGGTTTGCCCAGTCTTTCCAAGTTGAAGACATTCACACTGTTTCCAGTTCTTTACAGTAAAAAGTGTGCTTATAGATATGAGTCATTCTCTATGTGTTTGACCTATTTATGGTTTGTGCTGGTGATTGAATTATAGGGCCAAAGGACACGTATGGTATAATGACATTTAAGGTAAAATTTTGAAATGTTCTCTAGGAAGATCTGACCAATTTATAGCAGAGGTTTAGTATGCCTGCCCTGCCAGAAATCCTCCAAAAACATCCACTTTCAAGTTTTATGGGTTTTCTCAGTTTTCCATCCTATCATTAGCTGATTCTACCTTACTCCAAGTCAGGTGCTTCTGTACTTCACCCAAACGGACCACCTTTCTTTTCCCCTCATCGAACATCTCGTTTCCTACTTTTGTGACTTTGTGCTTAGGTTTCTGTAATGTTCTTTCCTTCCATTATTATGAATTAATTTTGTATATATCCTCTAGGTATTTACTCATGAACATTGACCGTCGCCTTTTTGGAAAGTGAACACCTTGGAGGAAGGGATTTCCTCATATTTGCATTTTTATTCCTAGTGCATAGGAACACATGTAATGTTATAGTGGTGCAATATACTCGTTACTTCATGTATCTTTTGACTGAATGACAAAATAGAGGAGCTCCTGGATCATATGTTGAAATCCCTGCATCAAAAATGAATCAGAGTTATGAATGAAAACAGACACTTATTAATCTCCTACTATGTGTCAGGTATTGTGCTAAGCGCATTACAAATATTGTCTCATTTGTTCCTCACATGAATCAGGGGGGAGGTACGAAGAAACCCATTTTATTGCTTGAGAACCTGAAGTTATGTTACTTGCTCAGGTTCCCATAGCTACAAAGTGTTCAAAACTCTATCTTGACTAAAGTATTTTTTTTATTTTAAACTTATTTATTTTTAGTTTTCAGTATTCACTTTCACAAAATTTTGAGTTCCAAAATTTCACCCTATCACTCCTCTCCAGTCTACTCCAAAATGGCGTGCGTTGTGATTGTCCCTTCCCTCAATCTGTTGTCCCTTCTATTACATCCACCCCTTCTCTTATACACATTCCCATTAGTTTCTTCTAGGGTAAGACAGATTTCTTCACCCCATTGTCTGTATATCTTATTTCGCAGTTCCATAAAAAACAATTTTAAACTTTACTTTTTAAAACTTCGAGTTCCAACTACTTTCCCTCCCTCCCTCCCCATTCGTCCCCACTGACAAGGAAAACAATTAAATATTGGTTAGACGTGTTTAGTTATGAAAAACTTCCATAACAGTTACAATGTAAAATAATAACTATATTTCTGTCCATCTTTTCCATTTGTTCCATTCTCTCTTTCCAGCCTATTCCTCCTCAAAAGTGTTTACTTCTAATTACTCCCTCCTCCCATTTGCCCTGTCTTCTATCATCCCCCTTTCCCCATGATTGTCCCCTTGCTTCCTACTTTCCTGTAACGTAAGATAGGTTTTCATACCAAATTGAGTGGTTTTTCTTAATCCTTCCTTACCCAAAATGTAATGAGTATAAGGTTCACTCTTCTTGCCTCAACTCCTCTTTCTCTCTTTTGAAAAAGCTTTTTTTTACCTATTTTACATAGGGTAATTTGCCCCATTCTATTTCTCCCTTTCTCCGCATAATATATTCCTCTCTCATTGCTTAATTTTATTTTTTATTTCATTTATTTTAATTTTATTCAACTCACCCTGTGCTCTTTCTTGTATATGTATATAAATCCTCCAACTACCCTAGTACTGAGAAATGTCTTACGTATTAAAAGTGTTATCTTTCCTTGTAGGTATGTAAAGAGTTCTACTTTCATAAGTCATTAATTATTTCTCTTTCCCCTTTACCATTTCATTCTTCTCTTTACTCTTGTTTTTGAAAGTCAATTTTTTTTCAGCTCTACTCTTTTCATCAAGAATGAGGGAAAGTCCTCCATTTCATTGAATGACCATTATGAGATATTTTACTCAGTTGTCCTGAGTCAGTGATTCTTGGTCTTAATCTTAGGTCCTTTGACTTCTGGAATATCATACTACAAGACCTCTGATCCCTTAACATAGAAGCTGCTAGATGTTTTACTATCCTATTTGTTTCTTTCTTGCTGCTTGCAATATTTTCTCCTTGATATGGAAACTGTGGAATTTGATTAAAATATCCCATTTTGGGATCTCTTTTAGGAGGCAATGGATATAGTCTTTCAGTAGCTCTTTGACATTATGCATCTACAATGTCAGGCAGTTTTCCTTGATAACTTCTTGAAAGATGATGTTTAGACCCTTTTGTGATCATGGCCTTCAGGTGGTTCAGTAATTTTTTAATTGTCTCTCCTGTATCTGTTTTCAAAGTCAGTTGCTTTTCCAATGAGATATTTAACATTGTCTTCTGTTTTTTTTCATTCTTTTCATTTTTATTTGTAATTTCTTGGTTTCTCATAAAGTCGTTAGGTTCCATCTGATCTGTGCTAATCTTTAAGGAATTATTTTCTTGGGGGTCGGAGCCAAGATGGCGGAGTAGAAAGACTCACATTTGCTAGGTCCGAACCCACAGCCCATGGATTTCCTCTAAAAAGAACTCCTGACAAATTCTGGAACAATGGAAGCGGTGCAGCAACACAGTGAATGAGATTTCCGTTCCAGAGAGCCCTGAAAAACTGACTCTAAAGGTCCATTGCACGCCGGAAAGGAGCGGAACCTTCCCCCTGCACCGGCAGCGAGGCGCTGAGAGGAGCGAGCAGAGCCGAGCAGGCAGAATCTCCAGCGGACACGAAGGTCCCTCCACCCACAAACTCACAGGTCAGTGAGAGAGACGGGCTGAGAGGGGAGCGGGATGTCTCTGGGACTCAGGCAACTCGGGAGGCAGTGGCAGAGGCACCGGGAGACAAAGCGACGGCCAGAGGCTCCCAAAGCATGCAGGAGCTCAGCAGCAGCTCCATTACAAAAGGTCTCTGCATAAACCCCATGAGGGAACTGAGCCTGGGAGGCGGCCCTGCCATCACCTGAGAACCTGATTTAATCTTACCCCGAATAGCAGCCAGGCCCCGCCCCTGAAAGTTCTGAGGTTGGGGAGCAGCATTTGAATCTCAGACCTCAAGCACTAGCTGGACAGACCTAGGTGGGGGTGGAGAGGACTCTCAGAAGTCAAGTAACTGGCTGGGAGCATTTGAATCTCAGACCCCAAGAACTAGCTGGGCAGACCTAGGCCAAGGTAGAGAGGACTCTCAGAAGTCAAATAACTGGCTGGTAAAATGCCCAGAAAAGGGAAAAAATCTAAGACCATAGAAGGTCATTTGCTTGAGAAGATGATTCCACCATTCCTCTGTGACGAGGAAGAGAACTGTTTACCATCAGGTAAAGACATACGAGTCAAGGCCTCTGTATCTCAAACATCTGAAAGAGATACCCCATGGGCTCAGGCCATGGAGGAGCTCAAAAAGGATTTTGAAAATAAAGTTAGACAGGTGGAGGAAAAACTGGAAAAAGAAATGAGAGAGATGCAAGAAAAGCATGAAAAACGGGTCAATACCTTAATAAAGGAGACCCAAAAATATGCTGAAGAAAGTAACACGTTGAAAAATAGACTAACTCAATTGGCAAAAGAGGTTCAAGAAGCCAATGAGGAGAAGAATGCTTTCAAAAGCAGAATTATCCAAGTGGAAAAAGAGGTGCAAAAACTCACTGAAGAAAAGAGTTCTCTCAAAATTAGAATGGAACAGATAGAGGCTAATGACTTTCTGAGAAACCAAGAATTCACAAAACAAAACTAAAAGAACGAAAAAATGGAAGAGCATGTGAAATATCTCATTGGAAAAACAACTGACCTGGAAAATAGATGCAGGAGAGACAATTTAAAAATTATGGGACTACCTGAAAGCCATGATCAAAACAAGAACCTAGACATCATCCTTCATGAAATTATCAAGGAAAACTGCCCTGATAGTCTAGAACCAGAGGGCAAAATAAGTATTCAAGGAATCTATCAATCACCGCCTGAAAGAGATCCAAAAAAGAAAGTCCTAGGAACATTGTGGCCAAATTCCAGAGTTCCCAGGT
>CM053774.1:11572488-11603832 GCA_028658325.1 Potorous gilbertii | reverse complement strand
TGTAATCATAACTGTGAATGTGAATGGAATGAAGTCTCCCATAAAACGGAGACAGGAAGCAGAACAAATTAAATAAGTTATCACACTTTGCAGATGATATGATGATATTCTTAGAGATTCCCAGAGATTCAGGTAAAAAAATACTTGAAATAATAAACAACTTTGGCAAAGTTGCAGGTTACAAAATAAACCACCACAAATCTTCTGCATTCCTATATATTAGCAGTAAAGTCCAACAGCAAGAGATAGAAAGAGAAATCCCATTTAAAGCTAGAGTAGACACTATAAAGTACTTAGGAGGTTGCCTACCAAAACAAACCCAGGGATTATATGAACACAATTACAAGACACTTTTGCACAAACAAAGTCAGATTTAAGTAAGTGGAAAAACATCTGTTGTTCATGGATAGGCCGAGATAATATAATAAAAATGACAATTCTACCTAAATTAATTTACTTATTTAGTGCCATACCAATTAAACTATCAGAAAATTATTTTCTAGAACTGGATAAAATAATATCAAAATTTGTTTGGAAAAGCAGAAGGTCCAGAATATCAAAGGGATTAATGAAAAGAAATGCTTGGGAAAGTGGCCTAGCACTACCAGACTTCAAATTGTATTATAAAGTAGCAATTATCAAAACCACTTGGTATTGGCTAAGAAACAGAGGGGTAGACAAATAGAATAGACTTGGCACCCAAGACACAGTAGGCAAGGAATATAGAAACCTTCTGTTTAATAAACCCATAGACCCCAGCTTCTAGGTTAAGAACTCACTGTTCGACATAAATTGCTGGGAAAACTGGTTATCTGTGTGGCAGAAATTAGGCATAGACCCATGCCTGACACTGTACACAAGAATAAACTCCAGATGGGTACATGATTCAGGTATAAAGACTGATACCATGAATAAACTGGAGAAGCAAGGAATCGTGTATTTATCATATTTATGTAGAGGGGAAGAACTTTTTTCTAAAGAAATGATAGAAAGCATTACGAAATGCAAGATGGATAATTTTGATTACTTTAAACTGAAAAGTTTTTGCACAACCAAATTTAATGCATCCAAAATTCGGATGGATGTAGTTAATTGGGAAAAAATTTTTACGGCTAAGCTCGGGGATAAAGGCCTCATTTCTAGAATATATAGAGAACTGACTCATATATATAAAATCATACAAGTCATTCCCCAATTGATAAATGGTCAAAGGATATGAACAGGCAATTTTTAGGGGAAGCAATTAAAGATATGTGTAATCATATGAAAAAGTGCTCTAAATCACTACTGATTAGAGAGATGCAAATCAAAGCAACTCTGAGGTACCACATCATACCTATAAGATTGGCAAACATGACAGAAAAAGAAAATGATAAATGCTGGAGAGGATGTGGGAGAGTTGGAACACCAATTCATTGTTGGTGGAGCTGTGAGATCATCCAACCATTCTGGAGAACGGTTTGGACCTATGCCCAAAGGGCTACAAAAATGTGCATACCCTTTGACCCAGCAATATCACTACTAGGACTGTAATCCCCAAGAGATTATAAAAATGGGAAAGGGACCCACATGTGCACAAATATTTATAGCAGCACTCTTTGTGGTAACCAAGAACTGGAAATTAAGGAGATGCCCATCAATTGAGGAATGGCTGAATAAATTATGGTATATGAATATAATGGAGTACTATTGCGCCATAAGAAATGATGAACAAGAAGACTTCAGGGAAGTCTGGAAGGACTTACATGATCTGATGCTGAGAGAAAGGAGCAGAACCAGGAACATTTGTGCACAGCAACGCCCACAGTGTGCGAGAGTTTTTTCTGGTACACTTGGAACTTTGTAATAACAGAAGAACTTACTGGAAAACAAAAAAATCCCAATGACGATTTTCTAAGACAAAATGCCTCCCACACACAGAGAAAGAACTATGAAAGTCATTCGCAGAATGTAGCAGATTATGTTTGTGTGTGTGTGTTTTAGTGTATTATGGTTTTATTTGTTATATGATTTCTTCCATTTATTTTAGTGCGACTACATAGCACAACTATAGTGAAAATGTGCTCAATAGGAAAGTTTATGTAGAACCTACACAGAATTGTATGCTCTCAGGGGGAGGGAGGGGGGTAGAGGGGGCAAGGTGTGGGGGAGATAAAATCTTAATTTTAAGAAAGTGATTGTAGAACATTTAAAAATATATAAATAAATAATAAAATAAAGTGGTATTTTCTACGATATTTGATTGTGTATGTGTTAGAAAACAACTGACTCATCTTTTCATGATTTTCTTCATGAAAAAAAAAACTTCCTTTTATAATCCCAATTTCAGCTCTACTTCTCTTACTTGATTTTCAAAACCTTTTTCTAGCTCTCCCATGGCCTGAGAGCAATTCATATATTCATTCGAGTCTTTGGCTCTGGCATTTTAGACTTTATTGTCTCCTTCAGGCTGTTTTTCTTTATTTCGCTTGTCAGTGAGGCATCTAGGTGGTGCAGTGGATAGAACATCAGTACCAGGAGTCAGGAGGACTTGAATTCAAATCTCACCTCAGACACTTGACACTCAGTAGCTCTTTGACCTTGTGCAAGACACTTAACATCAATTGTCTCATCCTGGGTCATCTCCAGTTGTCCTGATGAATATCTGATCAGTAGACTCAGATGGCTGTGGAAATGTGAGGCTCCTCACCTGCACAACCCCACCTCACTCAAAACAAAGTCAAGTGCAAGTCATGTCATTATTTCTCTGATGATATGGTATTCCTCTGCAACAAAGGACAAATACACACTTTCTCAATAATGCAAGTCTGATTCTTTATTGGCTTTTTACTCATTTCTCCAGCTATTTATTTGACTTTTGAGTTCTTTTTCAAGGTACTTCTCTGCTTCCAGTTGGTGTGAGGGAGTGTAC
The DNA here is from genome assembly GCA_028658325.1 of Potorous gilbertii. Classification (NCBI taxonomy): domain Eukaryota; kingdom Metazoa; phylum Chordata; class Mammalia; order Diprotodontia; family Potoroidae; genus Potorous; species Potorous gilbertii. Next base: position 11,600,921 of record CM053774.1, on the reverse strand, counting down.
TGTCAACTGCTTGGTCCACCCAAAATCTCTGGACCAAGAGTTCCAGAAAGAGTTGCTATCTCTACCCTTGTTGCTTCTGCTGTGAACTCTACCTCCTCCAGCATCCTAGGGCTGGAGCCAGTCAACTCTCCTCTCTTTACAGAGGTCTCTCAAGTTTCTTCCACTGACCTTCCAATCTTTCCTCAACATTGTGGGTTCCTGATGTTTGGAAACTGCCACAAGTACCAGAGATTCATTCCCCCAAATAGGACTCCTCAGGTCCTGTATGTGCTTATGTAGCCCATCTATATTGTGCTCTCCTAACAGCTTGGGGTGAGAGACACTTCTTGTCAATATTCCAGTCTTTCTTGGATTGAAGATTTGTTTCACTCTTTTGTTCTGTGGATGCTGCAACTCCAGAATTTGTTTAGAGTCATTTTTTCCAGGTTGTTGACTGAGTTTATTGCAAGAGCTCTCGCAAGAACCTGTTCTTACTCTGCCATCTGGCTGCCTCCCTCCCCCGCAGCCCCTGCTTCAGGCCTTTTTGAGACCACTCCTTGCATTTTATCCACAGCATCACCTAGCTACCTAATCTTACTGAGTTATAAATGCAGGAAAATGAGCCGTAATGTGGAGAAGCAACCACAGAACTTGTATATAAATATTCTTTTGACTCATGAGGTCTGCGTAAGTCCTCAAGTTTATGGAAGGAAAGAGTAGACTCCCTTTCTCTCTGGAGTTGCTTTTACACATTGTGAGCTTGTAATATTGGAGAGTTCAATCAAAAGACAAGCATTTAAGTGGGATACATGGGCTATTTAGTTTTCTAATGATCCCTAGTTCTTTACTCTCTTTGATTTTTCTGCCCAGAGTGGAACTTAAATATGTGATGACTGATTTGTGAGAGAGAAGAGACTACCTGAAGATTTAACTTTATGATTATCTTTTTTCTTACCTTTCAGGTTAAGTAAAGCTTTCCTGTATGTACTTAGGTAGAGCAGTTATTAATTTTGGATCTGGAGTCTACAAAACTTAAGCTGAAATACGATGTCAGAAATTAATGAGCAATCTGAATTTATCAATTTGTTAACTGCTTAATCTGCTCTCAGTTTTCCTTCTGTAAAGTAGAATAATAGCACTTATAAATAACTCAAAGGAGTTATTTATGAAAATTTTGCAAATATTAAAAAAATACATACATTGTAGATATTATTAAATATTATGTCAATCTGAGTGTTTTCATTCAAGCGAAATACATTTTTTCCTTTCGTTTTGAGACCCATAAATGAGACAATTTGTGATATGTTGGAGAAAGTTCTGTGGGTAGGGAGAAACAAAGTCAAATAGATTCTGATTTTCTTAAGTTAATTCTTGGGAGAGAGTTTAAGCCAAAGACAAATTTCATATAAGAAATATCCACATCTATTTAAACTCTGAGTTTTGATTCTGGGTATTAGTTACAGGAAGATTGTTTTGGTGGCAGTATACAGGATGGATAGAGGCAAGAGACTTAAAGAAAGCAGAAAAATTATAAGGTTGCTAAATAATCTAGTTTATAAGAGAACAAACTGGGGTCATGGCAGTATGAATGGCAAGGAAAAAGTAAAGGCGTCATGTATATAAATAAAATGATCTTGGTGGGTAAGAGAGAGGTTGTAACAGAAGACTACTACAACATTTGGAACCTGGATGACCAGGATGACAGTGATTATAACAATTAAATAAGAGAATTTTAGAGTTCACTGGAGGTCTCTATGCTTCCATAGTAAAGCCTCCACTTTAGTCTTTTTTTATATAACTATTCCTTTCTCTACTTGAATGAGTTACATAGATTAACTTTTTCTGGAGCAAATTCAGATAGAGAATATGCATATCACTTTGGTGAAATTTGTATATGCTTTAATGAACGGACAAAAAATCTTTGCTTTGAATCCTAGAGAATACCATCATGACTCTGTAATAATTCCCATGAGAATTTTCTCTTCAGGGTCTATGCTCATTATTATCTAAAAACATGTCTATTTTTTCCTTTTCTGCCTGGTAGTTCATATATGTCTCTTCCTGGAGCCTCAGAAATCCCATCATCTTCTGTGTGTGTGTCTCTTTGAAGAGCTCGTTCCTTGATTTCTTCTTCTCAGGGTGGTAGGTTTAAAGGCCAATGGTATGCAACACAGGGCCTTTTGTATGAGAGTCAGAGAGATTTCTATATAGACTAGGTAACTGAATACCAAAGATGGATTTTTCCCAATCAAACAGAGTTAAGACACAGTCATCCTCAAGTAGTTTCTGGATAACTGTTTCTGGGTTTTATAGAATTAGGACATCTGGTATTTCGTCATTCACCTTCCAGATCACTTAATTGCACTTCAATTGTATCTACATTTATTAATTGCTTACCAGTTTTATTCAGTATGTTCTTAATGGGGATATATAGATGAAAAACGATACAGTCTCTGCCTTGAAGAAGTTTGCTACCTGAATGAAATGGACTACCAGAGCCCTTCCATATCTATATCTAAGATCCTTTTGGATGTTGTGGCTACTTCAAGCCATAATTATAGCAATATTGTGGAACACATGTGATAATGAGTGTTTTATGGTCTGTGCATAACTTTGCATTATTTCACATGAAGTAAATGATTCAAATGAAGTAATGAACAAAAAAACCTTGCAAATAATATGGCATATGTGTGTGCATGTGTGTATGTGTGTATGCAAACAACGATCCTAATAACAATTATTATTTGATACGTGATGGCAAAGAATTTATGGGCACCATTTTGCTGTTGAGTGTAATAGACCTGTGTGGAAGGTAAGGTATCTACCATTCTAATCTTTCGGTGGAGAAAACAGGTTGTGAGAAGTTCAGTGGCTTCCTTATGATCATAAAGGACTGGAACCCAATTCTCTGCCTCCAAGTCTAGCACTAATCCGTGATCCTTCTCATGTAAGCACAGAAGTATGAGAACACCATAGATAACAAACAGTGATAAGAATAATACAGAGAAAGGAAGGTGTGGTCACTTTTTGTTGGGAGGATCAGAGAAGGCTTAATGTATTAAGGGACATTAGATCTAGTGAGTAGAAATGCTGAATGGTGACATTTTATGCCTGGAGGAAGCCTATGAAAATGTGTCGAGGAAGTCAAGAACAAGATGAGAAGAGGAAACATGCAGTTTTTAGTTCTGTTTTGTTATAGACAGACTTTAACACCGAAAGCATGAAAGGACTCAAAGGCAAGACAAAGGGTGTTATATTTTATATATATATTTATTTATCTATTGTCAGTAGAAAAACATTGATGAGTTTTGAGATGGCGACTAGAATATTACTTATGAAAATAATATTTCCAGCTGTGTAAAGAATGAATCAGGACATGGAACTTTAACTGGGGACCTATGAACTTGTTTGTTAATACTATTTTGATTTTTTAAGTATGATTGGTTTTCTTTGTAAGCTATTTAATTTTGTTTAATGCCTTTATAAACATTCTCAGGAATCCATGTTTCACCAGACTGCTGAAAGAACCCATGACCCAGAAAAAGATAAAAAAATGTAGAGAAGGATCAGAAGTAAATAAAATGAAGAAATCGCTTTGGATTAAAACAGTCCAATTCAATTTCTTTTAATTTGCCCAATAAACACCAAGGCGAAAAATGTTGAGAGCCTGAACTAAGTTAATGTCTTTGTGAACGGAAACTAGGGGATAGCTTCAAGCTCTATTGAAAGAGATTTGGAAGAACTTAGTAATTGTCTGGCATAGGTAAGGGAGAGATAAAACGGGAAGGGTACTAAATTACTGTAAATTTCCAGTCTGGATGACTGAGATAAGTTGGCAGAGAGGAAGGTTTAGCAGAGAAGGTAACAATGGAGGAAAAATATTTCATCTTTCTCCATCTCACTATGTATTCTCTTGCATTTGTTCTTTTGCATGAGTCTCGCTTGTCCTTCCTTCCAACTCCCCATGTTGATTTCCATTATTATTTTCTCATTGAACTAGTAACTCAGATTGAAAAGCTAATCATTATTTTCTTACTCATCCCTCTCCCCTTCCCCCATTCATATGCAAATCTAAAATAACTAAGTGTCCTTTGAATCTATTTTCACCCATAGTTCATATAACTTCTAGAATGATTTTTCTAAAACTGTCATCAGACTTTATTACCACATTACCTGATACACTTTAGAGGCTTCCTTTTACATCGAGGATAAAATATACATTTATTTAACATATAAACCTCTTTATAATAAAAACAAGCGCCATTTCAAGTGTGTTGCATTAAGTTTTGCAAAACGTCATTTAAATATTTTCTTAATTGAGCCTCATGATAATCCCATTAGATAGATGATTATCCTCATTTTAAGATGAGTCGTTTGAGCCTGAGAAAAATTAAGTGACTTGACTAGGTGGCACAGCTAGCGTCTATGAAAAGATTTCAACTCAGGAGTTTTTGAACTCCATGTCCAGGACATCTTTTATCTATCTGTCTGTCTATTTATCTGTCTATCTATCTATCTGTCTGTCTGTCTGTCTGTCTACCTATATATCTATTGTACAGGAGAGAATATCCCATTCACAGTTATGCATGTAATTGTATTTTCCCCTTAACCATATTCTTTTATAAATTTTCCTCTCTTTCCCTCATGGTTCCGCCTTTCTCCCTTCAAAAAGAAAAACAAAAGGGGTAGAGACACAAGAAGGAAAGTGTCAACATGAGGAATTTTAAATGGAAGTGCTCTGATAGTCTCCTTAGTCTTTACTCTCTGCATTCAATATACATTTAGATCCCTGGTTCTTACCATCTCTTTGCTTTTCATTTTCCCTTTACATTCTCTGTAGTTGAAGTCCTTTTTTTGCTTGTCTATTCCCTCCTCAATTTTGCCCTCCATTTACCCTCACTCTACCCTCTTTCTTCTTTCGTTGTTCCTATTTCTTTCTTGAAATTAATATATTTATACGTCAAATTCTTTGTGTGTGAGTTATTCCACTGTGTGTGTGCATGTGAGCAGTGTGAATGTGAGTGTGAGAGAGAGATCTTCCTTTGCCTTGTTTAGGTAAGTGTGAGATTCCAAGATGTCCCTCTCACCTAAACTTCACGTCTATTTTAGTTTTCAGTTTTATCCACCTTAACTTTGAAAAAATATTAAAAATTATATAAAATATTATATACTTTCCATTTTCCCCTTGTGTACTCGTTTTTCTTTCTCCTTTTTCTTCTGTTAAACTTAATAAAATATAAACAATAACAATGTTAGTGTTTTTTTGCACTCTATCATTGACCATTTAAGACAGTAGCATTCTGTAGGTACCTTTGCTCTTCTCTTTTAAAACATAATCAATTGATCGTGATTCAGATCCATTTTTAAAATAGCTATTTTATGTGTTTTCAGTGTTGTACAATCAATTCCATTTACTTAAGATGTTTTCTCCACCCTTACCCTATTCCTCCTCCCTCTCCACTCACTCCCTCAGATAGTGTGCAAACTTGTGTAGGTTCTATACATACATTCCTATTAAATACAATTTCACACAAAGTGACGTTGAATAAAAGAGTTAAAAGGAATGGGAGAAAAAAAAAACAAAAGAAAATATACCATAACACAAAAGAAAGTTGTCTGCTTCATTCTGTGATCCAATTCCATGGCTCTTTCTCTGGATGTGGAAGGTGTTTTGCCTCAAAAGTTCATTGTGAATTGTTGGGTTCTTGTTTTGCTATGGAAGAATAAGTCTACCAGAAAAATTCATTGCACACTGTCGTTGTTGCTGTGTACAAAGTTCTGTTGGTTCTGCTATTCTCACTCAGCCTTAGTTCATGTAAGTTTTTCCAAGTTTCTCTGAAGTCTTCCTGTTCATCATTTCATACAGCACAAGAGTATTCCATTATATTCATATACTACAACTTGTTCAATCATTCCCCAATTGATGGAAACCCCCATGATTTTCAGATTTTGGCCAACACAAAGAGTGTTGCTATAAATATCTTTGTGCATGTGGGACTCTTTCCCATATTTATGATGCCTTTGGGATACAGACCTAGAAGTTATATTGTTGGGTCAAAGGGTATGCATATATTTTAGCCCTTTGAGCACAGTTTCAAACTACTCGCCAGAATGGCTGGATCAGCTCACAGCTACCCCAACAATGAATTAGTTTTCTAAATCTCCTTCATCTTCTCCAATATTTATCAACTTCCTACTTTGTCATATTAGCCAATTTGATATGTATGATGTGGTACCTCGGAGTTATTTTGATGTGCATCATCTCTCCAATCAATACGGATTTAGAGCATTTTTTTTCATATGACTATGGATTGTTTTAATTTCTTCCCCGGAAAACAGTCTGTTGATATTCTTTGACAATTTGTCAATTGGGGAATGACTTGTATTCTTGTATATTTGACTCAATTCTGTGCATATTTTAGAAATGAGACCTTTATCACAGAGATTAGTTGCAAAAATTCTTTCCAAGTTTACTGCATCCCTCCAAATCTTGATTGCATTGGATTTGTTTGTGCAAAAACTTCAATTTAATGTAATCAAAATAATCCATTTTATGCTTCATAATGTTTTCTTTCTCCTGTTTAGTCAAAAATTTCTCTATTCTCCATAAATCTGACAAATACACTATTCCTTGCTCTCCTAACTTATGTATAGCATCAATCTTTATACAAAATTATGTATCCATTTGAACTTTAGCCTTGCATTGGTCTATTTCCAGATTCCATCATACTGTAATCCCGTTATCCCAGCAATTATTTTCAAAAAGTGAGTTCTTATCCCAAAAGCTAGGGTCCTTGGGTTTATCAAAGAGTAGATTGCTATATACATGTACTACTGGATGTACTACTGTCTTGAGTACCTAACAAATTCAAATAGTCTCTCCTTCTGTTTCTTAGCCACTACCAAGAGGTTTTGATGGTTGCTGCTTTAGAATGTATTTTAAGATCTGGTACGGCTAGACCACCTTCCCTGGCATTTCATTTCATTAGTTCCCTTGATATTCTCGAAGTTTTCTTCTTCCAGATGGACTTTGATAGTATTTTTTCACTCTAAAAATAATTATCTGGTAGTTTGATTGGCATAGCACTAAAAAAGTAAATTAATGTAGGTGGAAATCTCATTTTTATTATATTGACTCTATCTGCTCACAAGCAAATGATGTTTTCCCACTCACTTAGATCTGACTTAATTTGGGCAAAAAGTATCTTGTATTTGTGTTCATGTAGGCCCTTCGTTTGTTTTGGTAGGTAGACTCCCAGATATTTCACAGTGTTTGCCATAACTTTAAATGGGATCTCTCTTTCCGTCTGTTGCTGTTGGGCTTAATAATATAGAGAATTACAGATGATTTATGTGAGCTTATTTGTAAACTGAAAGTTTGCCAAAGTTGTTTATTTTTTCAAGTAGTTTTTTACTTAATTCTCTGGGATTCTCTAAGTATATCATCTGCAAAGAGTGGTACCTTAGTATCTTCTTTGCCTATTCTAATTCTTTCGATTTCTTTATCTTCTCGAATTGCTACAGCTAACATTTCTAGTACCATATTCAATAATAGTAATGATAAAAGACATCCTTGTTTCACCTTTGATCTTATTGTAAATTCAGCTAGCTTATCCCCATTGCATATAATGCTTGCTGATAACTTTAGGTAGATACTGCTTATTATTTTACAGAAAGTTCCGTTTATGCCTATTTTCTCCAGTGTTTTCGATAGGAATGTGTATCGTATTTGTTCAAAAACTTTTTGGGAATCTATTTAGGTAATCATGTGATTTCTGTTAGTTTTGTTGTTATATGATGAAGAATACTAATAGTTTTCCTAATATTGGACTAACCCTGCATTCCTGGCTTAAATCCTACCTGATCATAATGTATTTTTCCTCTGAGAAGTTGCTGTATTCTTTTGGATAAAATTTTATTTAAAATTTTTGCATATATGTTCATTAGAGAAACTAGCCATATTTTATTTCCCTGTTTTTGTTCTTCCTGCTTTAGATATAAGAACCATATTTGTATCCTAAAAAAAATTTGGTAGACCTCCTTCTTCCCCAACTTGCCCAAGTAGACAATATAGTACTGAAATTAACTCTTTACTAAATGTTTGGTGAATTTCCATGTAAGTTCATCTGACACTAGAGATTTTTTCCTAGAGAGTTCATTGATGGCTTGTTCAGCTTCTTTTTCTGGGATGGGGTTATTTAAGTGTTCAACTTTATCAACTTTCTTTGTTTATCTGGACAATTTATATATTTTTAAAATAAACATCCACCTTATTTAGATTGTCGAATTTATGGGCATGCAGTTGGACACAATAATTTGTAAATATTCCTTTAATTTCCTCCTTCTTTGGAGGTTAGTTCACGCTTTTCATTTTGATATTGGCAACTTTGTTTCCTTTCTTTTTTTAATCATATTGACTAAAAATTTCTCAATTTCATTGTTGTTTTTTTTTTAATAAAACCAAGTCTTACTTGTATTTATTAGTTCAATAGTTTTCTTAATTTCAGTTTTATTTATCTCTCCTTTGGGCTTCAGTAATTCTAATTTGGTATTTACTTGGGTATCTTCAGTTTGTTCTTTTTCTGTCTTATTCAGCTTCATGCTCAATTCATTGATCTCCTCTTTCTCTATTTTATTCATACAGGCGTGTAAAGATATAAAACGTCCCTAAAATTGCTTTTCCAGTATCCCATCAGATTTGGTAGGTTGTCTCATTATTGTAATTCTCTTAAATGAAGTTAATGTCTATTTCATTGATTTATCGTTCAACCACCTCATTATTTAGGATTAGATTATTGTGTTTTTAATTAATTTTAGGATTCTTTCTCTATTTTTTTAAGTGTGATTTTATTGCATTTTGATCTGAGAAGGATGCATTGACTATCTGCCTTTCTGCACTGGATTGTGAGATTTGTATGCCCTACTACATAGTCAATTTTTGTACTTATGCCATGTAACACTGAGCAGAAAAGGTATGTTCCTTTTTTTCCCATTCAATTTCCTTCAGATATCTATCATATGTACCTTATCGAGAGTTTATTCACTTCCTTAAATTCTATCTTGTTTACTTTGAGGTAAGATTTATTATGTTCAGTGACTGGGAAGTTAAAGTTGTCCACTAGTTTAGTTTTGCTGTCTTTTTCTCCCTGTAACTCCCTTACTTTCTCCTCTAAGAATTTGGATGCTATACCATTTGGCACATATATGTTTAGTAATGATATTGCTTTGTTGTTTATCGTGCCCTGGTTTTTTGTTTGTTCCTGTTTTATCAAGGTATCTGATAATTCCTAAATTACTTCTTCTCTTCCTTTTCTCCATCTCCAGCATACTTAAATTGATAAATTTATAATTTTCCATATTTTGATTTTTTCATAATATTTCTTCTTTACCCTAAAATTGAATTAATGAGTTTTTTTTATTTCTTTCTCTTTTTCAAGATATCTATTACTTCGTGATATTTTTGACCTTTTGTCTCAGCTGTGTTTGCAAAGATTTTTTTTAATAATAATATTTTTGTTTTATCTCTCAATTAATTTCATCTATGCACTCATATTCCTCATGGAAAAGTATTTTTTTCTTGTATTCTATTGTGCTAAATTTTTAGTCAATCTCATCTGCTATATTTCCTTATTGACCTTCTAAGTCATGATATTTCTTCATTGTGTTAGAAGGATTTTCCTCTTACTCATATTCCTCAGTCCATGCATAGCAACTTTTTTGTGCCAGGGCCAGGTTCTACCCTCTCCCATTCCTTCCAAAAGAAATGGATAACTAGATCCTAGTACTAAAGTGAGTAATAGCCTACATAACTAATCTCATTACTTTGAAAATCTCCCGTATCTGAAATGCATAAAGAAGTAAACATAGTCTTCTTAATAAATACGACTGATTTAATCACTAACCAGAGAAAGGATATGTATTTTTAGTCTATCAGAAATTTTACTGGATGATGTGAATGCCATGAAACCAACAAAAGGCATTGCTGAATAGTATGTATGCAATGTAAATACAAAGTTGTAAATATTATTATCTAATCCAACATAATGATTAAAATTGATAATAATAAAAGGGGTAGAACGTAGCTAATGGTTTGCATCTTAAATACTCGTTCGTAGAAAAGTGATCACTTTTCTTAATTCTCAATAATATTCAACAATACTCGCCTAAAACTATTTCTTTTTCAGATTCTTTCCTTCAGAGAATTTCTGCATACTTGAAATATATCAAGTAGGTGAAGATGAAGAATAACTCTATGCTAAATGAGTTCATTTTGTTAGGACTCACCAATTCTTTGGAGCTTGAGATTTTCCTTTTTGTGCTCTTCTTCCTAGCTTATATATCAATCATGACTGGAAACAGTCTCATTATATTGGTGGTGGTCTTAGATTCCCACTTGCACTCCACTCCCATGTACTTCCTTCTGGCCAACCTCTCCTTTCTTGACATGGCTCTTTCCACTGTTACTGTCCCTAAGATAATCACAGACTTGTTCAGGGAGAAGAAAACCATCTCTTTATGGGGTTGTATGGCCCAGATATTCTTTGTTCATCTCTTTGGGGGCAGTGAGGCAGCTCTTCTAATAGTCATGGCTGTTGATCGTTATGTTGCAATATGTAAACCCCTCCACTATACAACTATCATGAACTGGCGAATCTTGGTAATCGGTGTGATTCTTTCATGGTTTGTTGGCTTTGTGCACACCATGAGTCAAATGGCCTTTGCTGTAACCTTGCCCTTCTGTGGTCCCAATGTGATTGATGATGCTTTTTGTGACCTTCCCCTGGTGATGAGCCTTGCCTGCACTGAAACCTATATCCTGAACCTCCTTGTTGCTGCTGACAATGGGCTGCTTTCATTGATCTGCTTTTTCCTCTTGCTTGTTTCCTACACTATTATCTTGCTCAGTGTCCACAGTCGCTCCTCTGGTGGACTTTCTAAGGCTCTGTCCACACTGTCTGCTCACATCACAGTTGTTACTCTCTTCTTTGGACCACTTACCTTAATCTATACTTGGCCATCTAGTAGCTATGCACTGGATAAATTTCTCTCAGTGTTTTTCTCTGTTATCACTCCTCTCTTGAATCCAATCATCTATAGTTTAAAGAATCAGAAGATCAAGGCAGCCATGATTAGAATGAGGAGTCAGCATATCACTTCTTGGCCAGTACTCTAGGCAATGCTCATGATAATGAAAATTTTCTGTGCACAACCAGGATAAATTCCTTCTTTGAATTATTATTTGTTATTTTAATACATTTTTAAGTATGATTTTTTTCACAAAGAAAAAATAAAATATATTTGTAAAATCATTTATAATTAATATCCTGGGAATGTGTTTTAGTTATATGGGTGATTGTATTTTGGTGTATGAACATGTGCATATTTATTATTAAAAAATGATTTATGAACTTGAATTTAAATTAAATTTGGAATTTTATATTATAGCTAAACACAAAAAACGTTTTATACAAGAACTTCCTTTTGAATATTTTGATCTCTAACATCTCTCCTAGCTTAATCCGTGCTATTTTCCTATAATCATAAACACAACCAGCTTGAAGTCTAACCATAATCAGAAAGGAAACAATGAATTTTGGAACCTCTCGGAAGCCTTTGGTGCAGGCATGGAATCTCTCTGCCAAATTCTCCCATTATGTAAAAAAAGAGTGAGATATGGTGAAGAAGGCTTATTATATAACTACCAGTTTGACTGTATGACACAGTATATCTCTGACTTATATTTTGTATACGACATTATTGTATGTGTATGTTATACATATATTTATATTATATTATTAAAAACATAACATACATATTACATTTGATATCACACACATCTATTTTATGTACAGGTATATTATATTGTTCCACATATGTAGAATACGTGTGTACGTATATATGTATATTTGTGTTTATCTATGTATGTGTGTACAATCCACATCTGGAAAGCAAGGCCTAGCTATAGAGATAGCATTCCAAAGGACTACAACAAAACAAAGCCAAAATTCCCACAATTATAAGTGTTCACTCACATGAAGCATGTACACACCATTCAGAGGGAAAGAAACATTCCAAATAATCAATAACAGAATGTGGAGCAACATTCATTGCATGTTGCATCTACAATATATTATGGCAGCCAGCTGAATAGAGGGAAATTGAGACCAACTGATCACTTACTCTATGTAGACCACACTGTAAACTAAAAAAGAAGAAAAGAAATGCCATGAGAGTTCACACTCATGTTACAGTATTAGTGGTATCACGTGATATTTAGAGTAATAATTGGGGTAATAATAGTGAAAGCTAGAGTTCATATACTCTAAGGCTTGTAAAGTGTTTTTAACCAATGCTAATGTATTTGATCTTTCTATCCACAGTACTGCTTATATACACCATTCTTATCACAGTATTACAAGTGAGCAAACAGTGGCAGACTCAAGTTAAGTGGTCTGTTCAGGGTCACACAACTAGTAAGTGTCCGAGATGAAATTTGAACTCAGTCTTTCTAATTCCTGGTCAAATCCTCCAGCCAATACACAGTTCCATTAGTGAATTTTTTAATTAGTTAATTTTATTTATTTTCAGTGTTCTACAATAATTATCAAATAACGTACATTATTATTTTCCCCTCCCTCCCCCATCCTTCCCCGAGAAGGCAAACAATTTTGTAGAGGTTCTAAACACACATTCCTATTAAATACATTTTTCACTACAATCATGCTGTGTTGAAGAAATACAATGAGTGGGAAAAATCATCTAACAAACCAAAACTCAATACACCCACACACAAACAATTCGCTACAATCTGTGATTGAACTTCATAGTTCTTTCCCTGTATGTGGAAGACATTTTGCCTTAGAAGACAATTGGGAGGGTTTTGTTTTGTTTTGTTTTGTTTTTCAAATCCTTACATACCAGAAAAAACTCTCGTACACTGTGGTCGTTGCTGTGCACAAAGTTCTCTTGGTTCTGTTCCACTTGCTCAGCATCAGATCATGCAAGTAATGCCAGGCCTCTCTGAAGTCTTCCTGTTCATCATTTCTTATAGTACTGCAGTATTCCATTATATTCATATACCACAATTTATTCAGCCATTCCCCAATTGATGGGCATCCCTTTGATTTCCAGTTTTTGGCCACTACAAAGAATGCTCTATATTTTTATATATGTAGGACCCTTTCCCAATTTTATGATCTCTTGAGGATACAGTCCTATAAGTGTTATTGATAGATCAAAGGGCATTCTTATTTTTGCAACCCTTTGGGCATAGTTTCAAATTGCTCTCCAGAATGGTTGGATCAACTCACAGAGTCACCAGCGGTGTATTAGTGTTCTGTCTCTCCCACATTTTCTCCAGGAACTATCATCTTCATGTTATGTCATGTTGCCAAACTCATAGGTGTGATGTGGTAACTCAGAGTTGTTTTCATTTGCATCTCTCTAACCAAAAGTGATTTAGAGCATTTTTTCATATGACTATGGATATCTTTAATTTCTTCCTCTGAAAATTGCCTCTTCATATCCTTTGACCATTTATCAGTTACAGAATGACTTGTATTTGTGTACATTTGACTCAGTTCTCTATATATTCTAGAAATGAGTCCTTAATCCCTGAGATTTGTTGTACAAAATCTTTCCCAGTTTTCTACATCCCTCCGAATTTTGGTTACATTGGGTTTTGTTGTGTGAAAACGTTCCAGTTTAATGTAATCAAAATTATCCATCTTACTCTTCAAAATGATTTCTATTTCTTCTTTAGTCAAAAATTCTTCCCTTCCTCATAAATCTGATAAATACACTATTCCTAGCTCCACTAATTTCTCCATAGTATTCATCTTTTTATCTGCATGGTGTACCCATTTGAATTTTATTCTTGCATATGGTGTTAGGCATTGATCTGTGCCTAGTTTGAACCATGCTTTTATCCAGTTTTCCCAGAAATTTTTGTCAAACAATGAGTTTTTATCCCAGAAGCTGGCGTCCTTGGGTTTATCAAATAGTAGATTGCTATATTCATTGTCTACTGTGTCTTGAGTACCTACTATATTCCACTTGTCTAACCTTCTGTTTCTTAACCAGTACCAAGTGGTTTTGATAACTGCTGCTTTACAAGACAATTTGACATCTGGTAGAGGGGCACCTTCCCTAGCATCTCTTTTCATTAATCCCCTTGCTATTCTGGACCTTTTTTTTTTAATCGAGATGAATTTTGTTATATTTTTTTCCATCTCTAGAAAATAATTATCTGAGAGTTTAATTGGTATAGCATTAAATAAGTAAATTAATTTAGGTAGAATCGTCATTTTTGTTATACTGGCTCTGCCTACCCATAAGCAACTGATGTTTGTCCACTTACTTAGATTTGACTTTATTTGTGCAGAAAGTGTCTTGTAGCTCTGGTCATATGGTGCTTGGTTTTGTTTTGGTAGGTAAACTCCCAAATATCTTACCGTGTCTACCGTAGCTTTAAATGGGATTTCTTTTTCAATCTCTTGCTGTTGGGCTCTAATATAGAAATGCAGACGATTTGTGTGGGTTTATTTTGTAACTTGCAACTTTGCCAAGGTTGTTAATTGTTTCAAGTAGTTTCTTACTTGAATCTCTGGGTTTTTCTAAGTATATCATCATATCATCTGCAAAATGTGATAACTTAGTTTCGTCTTTGCCTATTCTATTTGCTTCAATTTCTTTATTTTTTCTAATTGCTGTAACTAATATTTCTAGTATTATATTGAATAATATTGATAATAGACATTCTTCTTTCACCCCTGATCTTATTGGAAATGCATGTAACTTATCATCATTGCATATGATGCTTGCAGAAGATCTTAGGTAGATACTGCTTATTATTTTGTGGAAAGTTCGCTTTATTCCTATGCCCTCCAATATTTTTAATAGAAATGGGTGTTGTAGTTTATCAAAAGCTTTTTCTGCGTCTATTGACATAATGATGTGATTTCTGTTAGTTTTTTGTTAATATGGTCGATAATGCTAGCAGTTTTCCTAATATTGAAGCAGCCCTGCATTCCTGGTATGAATCCCACCTGATCATAATGTATTATTCTCCTGATAAGTTACTATATTCTTTTTGCTAAAATCTTATTTAAAATTTTTGCATCTATATTCATTAGAGCAATTGGTCTGTAATTTCTTTCTCTGTTTTGTCTCTTCCTGGTTTAGGTATCAAAATCATATTTGTATCATTAAAATAATTTGGGAGGAATCCTTCTTCCCTAATTTTCACAAATAGTCTATATAGTATTGGAATTAACTTCTTTAAATGTTTGATAGAGTTCACTTGTAAATCCATCTGGCCCTGGAGATTTTTCCCTAGGGAATTCATTGATGACTTGTTCAATTTCGTTTTATGAGATGGAGTTGTTTAAGTATTCAGTTCGCTCTTCTGTAAATCTGGGCAATTTATATTTTTTAAAATACTCATCCATCTCATTTAGATTGTCAAATTTGTGGGCATAAAGTTGGGCAAAGTAGATGCTAATTGTTATTGTAATTTCCTCCTCATTGGAGGTGAGTTCACCCCTTTCATTTTAGATTTTAGTAATTTGGTTTTCTTCTTCCTTTTTTTTGTAATCAGAATGACCAAAGGTTTTCAATGTTATTAGTTTTCTCATAAAACCAACTATTGGTTTTATTTATTAATTAAATAGTTTTCTTAATTTCACTTTTGTTAATCTCTCCTTTAGTTTTCAGTATTTCAAATTTGGTATTTACTTGGGGATTTTCAGTTTGTTATTTTTCTAGCTTTTTCAGCTGCATGCCCAAGTCGTCGATCTCCTCTTTCTCTATTTCATTCATTTGGCATTCAGTGA
Source organism: Potorous gilbertii (assembly GCA_028658325.1). NCBI lineage: Eukaryota > Metazoa > Chordata > Mammalia > Diprotodontia > Potoroidae > Potorous > Potorous gilbertii. The sequence continues at coordinate 11,585,109 of CM053774.1, read as the reverse complement.
TATAAGATTTCCCCTAAGAATTGCTTTTTCAGTATCCCACAAGATTTGGTAGCTTGTCACGTTATTGTTATTCTCTTGAATGAAGTTGTTGACTTTTTCTATGCTTTCTTGTTTAACCCACTCCTTCTTTAGGATTAAATTATTTAGTTTCCAAATAATTTTTGTTTTAGCTTACCATGGCTTTTTATTACATAAAATTTTTATTTCATTATGATCTAAGAAGGATTCATTGACTCTGTCTGCCTTTCTGCTCTGGATTATGACGTTTTTATGCTCTAGAAAGTGGTCAGTTTTTGCATATGTGCCATGTATCGCTGAGAAAAAGGTATATTGCTTTCTATTCCCATTCCATTTTCTCCAGAGTTCTATCATATCTACCTTATCCAGAGTTTTATTCACCTCCTTAATTTCTTTCTTGTTTATTTTAAAGATACTTATCAAGTTCAGATAGGGGGAGGTTGAGGTTCTCTACTAGTATAATTTTTCTGTCTATTTCTTACTTCAATTCCCCCAACCTCTTCTCTTAATATTTGGATTCTGTGTCATTATACATACACGTTTATTAATGATTTTGTTTCATTGTTTATTGTGCCTTTTGGCAGGATATATTTTTCTTGTTTATCTCTTTTGATTAAATCTGTTTTTTCTTTTGCTTTGTCCAAGATTAGGATTGTTACCCCTGCTTTCTTTACATCTGCTGAGGAACAATATATTTTGCTCCAACCTTTTACCTTTATCCCCTGTGTGTATCCCCCCATTTCAAATGTGTTTCTTGTAAATAACATGTTCTTTGATTATGGCTTTTAATCGATTCTTCTATCTGTCTCTGTTTTATGGTAGAGTTGTTCCATTCACATTTACATTTATGCTTACACTATCTTCCCTCCATCCTCTTTCCCACCATTGTATTTTTATTTCTCCCATCTCGCTTTCCCTCCTCAATAGAGATTTTACTTCTCGCTACCACCTCTCACAGTCTTCCCTTCCTTCTTTCAACCTCCTCCCTTTTACTCCCCTTCATCCTTACTACTTCTTCCCTCCCTACTAGCTTCCCCTTCCATTTCCTCCCCCTTCCCCTTCTACTGCCTATAGAGCCAGTTAAATTTATGTACTTAATTAAGTTTATTGTTCCCTTTTCGAACCAAATCACATGAGAATACCTCACAAATAATGCTCATTTCTCTCCCCTATTTCCCTCTACTATAATTTTGTCCTTCTTCCTGTGATGTAATTTACCATTTTCTGCTTCCTCCCTTTCACATCTCCTGTTGCAATCCTTTTGCACACTTAAATCATATTTTATCATCACATCATTTACTTCATACTCTTTCTCTCCATGTTTATCCATTTTATATTTCATAATAAGTGCACAATTCTTAGGATTAACAAGTATCATCTTCCGTTATAGGAGGGTAAACAGTTTGTCCAACTTGAGTAACTAGTTTTTCTTTTCCTCTGTTTACCTTTTTAATGCCTCTCTTGATACCTGCATTTAAAGATCTAGTTTTCTATCGAATTCTGGACTTTATGTCAGAAAGGTCTTGAAATCCCTAATTCATCAGATGTTCATCTCTTTCCCGGAAATATTATGAACTTTGCTGGGTAATTGATCCTTGCTGTAGTCCAAGCTCTTTTGCTTTACAGATTATCATATTCCAATCCCTTCAATCTTTTAATGTAGAAGGTGCAAGGTCCTGTGTGATCCTGATTGTTGCTCCTCGACATACGAATGGTTTCTTTCTGGCTGCCTGTAGTATTTTCTCCTTCACTTGATAGTTCTGGAATTTAGCAACAATATTTTTTGGTGTCTTTAGTTAGGTATCCTTTTCAGGAGGTGAACAATGGATTCTTTCAATGACTATTTTGCAATCTGGATCTAGCACTTCTGGGCAGTTTTCCTTGATGATTTCTTGGAAGGTATTATCCAGACTCTTTTATTCATTGTGACATTCTGATAGGCCAATGATTCTTAAATTTTCTCTCCTGGATCTATTTTTCAGGTCAGTCGTTTTTTCCAGTTGGATATTTTACATTTTTTTCTATATTTTCATTCTTTAGATTTTGTTTGACTGATTCTTGATGTTTCCTAGAGTCATTAGTTTCTACTTGCCCAATTCTAATTTTATTAAATTGTTTTCTTCAGTTAACTTTCACATTTCCTTTTGCATCTGTCCAATTGTTCCTTTTAAGAAGTGATTTTCTCCAGTCAATTACCTTAATATATTTGCCTTCCTCCAATTTAAGTAATTTAGGGGATGATTTAGCAAAGGAGATTGAGGTGTAGTCAGACAGCCCTGTGGATAGAGGAGCAGAGTAATTAAAACCTATTAAGGAGAAAATGTTCGGAAAGAGGACGTAGTCAAAATTGTCAAATACCTCAAAGAGGTCAAGACACATAAAGACTGAGAAAAGACCAGCAGGTTTAGCAATTGAGTGAACATTGATAGCTTTGGAGAGACCTGTTTCGGTTCGCTGATGAGAGGAGCACCTAGATTTCAAAAATATGATTAGTGTGTTAAGGGAGAAGAATACTGATTTTCCCCCTAAAGCTTTGAAAACATTAGGAGGTAATTTATTGTTCAATTATGAGAGAGGATGGCAGAATTTAGAAAGATTTAGTTTTAAGAATGAGAGGTTCTTGGATATGTGTTGGTCAAAAAAATGCCATAGTAGGTCAAATACATAGTGCATTTTAAGTAGTGCAAAGGTATATTTAAAGTCAGTATAGGGCTGCTTTGAATGCTATATATTTAAAGAAAAATTAGGATGATCCCTAACTCAACCACAAATAGACTTCGTGACCCATAATAGATCTGACATTCATGAATTTGTATAACACGTCAAGCCTATGTGTAGAGTCACACCCAGTACCACTATTAGTGGATGTGAATGTGGAATGCTAATAAGTTATATAAGTTTATTATGTATGGAGTATTTCCACATAAGCTTCTTATTAAACGTACTATAATAGCAGCATGGCCATTAAGTGGTGTTTGGGCAGGGGTACGCTGTTGTACAATCTATGAATTCCAGACGGAAAGGGTTTTGTCATTGAGAAGAAAATCTAGCCAGTAGACGCCACGTTAGCTAGTCAACTTTCAGACATGAAAATTTAGCTTTCTTTTGAGAGTAAAGGGAGATAGCGGTAGAGGCAGAGTGAATGTAAACTGCAACTTTTTTTCTTGGTAAACAACCCTGAGGCTCTCGCCCTCCTAGTCTCAGTTTTTTTTTTCTTTTTTGATTGAAGGGACCATGCTTTGACAGACTTCTTGAAGAGGTCTACTCACTGAATGGATATTGTCTCTCTCAAAATAATAACTTGAAATGACTTTACCTTAGAAGGGCCAAGGTCTACAATTGCAGCCTTGTGCATCTCCAGTCATTCTGACAAATATTTGGCCACTGAATCCATATACCTTTGAAGGAGAATTTGAAGCTGGTGATCTTGCACAGCACTCCCCCATTCAAATCAAAGTAACTGCAAATCACGTCAATAGCAGTAGAGGATTTGGTTGGTAAATCTCGATTAACTGTAAAATGCTGGTGTGGTGAGTCATCTAGGGCATGTGGAAGAAAGCCGGAAAAGAAATGAACCTACATGGCTTGGATACTTCCTTAAAACAGAGTTCTGGCTAGAATCTCAACAATCAGAGGAGGGGTCACAAAAGTAAAAATTTATTAAGAGTGAGATAAAGCAGAAGATTCCAGAAAGTCAGAAGATCAACCTAGAGAGGACTTCAGTACACTATAGTTGGACTTGGGAATGGCCCCAAATATTCTAGAAAGCATTTTGGAATTGGGGTTAAAGAAAGTGACAAAAACTTTTGAAATCTACCAATGTTTTGGTGAGGCATACATTCCAAGGAGAATAATGATAGAATGGTCTCATACACTCAAAAATATTTATAACATTCTTTTTGTAATAGCAAAGACCTGAAATTAAAGTAGACTCTTATTGATTTGGAAATAGAGAATTTGTGGTATATTAATATAATGAAATTTAATAATGTGAGATTAGTGAATGTTACACAAGGGACATGAAATTTTTTTGGATATATACATATATGTAGAGTATATTCTATGCTTAAAACAAATCTGTTACTAAAACACCTTTGTCACAAAATAAATACCTGTCTCAATCATCCATGAAAATCTCCACAAAACTCTTTCTTCACCACAGTTGATAAACAAAACTGCAGTGATTAATGTACAAATTGATAGCCACGATGTATTAGAGAGATAATTTCAATAAAAACGAAAACAAAAAGAAAACCCAGTAAATCAGTGAAGAAGCCAAACAGGGACAAATGATCTTCTAACTTTCTTGCTAGGGCTAATCTTACCAGTCAAATCATGGTAGAGATTGAAATTACAAAGTTTAGTCAACAGAAACTCCTCAATCTTGCAATATTTTCCAATAAATTAAATTACCCTATATTCTTGCCTGCACATCTCTGAGAATCCCTAGGTTTGAATTGACAATCAGTTTCCAGGTGAAAATATAAAACCTCAACATCCAGGTATTCCTTAGTAAACTGAGAAGTCTAATACCCTTTAAGTAACTCCTGGATACAGACTTAGTTCCATCACGTTTTATGTTGCAGATGATGTAAGAATATCTCTTTGTTTCTTTTGGAGACTGCTAACTTGGGATTGGAGCCAAGATGGGAGGGCACGGAGGCAAGATGACAGAGTGAGAGCAACTACTCACCTAAGCTCTTAGACCTTTAAATACTTCTAAAAAGATAATCTGACCAAATTTTAGAGGTCCAGAATCCAATAGGAGACAGAGTTTGTCAGATTCACACCACAGGACAATCTGGACAATTAATGGAAAGAATCTCTTCCACGGGGTGGAGGAGTAGACAACACACAGCACAACGTGCCCCGCCATGGCACGGCTGAGCAGGAAAGCCCAACGTGGTCTGACAAAGCAGTAGAAATGTGGAATAGCAGCTCAGGGCTGGAAACCAGCAAAGCCGAAAAGTTGAGAGGTGTGGTGCCCCAGGAAGTAGCAGTAGCTGCTCCTGAGACTTTCAGCCCATTGACTTAAAGTCTGTAGTCACCTACTTAAACTTCTGGGAGTCAAAATGGCAGAGTGGTAGGTAAATACTCTCTCCTCCTCCCCTTCTTGACCTTGAAAGAACCATAAAATATTTCCCCAGAAAAATCCTGGATCACTAGAATCAACAAAAGGGACAAAAAGTCTTATAGAAGGTGAGACTGGGAAAATCGATAAGGATTATTCCTCTTACTATGGTGGAGGGCCAGAACTTTCTCTGACAGCCCTAGGGGAGATCTGCAGCCCGAGGGGGGTGGAGCATTGCAACCACCAACACGAGCAATCCAAGAGTGCCTCAGTGCTCCAGGGGAAATGGGAAGACATTAGGGCAGGCAGGATCATCAAACACTGAGTTTGCCTTTACTCTATCACAGTTGAGGAGTTCTCCTGTAAACAGAGGAACCTGCACTCACCAAGCTACCTCCAGGGCTAATCCTGGGAAACACAAACAAAATTCTCCAGGCCTTTGCTTTCTCACACAATCAGTTCAGCAACAGGTTCTCTACATTCTAGCTGAAAGAACCAGAGGTCACAACACACAAAACTTCACCATTATGAGTAAGAAACAAAGTTGTCAGGAAAAGACAATAGAATCTTTCTATGGGGCCAAGGATCAAAACATGAATAACGAAGAGTCGGTATTGAGACCTCACTTCCATCTAAAACTTCAGAAGGGACCATGAACTTCTCACATGCATAAAGAGCACTCTTGGAAGAGTTGAAGAAGAAAATAGAAGAAAAACTGGCCAACGATTTTAAAAGTATCAAAAAAGAATTCACTGGAGAGACCAGATCCTTAAAAAGGAAAATTGAAGAAATGGAAAAGGAAGTACAAAAACAAACTGGAGAAAATAATTCCTTAAAAGAAATAATTGGACAGATGGAAAAAGTGATGCAAATGTTAATTAAAAAAACAATTTGATGAAAATTAGAATCGGGCAAGTAGAAGTTAACGATTCTATGAGATATCAAGAATCAGTCAAACAAAATCAAAAGAATGAAAAGACAGAAGAAAATGTAAAATATATAACCGGAAAAACAACTGACCTGGAAAATAGATCCAGGAGAGAAAATTTAAGAATTATTGGTCTATCAGAAAGTCATGATACAAAAGATCCGGGACAATATCTTCCCCAAAATCATCAAGGAAAGCTGCCCAGAAGTTCTAGACACAGAGGGAAAAAAGTAGTTGAAAGAAACCATCGTTCACCACCTGAAAAACATGCCAAAGTAAAAGCACTAAGAAATATTGTTGCCACATTCCAGAAATATCAAGTGAAGGAGCAACTACTACAGACAGGCAGAAAGAAACGATTCAGATATCAAGGAGATATAATCAGGATCACACAGAACCTTGCAGCTTCTACAATAAGGATTGAAGGAATTGGAATTTGATATTCTCTAAGGTAGAGGAGCTGGGACTACAACCACCAATCAGTTACCCAGAAAAGTTCAACATAGCATTTCAGGAAAGATGATGTGATAATAAAAATTCAATTTAAGAATGTGAAGGTATTGTATCAGGAGGGAGCTGAAAATGGTAAATTACATCACAGGGAGAAGTATAAAATTATATTACACTATAGGGAAAGAGGGGAGGGGATGAGCATTGTTTGATAGATACTCCTCTAATTTGTTTCAAAGAAGGAACAACAAACTTAATTAAGTTTATAAATCTAATTAATTCTACAGGCGGCAGGATGGACGGGAGAAAGAAAAGCGAGGGGAGGTTGAAAAGTGAAGGTAAAAGTAATAGGGACAAGGGAAGTAAAACGGAAGGGGCTTTAAGGAATAAGGGAAGACTGTGGAAGGTGATGGTCAAAAAATGAGACTATTTTTGAGGGGAAGGAAGAAGGGAGAAGTAGAAGCACAAATGATTGAGAGAAACTGGAACTGAACAGAAAATTTTACTTTCAAAAACAAGAATCAAGAGAAGCATGAAAGGATAAACAGGAAAGAGAAAACATAAAAGATTATCTAAAGTTGAACTGTTTACATTCCTACATGGAAATAAAATATTTGTAAGTCTAGATTTTCTCAGCATTTGGAGAGATTACAAACACACACACACACACACACACACACACACACACACACACAGAGCCATAGAGAGAACAGATTGAGTTGAATCAGAAGTGATGATATCCATTTTAAAAAAAAACCACTAAAATAAAAATTAAGGGATGAAGGAGGAAAATACTTGGAGGAGAAAAGGAGAAATGAAATGGGGCAGGCTACAACTCCTAAAAGAAATAATAAAAATCTTGTTCAATGGAGGAGAAAAGGGAGAAGGGGAGAGGGGAGAAGTGGAGTTACTCTCTCCACATATGACTTAAGGAGGGAATAACATGCTCGCTAAATTTGGTATAAAAATCTATCTTATACAAAAGGAAAGTGAGAGAGGAGGCGACAAGTGAGGTGAGAGGAATGATAGAAGGGAGGGCAAATGGGAGAAGAGAATAAACCCTTTGGGAAAAGGACAAGGTCAAATGAGGGAATAAAAAAATAAAGGGATTTAGAGTAGGATAAGGGACAGTATAGTCAGTATTACAGAACATGATTATTATGGAAGTCTTTTACAAATGACCCATATTTAGTCTGTATTGAATTGCTTGCCTTCTCAGTGGGGATGTATAGGGAGGGAGGGAAGGAGGAAGAGAAGCTGGAATTCAAAGTATTAGAACCGAATGTTGAGAATTATTGTAGCATATTACTGGGAAGTAAGAAACACAGATAACGGGCTATAGAAATTTATCTTGCACTACAAGAAAAGAGAGAAGATCGGGATAAAGGAAGGTTGGGGTGTGATAGAAGGGAGGGCTCATTGAGGAAAGGAGTAATCAGAATGCAAAGTATTAGGGATGGGGGAGGGGAGATATAGGGAGAAAAATTGGACATGTTACAAAGTGATGTAAAAGCAATTAGTGTTAAAACAATTGGCTGAATTACTTATTGAGAATAAATCAATGACATCTTTAGTTTAAGGGAAAGAATTTTAATCTAAGTTTCCTAGAGGCAGGTAACTTCGAGTAAAATTTGGCACTGACACAAAAGTTAAGGTTCTAATTTTAAATTTGATTCTATGATTGCTATTTAATCAGAGACTGAAACAGGTATAGAAAGGCATGTAAGCCACTTAAGACTTGACTCAAAAGATGTTCCTTAGTCAATGTGAAATTATAGTCATGTCTCAAACCTGGTTATGGGAACTTGCTATTTTAAGATACTATGCGGCCATTAAGTGACTGTTCTGAATCTAACTCCAGAGATAGAGAGCAAGAAAGGAGGTCTGAGCCTCCAATCCATGATGCCAGTAAGTTAGTGAGATGATGGTATGAACTGCAAAACGTGATCTCATGGGAAGGGTGGGAAAGCGGCTGTTCAGCCTTGGCTGAGGTAGGATTCTCCTGACTAAATTTCCCCACTGACACCTCGCAGATTTTAAGCATTACTGAGTGCAAGTTTACAATCTACTCCTCCTTGGAAGTGACATGAATATGGGGAGATATTGTTTCCCTGCAATGTTCCTACTCTTACTGGAAATTTCCTAGAGTGGAAATGTTTGTAAGCTTAATTCCAGATCTATTAAATTATAGATTGTTGATACGGGATCATCCGATGTTAAGTCTAAAATTAAGCAATTAGACTTAGTACAATAAGTTAGAGCCCTTAAATTATTAGTAATAGTGCGTAGACAATTAATTCAAGGGCTTATGAAGTTAGTCGACACAGTTATTATCTTTGTCTCAGTTAATGGTAAAAAAAAAAAATTTGAGGCCTATATTGTAAATGCTTTAAAAGAAGTATTGCCTGACCAAAAGTTGGAATTGTTTTTATGTAATATGAACTGTGTTAAAAGTGAAAAATGAAAAAGAAGTTAAGGAGGAGAATAAAACTCTGAATAAGGTAGATATGATAGATCTCAGAGATAATTGAATGGGGATAGGAAAGAACATGCCATTTTCTCAGTGGCATATGGCACATATGCAAGTGTTGACCATTTACTAGGGCATAAAAACCTCACTATCCAGCGCATAAAGGCAGAAATCGTCAATACATCCTTCTCAGATCATAAGGCAATTAAAATTATATGTAATAAAAGGCCATGGAGTTCTAGACCAAAAATTATTTGGAAACTAAATATTGTAGTCTTAATAAGGAATGGATTAAACAACAAATCAAGGAAACATTTAGCAACTTCATTCAAGAGAATGACAATAACGAGACAACCTACCAAATCTTAAGAGATACTGCAAAAGCTGTTCTTAGAGGAATCTTTATATATTTGAATGCCTACATGAAAAAAATAGAGAAAGAGGAAATCAATAAATTGGACGAACAGCTGAAAAAAAACTTGAAAAACGACAAACTGAGAAACTCCAAGTACAAACCAAACTGGAAATATTTAAAATAGATTAATAAAATTGAATTTAAGAAAACTATTGAACTTATAAATAAAACTAAGAAATGGTTTAATGAAAAAAATCAATAAAAATGTTAAATATTTCATCAATTTTATTAAAGAAGAAAGAGGGGAACCAAATTAAGACTATTAAAAATGAAAGGGGTGAAATCACCTCCAATGATGGGGAAATTAAAACAATAATTAGAAAATACTTTCTCCAACTTTATGCTCATAAATTTGACAATCTAAATGATATGGATGATTACTTTAAAAAATAAATTTCCCAGATTAAAAGAAGAGGAATCTGAATACTTAAATAAGCCTATTTCAGAAAAAAAAGTTGACTAAGCCAGCAATGAACATGCTACGAAAAAATCTCCAGGACCTGATGAATTTACAATTGAATTTTATCAAACCTTTAAAGAAAATTTAACTCCAATACTCCACAGAGGATTTGGGAAAATTGGGGAAGGATTCCTCCCAAATTCCTTTTATACTACAAGTATGATTTCCATAACTAAACTAGGAAGAGTCAAAACAGAGAAAGACAATTATAGACCAATATCTCTAATGAATATAGATGCAAAAATGAATATAGATGCAAAAATTTTAAATAAGATTTTAGCAAAGAAAAATGCAGCAGGGTATCATGAGAAATATTATTCTTATTATGATCAGGTAGCATTCATACCAGGAATGCAGGACTGGGTTGACATTAGGAAAAATATTAGCATCATTGATCATATCAACAACAAACGTAACAGAAACTACATGATTATTTCAATAGATTCAGAGAAACCCTTTTGGTAAAATACAACACTCAATCCTATTAAAAACTTTGCGGGGGGGGCGGGTCCAAGATGGCAGGGTAGAAAGACTCACATATGCTAGCTTCGAACGCACAGCCCATGGATTTGCTCTAAAAAGAACTCTCAATAAATTCTGGAACAGTGGAAGCCGTGCAGCAACGGGGTGAAGGAGATTTTCGCTCCAGAGAGCCCTCAAAAACCGATCTCAAAGGTCCATCACGCACGGGACAGGAGCAGAGCCCTCCCCTTCCCTGGCCTCACGGCACTGAGAGGAGCAAGCAGATCTGAGCAGGCTTCAGGGACGGAATCTCCAGCGGCCGCGAAGGTCCCTCCACCCACAGACACAGGTCAGTGAGAGAGACAGACTGAGAGGGGAGTGGGGTGTCTCCAGGACTCAGGCCCCCTCAGGAGGCAGAGGCAGAGGCAGTGGCACAGGCAGCAGGCAGTCAGAGGCTCCCAGAGAAGGCAGGGACTCTGCAGGAGCTCCATTACAAAATGTCTCTACATAAATTCCCTGAGGGAACTGAGCCTGGGAGGCGGCCTTGCCCCCACCTGAGCACCAGAAATTAAGCACCCATTGAATAGCAGCCATACCTGCCGCTGAAATCCCTGAGGCTGGGGAGCAGAATTTGAATCTCAGACCACAAGCACTAGCTGGGTGGACCTAGGCTGGGGGTGGAGAGGACTCTCGGAAGTTAAGTAACTGACTAGAAAAATGCCCAGAAAAGGAAAAAAAAATAAGACCATAGAAGGTTATTTTCTTGGGGAACAGAGGCTTGCTCCATTCCTCTCTGACGAAGAAGACCAATGCTTACCATCACGTAAAGTCATAGGACTCAAGGTCTCTGTATCCCAAATATCTGAAATAGATATCCAACGGGTTCAGGCCATGGAAGAGGTAAAAAAGGATTTTGAAAATCAAGTTAGACAGGTAGAGGAAAAACTGGGAAGAGAAATGAGAGAGATGCAAGAAAAGCATGAAAAACAGGTCAATACCTTAATAAAGGAGGCCCAAAAAAATGCTGAAGAAAATAGCACCTTGAAAAATAGGCTAACTCAATTGGCAAAAGAGGTTCAAGAAGCCAATGAGGAGAAGAATGCTTTCAAAAGCAGAATTAGCCAAGTGAAAAAAGAGGTGCAAAAGCTCCCTGAAGAAAAGAGTTCTCTAAAAATTAGAATGGAACAGATGGAAGCCAATGACTTTCTGAGAAACCAAGAAATCACAAAACAATACCAAAAGAATGAAAAAAAGGGAGAGAATGTGAAATATCTCATTGCAAAAACAACTGACCTGGAAAATAGATCCAGGAGAGACAATTGAAAAATTCTGGGACTACCTGAAAGTCATGATAAAAAAAAGAGCCTAGATACCATCCTTCATGAGATTATCAAGGAAAACTGCCCTGATAGTCTAGAATCAGAGGGCATAATAAGTATTCAAGGAATCCACCGATCACCGCCTGAAAGAGATCCAAAAAGAGAAACTCCTAGGAACATTGTGGCCAAATTCCAGAGTTCCCAAGTCAAGGAGAAAATATCGCAAGCAGCTAGAAAGAAACAATTCCAGTAATGTGGAAATACAATCAGGATAACACAAGATGTAGCAGCTTCTACATTAAGGGAACAAAGGCTATGGAATAATCTGGATATTCCAGAAGTCAAAGGAACTAGGTCTAAAACCAAGAATCACCTACCCAGCAAAACCGAGTATAATACTTCAGGGGAAAAAATGGTCTTTCAATGAAATTGAGGACTTTCAAGCATTCTTGATTAAAAGACCAGAGCTGAAAAGAAAGTTTGACTTTCAAACAGATGAATGAGAAGAAGCATGAAAAAGTAAACCACAAGGAGAAGTCACAAGGAACTTACCAAAGTTGAACTGTTTACATTCCTATATGGAAAGAAAATATTTGTAACTCTTGAAGTTTTTCAGTATCTGGGCAGTTGGTGGTATTACACACACACACACATACACACACACATGTACACACACATGTACAGACGTGCTCCCACACATATGCACATGCACGCACACACAGAGACAGAGAGCACAGAGTGAATTGAATAGGATTGGATCATATCTTAAAAGAAAACAAGGTAAATGGTGAGAGAGAAATTTAGAGGGAGGAGAGAGGCTGAAATGGAATGGGGTAAATTATCTCTCATAGAAGATGCAAGCAGGAGACTTCTTAGTGGAGGGAAAAAGAAGAGAGCTGAGAAAAAAAAACTGAAGTTTATTCTCATCACATTCGACTAAAGGAAGGAATAAAATGCGCACTCAATTTAGTATGAAAATCTATCTTACAATACAGGAAAGTTGGGGAGAAGGAGATAAGCAGGGTGGG
>CM053774.1:11549805-11564616 GCA_028658325.1 Potorous gilbertii | reverse complement strand
AGCAAGGTATTGACCCATTTTTCATGCTTTCCTTGCATCTCTCTCATTTCTCTTCCCAGTATTTCCTCCACCTGTCTAACTTGATTTTTAAAATCCTTTTTGAGCTCTTCCATGGCCTGAGTCCATTGGATATCTATTTCAGATATTTGTGATACAGAAGCCTTGACTCCTATTTCTTTACCTGATGATAAGCATTGGTCTTCTTCGTCAGAGAGAAAGGGTGGAATCACCTGCTCACCAAGAAAGTAACCTTCAGTGGTCTTATTTTTTTCCCTTTTCTGGGCATTTTCCCATCCAGTTACCTGACTTCTTAGATTCTTCTCCACCCCTGCCTAGATCTGCCCAGTTAGTGCTTGGGGTCTGAGATTCAAATGCTGCTCCCCAGTCTCAGGGCTTTCAGCAGCAGGCTTGGCTGTTATTCAATGTGAGCTTAAATTCTGGTGCTCAGGTAGGGGCAGGGCCGCTGCCCAGGTTCAGTTCCCTCAATGGGTTTACGCAGAGACCTTCTGTAATGGACCCGAGCTCCTACTGAGCTCCTGCCTGCTCTTGGAGCCTCTGGCTGTCCTCTTCCTCTGCCGCTGTCTCTTGAGGGGGCCTGAGTGATGGAGACACCCCGCTCCCCTCTCAGCTTGTCCAGATGTCTCTGTCACTGATCTGTGTGTCTGTGGGTGGAGGGACTTTCGCAGCCGCTTGAGATTCTGCCCCTGAAGCCTGCTCGAATCTGCTTGCTCCTCTTGCTGCTGCGTGGCCATGGCTGGACTGGGCTCTGCTCCTGTTTGGTGTTCGACAGACCTTTGGGATCGGTTTTTCAGGGCTCTCTGGAATGGAAGTCTCCTTCACTGTGTTGCTGTGCAGCTTCCACTGCTCCAGAATTTGTTGGGAGTTCTTTTTACAGGAAATTTATGGGCTGTGGATTCGGAGCTAGCATATGTGAGTCTTTCTACTCTGCCATCTTAGCTCCTCCCCCCATGAACAAGTATTTCTAAAGGCAAACCACCCATGCTACCAAGAAACATATGGAAAAAGTATACTAAAGCACCAATATGTAGAGAAATGCAAATTAAAACAACTCTGAAGTGTCACCTTACTCATCATATTGGCAAAGTTGACCAGAAAAACGGGAAGAATGACAAATATAGGGAAGACTAAGGTTAAACGTGCCCATTGATGCAGTGTTGGTGGACTTTTAGATTGGTCCAGCCATTCTGGAAAGCAAATTGCAAACATACCTACAAAGTTAAAAATGTGTATATACACTTCAACTTATTGCACACAAAGTATATAAAGTAACAAGAAAAAAAAAGTTTTATATGTACATACAAAAAGAGTGAGGGCAACTCTTTTAATAGAAGCAAAGGACTAGAAACTAAAGAAGTTTTCATCAACTAGGAAATACCTGAACAAAATATGACATGGATATAATGGAACACAATTACATTTTAAGAATACAGCAAGAATTAGTTTTAGAGAAATTGGAAGACTTTTATGGACTGACTCAGAATGAAGTGAAGAGAACCAGAAGTAGAATTATGATGATATCAGTAAAACCAATTTTTTCAAAAATGCGATTTCTGATCAAGCCAATTATCCACCAGAATTTCAGGTAGGCAATGATATTGGATGCTGCCCATTTCTTGACAGAAAGGTGATAGTATAATATATAGAATGCATCACACATTTTTCCCATGACCAAAACAGAATTTTTGCTTGATTTTGCTTATTCATTACAAGAATTTTGTTTTTCTCTCTGTAGCTCCAACCCTTTGAGATGGGGGAGAGGTTTGGAGTAAGAAAAATTAAATATTTGATAATTGAAAAAATTGAAAATGCTTACATCTAGAAACTGAGTTCTGTTGGGGAAAATAAATGAAAAATCATATCTCCTTCAAAAATCATGTTATCAAATAGCACATACATATTCAAAAACTATAATATTAAAGAAAACATGAAAATAGATACAAGAAATAAATAAAAATCAGAAAAATACTTTAGAAAAATAGGTATTTTAATGGAACTCTAATTCATTGATTTGCTAATTATCTTTTCCGTTTATGGACCTGAGTTGCAACATATGTAATCTGAATATGATTTGATTAAAATATATGTACTGAAATAAAGATCATGCAAGACAGTTGAAAATAATTTAGAATTAAAAACTAAGCAACTCAGATACAACTCTGCACTGCCTGTTTCTTTAAAGTGTCAAATTGAAATAAATTGTGCAAAATGTGTCCATTTGTTTCACACTAGCCCTCCTTTTGAATGCTGTATTTCTCTACATTCATTTTGTTCCTTCATTTCAAGTAAAAACTACAATACTGTCAGATGCAGAAGGACAGGTGTCAAGATATTGCCTATATAGATCTCATAAAAATCACTTTGAGTCCATCAATTTGGCACATCTTTCTCTATTTCCCTCTTTGTCTCATCTTGAGACATCTTGTCTCTGAATTTGCTAACTCAGGATCAGGAGAAATTGAATTTTCATTTACTCAGCTTTTCTCTCAGTGTTCTTATCTTGCAGATTAAAAAGAAATTTAGTGCTACAATTTCAAAGCATTCTGGATCAAGTGGAAAAAGTCCTCAGAGTCCACTTACTTTACTGAGTCCCAATAGGTTCAGGGAAACATAAGTGACTTAAAGAAAGAAAAACAATGATAGCCACAGCACAGCAGCAGCAACAACTTCAACAACTCTGTCTTTGATATCCCAGAAGCAAAACCTATGAATGAAGCAATGGGACTCCAAAACTGCTCTCATAGCAACATCATCCAGGCTGTCTATTATTTTTCAAACACTTTGAGGGAAGAGTCTTAGTGGCATAATGAATAGAGTGCTAGACTTAGAACCAAGAAGATCAGAATCCAAATTCTGTCTCATGAATTTATTAGTTGTGTGACATTCAGGGAATGTTACAAATTTATTCAGCCCCAATTTCCTTGTATGTAAAATAAGAGTAATTATAGCACTTACCATATAAGACTGTGGTAATGTTGCAGTGAGAACATATGCAATATGCTTTGCAATCTTAAAGCCGCTTGGGATTTTTCTTGACAAGGCACAATTTGTTTCTATTAAAGTCAACAAAACTGGGTACAGTATGAAAAGATTCTTCAGTTTTGTGGTATATATAGATTTCCTGGAATTCAAGTGATTCTCTCATTTTTCCAAAGTAAGGAAGTGATGAAAAAATACAGATACATGACACCCGTCTTTTAAGAATTATCAGACTTCTTTTTAATTATTCACTTCATTCTGAAATCAAGAAATAAAACAGCGTTTCCAACATAGTGGGATAGAAATAATATGATTATACATGAAACCGCTATTCTATTATGTACAAATTGTTATTCCTTTAAATATATAGTAAATTTTTAACTTCCTTTTCTTTTCCCTTTTTACTTTTCCTGCCCTCCATCCTACAGATGACTACCATTAGACACAAATATGAGTATATCTATATCAAGTTATAGGTACGCGAACATATATAATATCGTTCTATACACACTTCTATTTATCTATTCTTTCTCTGGATACAGATAGCATCTTTCTTCATATGTCCTTTGTACTTAACTTGAGTATTTATAATAGTGAAAATGACTTTGTCACTCTAAATTGTTCTTAAAATCTTGTAACTGTATACAACATTCTCTTGCTTCTGCTCGTTAATTTTCATCAATTTTCTTTAATTTTTCTTTAATATTATTTTTTTCTAATTACATGTCAAGATAAATTTTAGTATTAATTTCTTTTTTCTTGGGGGGTAGGGCAAAGCAATTGTGGTTAAGTGACTTGCCCAAGGTCACGTAGCTAGTAATTGTCAAGTGCCTGAGCTCAAATTCGAACTCAGGTCCTCTCTGATCCAGGTTCAATACTCTGTTCACTTCAACACCTTCCCCTTTAGTATTCATTTTTACAAGATTTTGAGTTCCGGATTTTCCTCCCTCTTTCCTTTCTCTTTCCTCTTCCGAATATGGTACACAATTTGATATAGGTTACGCTTGTTCTAACAAGTAAAACATGTTTCCATATTAATCACATTTATGAAGGAAGAAACAAATCAAAAGAAAAAAGCAAAAGAAGGAATAAAATAAATGAAAAAATATTTTTCCATCTGCAGAGAGTTCATCATTTCTTAATCTAGAAATTCGTGAATACTTTGTATCTGTCTTGGATCATTCTGTTGCTGAGAAGAGCCGAATCATTTCTTGGTCATCACCCAGTGTTTTACTGGTTCTTCTCATTTTACTTCTCATCAGTTCATAAAAGACTTTCCAGGTTTTTTTTGAAATCTGCGTGTTCATCACTTTTTATTGTACAATAGCATTTCATTACATTCATATACCACAGCTTATCCAGCCATTCCCCAATTGATGAACATACTCTCAATATCCAATATTTTGCCATCATGGAAATAGCTGCTATAAATACTTTTTGACAAATATATGTCTTTTTTTCTATTTTTATTATCTCTTTGATATGTAGACTTAGTACTGGTATTGCTAAATCAAAGAGCACGCAAAACTTTGTTGTCTTTTGGACATAGTTCCAAATTACTTCCCTGAATGGTTGGATCAGTTCACAACTCTACCAATAGTTCATTAAGGCATTCTTCATTATTTTGTTTAAGTCTATCCATGATTTCTAAATCACAAACATAGGAGAAATCAGGCTAAAAGAGGATCCAAAGAGACAAGTGAAATAAAAGTCATTGCACTGCAGGGTTTGGAATAAAATTACATGAATTTGAATGATCACCTCTTACTATCTGGGTGACTCCAGGCAAGTCATGGAATATATATGTGGTTCACTTTTACCATATGTAAAATGAAGAGGGTGACATAAATGCCCTTTAAGATGCCTTCCATATCTAACCTAATGAATTCACGTTCTGTATAGTCTATATATTCTTTGAGTGTGAAAAATTAGATCATAGAGAATAAACAAATAAGCATGATAGTAAGGGAAGTACTTTAATTGGTTGGTTCATTTAGGGGAAAGCTATTTTGATGGTTATTAATGGCCTCAAAACACAGATTTTTCTTTTTAATTTTCTATTCTTAATTGATTACTTATTTATTTATTCTAGCACTGTTAAAAAAAAGTTTGAGTTCCAAATTCACTCCCTGAATTTCTTCCCCCCAGTCATTGAAAAGGTAAGCAATACAATAAATATTATTCTTGTGAATTCATACAAAACATATTTCCCTGTTAAACATATTGCTAAGAAACAGAGAAAAAATAAAGCAAAAATAGTATGCTTAAATCTGCACTCTGAGTCCAACAGTTCTCTCTCAAGAGGTGGATAATATTTTTCATCATGAGTCCTTTGGAATTTTTATGAATTATTGTACTGATTAGTGCAGCTAATTCTTTCACTGTTAATCATAATTGTGATATTGCTGTTACTGTATACAATGCTTTCCTGGTTCTGTTTTTTTCTTTTTTATTTAATTGTTATTTTTTTTCTTTTTTATTTAATTGTTTTTCTTTTTTTCTTTTTTAATTTTTTTCTTTTTTATTTAATTGTTATTTTTATTTAAATGTTAAAAAATTTTTTTTAATTTTTTCTTTTTTATTTAATTGTTATTTTTATTTAATTTATATTAATTTAAATAAATTTAAATTAATTTAAATTATATTAAATTATATATTAAATTAAATATATTAAATTTATTTAATTGTTTAATTTTTTTTCTTTTTTATTTAATTGTTATTTTTATTTAAATGTTAAAAAATTTTAACATTTTTTTCTTTTAAGAGTATTTTATTTTTTTCCAGTTACATGTCAAGATTGATCTCAAACTTCATTTTTGTGAGATTTTTGAGTGTCATGGTTTTCTTCCTTTATCTTTTCCCTCCCCTCTCCAATAGAGCAAACAATCTGATACAGATTACACATGTACAATCATGTTAAACGTATTTTCACATTTGTCATATTGTGAAATATGAAACAGAACAAAAGAGAAAAATATGAGAAAAACAAACAAAAATGAAAATAGCATGTTTCAATGTGCATTCAGACTCCATATTTCATAGCTCTTTGTCTAGATATGCAAAGTATTTTCATCATTGGTTTTTTTGGAATTGCCTTGAGAAGAGCTAAGTCTATCATAGTTAATCATCACACATTGTTGCTATTAATGTGTACAATATTCTCCTACTTCTGCTCATTTCACTCAGTATCAGTTATATGTCTTTTGAAGACTTTTTTTCCTGAAATTCACGGGCTCTTCATTTCTTACAGAAAAGTAGTATTCCATTATATTCATTTATCACAACTTCTTCAGCCATCCCCCATTTGAATGGGGATCCCCTAAATATCCAATCCTTGGCCACCACAAAAAGAGCTACTACAAATATTTTGCTCATGTGGGTCCTTTCTCACTTTTTAAAAGATCTCTTTGAGAAATTGATCTAGCAATGATATTTGTGGATCAAAGGGCATGCACAGTTTAATACCCTTTGGGGAATAGTTTCAAATTCCCCTCTAAAAGAGTTGCATCAGTCCAATACTGCATTAACAACGCATTAATGTTCTATTTTTTCCACATCCTCTCCAACATTTATCATTTTCCTTTTCTGTCATGTTAGCCAATCTAATACGTGTGATGTGGTACTTCAGAGTTGTTTCAATTTACATTTCTCTAATCAGTGGTGATTTCGAATATTTTTTTCATATGACTATAGATAACTTTAATTTCTTCATCTGGACACTGCCTCTTCATATCCTTTGACGTTTACTGGAAAATGACTTGCATTCTGATAACTTTAACCAGTTTTTTTATATATTTGAAAACAAGGTCTTTATAAGATATATTGGCTGTAAAAATTGATTCCTAGAGTTTGACTTTCCTTCTTATCTTGGATGTATTTTGTTTGTGCAAACACACACACACACAGACACACACAGACACACACAGACACACACACACACACACACACACACACACACACACACACACACACACATATATATATATATATATATATATATATACATATATATATATATGAATAATCCCACTTCAATCAATCTATACATTCAAAAATCTATTTATTTATCCCTAGTCTCTACTCTGCAGGGAAGTTAGGTGGTGCACTGGAGAAAATGCCTGGTTTGAAGTCTGGAAGACTGGGTTTAAATCTAGCCTTAGACACTTACTAGGTATGTGGCCGTGGAAAACTCACTTAACCCTGTTTATTTCACTTTCCTCATCTCTAAAATGATTTGGAGAAGGAAATGGCAAACCATTACAATATCTCTACCAAGAAAACCTGAAAAGGGGTCTCAAAATGTTATATACAACTAAAAATGGCTGAACAACAAAACTTCTCAACTGATCTTACAATTTTCTACAATTTACTATGAACTAGACATTAAAATAATGGTCTAATTGGCATCTGAAACTCAAAAGTTCCAAAGTAGAACTTATTTATGTACCCCACTTTAACACCAAGGACCCCAGCATATGCAGTAGGGCCTGCTGCATAAATGCTTAGATCCACTTTTCTAAAAGGAAAGCAAATTTTGAAAGTCAGCAATGTATCATTCATTTAGTTCAGGAGAAAAACTCAGCACCCTAAACTTCAGAGAAAATAAAAACATAGAAATAAAGACCAATAGACAGGGCTTCTAATTGCCTGACCATAAGCGATATATACATCACAGATCCACAGACAGAGCCAACTGTCTGACCAATACATATATACCAAAACATAGTTATCAGAGAGAGAAGCATCAACATCTGGATTTTCAAAGACAGGGGCCTCCTTAGCAGCTACCCAGAGTCTCATTAGGCTAAAGAAACACTTCCAATGAGTAAGAGCTAGAAGATGTCTGATGTCATTATTTACTTCTTACCATTCATTAAACCATATGTTTAATTAGTTGCCAAATGCTACCATTTTTTTTTGTATTTTCAGCAATTAGTACAATGCCTAGATTATTGTTAATGCCTAGTAAATTCTTACGGAAAATTGCATAGTAAATCCTTCTTCAATTCAGTATGAATGTCTTATTTCAAAATCTGCTATATTTCTCATGGTTGACCTCTCCTTTTCACTCAGATAACTACAACCATTATTATCTCTAACTTAGACTTATAAAATTGGTCTCCTACAATCTCAAGTAGTCCTAAGTGGTATTCTACATTCAAGTGTTTCTCCTCTTCAATCTATCCTCCACATAGTTATGTAGCTGATTTTGTTCAAGTGTGGGTGTGATCATGGATCTCATTAAACACAAGCAACTGCCTGTTACCTCTATGATTACATTTAAAATTCCTTTCTTTCACATTTGAATTATCTCACAACCGGTTTAGAAATTACTTTTTCAGAATTAATTCATATCACTCTGTTCATGTACTCTGCAATCCAGTGAAACTGGTAAAGACACTATTCCTCAAGCACTACATCTCATAATTTATCACCATGATCTTTGCATAAGTTTTCCTCTGTGTGTAGGATGCTAACCTTCGACCTTCATTTCTTAGAATACCTAGTCGTTTCCAAGAGTTGTTCATCAAAGAATTACCTTCTTAATGACATATTTCCTCTCACATGGGTTTTAACAACACTGTCCTATAATTATCATGTAATTATTCTATTTATACCTTTACATTCTTATGTTGGTTTCCAAGGTGGAAGGTAAGTTCCTTAAAGGCTGTGTCTGTCTAAATTAATTCTTTGTATTAGAACACATAATACAGTGCCCAGAAGCTGGCAGATATTTAATAAATGGTTTTTAATGAATGGGTATTTAAGGTTCTCCATTATCTAAATCTAATTCACATTTCTAAAATTATTTCATATCATTCTCTTTTATTTACTTTATCTTCCAGTCAAGACAGCCCATTTTCTATTCCCCTAAAGTTATGATTTCATCTCCCAACTCTGGGTCTTTGCATAGCCCTTTTTGAATTCTTGAATACATTCCTTCATCATTTCTTTCTCTAACAATTTCTAAGATTCTTCAAGTCTTTCCCATGACCTCCTATAGCAAGGCTTTTTTGATATCAATAGTTTGGGTACTTTAACTTAGTTTTCATTTTTGCCTTTGTAGCCTTAAAATCCCCAAGAAACTATCTTTATCATGGTAGAACTTAATACATGTTTACTGAGTTAATTTTTTGTTGTATTGGTCCAGAACTCATCACATTATATTGAGTTCTTCATCTGAGCTTGCCCATTTGGTTCCTTGGTAGATTTGTAAGTGTGTTGTCATATGTTTGCTTATTAACTTTTTTCATGAATATTATTTTGAAGGTAAAATGTGCAGATGTGAGACTTTCCCTCCAGAGATTTAATTGTACATTTATATAGACTCTCTTCATCCCTATTCTCAGTTCTCTATTGTCTTAAATCCTGATGTAGCCCCCTTTTAAAAGCCAAACTCAGGGGGAGGAGCCAAGATGGTGGAGTAGAAAGACACACTTATGCTAGCTCCGAAACCACAGCCTATAAAATATCTGTAAAGAAGAACTCCTAACAAATTCTGGAGTGGGGGAAGTCACAGAACAACAGAGTGGAGGAGATTTCTGTTCCAGAAAGACCTGAAAAACCCTCACCAAAGGTCTATTGCACACGAGACCAGAGCTGAACCCAACCCTACTTTGGCCTCACAGCCCTGGGAGGTGCAGACGTGAGCACGCTTCAGGGACGGAAACTTTGCGTCCCTGCGGGGTCCCTCCACCCACAGGCACACACGTGAGTGAGAGAGACATCTGGACAGGCTGACAGGGGAGTGGGGAGTCTTCATAAATCAGGGCACCTCGGGAGGCAGATGCAGAGGCAGCAGCAGAGGCAACTGCAGCCAGAGGCTCCTAGGAACAGGCAGGAACTTGGCAGCAGCTCCATTACAAAAGGACTCCCCATAAAACCCCTGAGGGAACTGAGCCAGGGCAGCGGCCCTGCCCCCACCTGAGCACCTGATTTAATCTTACCATGAATGGCAGCTGGGCTGCTGCTGAAAGCAATGAGGCTGGGGAGCAGCATTTGAACGTCAGACCCCAAGCACTAGCTGGGAAAATCTAGGCAGGGGTGGAGAGGACTCTCAGAAGTCAAGTAAATAGCTGGGAAAATGCCCAGAGAAGGAAAAAAGAAATAAGACCATAGAAGGTCATTTTCTTGGTGAAAAGATGTATCCTAGCTTCCTTTCTGACGAGGAAAATCAATGCTTTCCATCAGGGAAAGACATAGGAGTGAAGGCTTCTGTATGCCAAACATCTGAAAAAGATATCCAATGGGCTCAAGCCACAGAAGAGCTCAAAAATAATTTTGAAAATCAAGTTAGACAGGTGGAGGAAAAACTGGGAGGAGAAATGAGAGAGATGCAAGAAAAGTATGAAAAACAGGTCAATACCTTAATAAAGGAGACCCAAAAAAATGCTGAATAAAATAACACCTTGAAAAATAGACTAACTCAAATGGCAAAAGAGGTCCAAAAAGCCAATGAAGATAAGAATGCTTTCAAAAGCAGAATTAGCCAAGTGGAAAAAGAGGTTCAAAAGCTCACTGAAGAAAATAGTTCTCTCAAAATTAGAATGGAACAGATAGAGGCTAATAACTTTCTGAGAAACCAAGAAATCACAAAACAAAACCAAAAGAATGACAAAATGAAAGAGAATGTGACATATCTCATTGGAAAAACAACTGACCTGGTAAATAGATCCAGAAGAGACAATTTAAAAGTTATGGGACTACCTGAAAGCCATGATCATAAAAAGAGCCTAGACATCATCCTTCATGAAATTATCAAGGAAAACTGCCCTGATATTCTAGAAGTAGAGGGCAAAATAAGTATTCAAGGAATCCACCGATCACTACCTGAAAGAGATACCAAAAGAGAAACTCCTAGGAACATTGTGGCCAAATTCCAGAGTTCCCAGGTCAAGGAGAAAATATTGCAAGCAGCTAGAAGGAAACAATTCCAGGATTGTGGAAATACAATCAGGATAACACAAGATATAGCAGTTCTACATTGAGGGATCAAAGGGTGTGGAATAGAATATTCCAGAAGTCAAAAGAACTAGGACTAAAACCAAGAATCACCTACCCAGCAAAACTGAGTATAACACTTCAGAGGAAAATACAGTCTTTCAATGAAATAGAGAACTTTCAAGCATTTTTGATGCAAAGATCATAGCTGAAAAGAAAATTTGACTTTCAAAAACAAGAATGAAGAGAAGCATGAAAAAGTAAATAGAAAAGAGAAGTCATAAAGGACTTAGTAAAGTTGAACTGCTTACATTCCTACACGGATAGAAAATATGTGTAACTCTTGAACCTTTTCAGCATCTGGGTAGTTGGTAGGATCACACACACATACACACACACACACACACACACACACACACACACACATGCACGCACATATAGAGACAGAGAGCACAGAGTGAATTGAGTAGAAAGGGATCATATCTTAAAAAAATGAAGATAAGCGGTGAGAGAGCAATGTATTGGGATGAGATAGGGAGAAATGGAATGCGGTAAGTTATCTCTCACAGAAGAGGCAGACAGGAGAATTTTTAGTGAAGCGGAAAAGAGGGGAGGTGAGAGAAAAACATGAAATTTACTCTCATCACATTTGACCAAGGAAGGAATAAAATGCACACTCATTTTTGTATGAAAACCTATGTTACAATATAGGAAAGTGGGGTAGATGGGGATAAGCAGGTTGGGGGTGATGATGGAAGGGAGGTCAATGGGAGGAGGGAGCAATTTGAAGTCAACACTCGGGGAGGGGGACGGAATCAAAAAAGAGAATAGAATCAATGGGAGCAGGATAGGATGGAGGGAAATATCCTCAGTCTTATACAACATGGCTATTATGGAAGTGATTTGCAAAACTACACAGATATGGCCTATACTGAATTGCCTGCCTTCCCAAGGGAATGGGTGGGGAGGGAGGGATGGGGAGAAGTTGGAACTCAAAGTTTAAGGAACAACCATTGAGTATTGTTCCTGCTGCTAGGAAATAAGAAATACAGGTAACAGGGAATAGAAAGCTCTCTGGCGGTACAGGACAAAAGAAAAAATGGGGTAAGGGAAGGGAGGGATGAAAGAAGAGAGAGCAGATTGGTGATATGGGTAATTAGAATGCTCAGTGTATTGGAGAGGGGGGAGGGGACAAATGGGGCGAAAATTTGGAACCCAAATTTTTGTGAAAATGAATGTAAAAAGCTAAAGAAATAAATTTATTTAATAAAAAAAAAAAGAAAACGTTAAAAAAAAGCCAACCTCAGATACTTGAACTGGTCATGAACTCCGTAAGAAATGTAATTTTAATAAGCAACAAGAACGTAAGAAAGGTGCTGTTCAGTTCTTGTCAAAGTGACACCATTGATATTAGGAAAGGTGGAGCAACAAAGGTTCTGGACAAAGCAATTCCATAACATGTCAAGAAATTGATGTTGGAGAGAAAGGATAGAAATATTCAACACACGCACATAAACGTATTCTGGAAGACAAAGCCATACAGCTCCAGCTGAAGCTGAGACTTATCTGGGAACTTAAGGAAGCAAACCTACCTCTGCTTGATTGTTTGAATGTTTTAGGTGAAAGCAGACTTCCCCTGTGTAATTATAGTTGTGCAGCAATCTCAGACATCTCTACTCACTGTAATATCAGCAACCCACTGAATGGCTGCCCAGGAAGAATAAGGAGCTTCATTGAAAAATCGCTGTTTCTCTAAGATTGTGTTAGTCTTTTGTTTTTAAATAATAACAAAAAAAAGACAGGGAGCCATCTGTCAAAAAACATTGACTTTTCTTTTCTTTTTTCAAATAAGTGGGAGTGAAGAAGTTGCAAAATTACATTCTCCTAATTTAACTTCATTGGCAAGAAGAATTATATTTTTATACTCAGTTTAGACCAATATTTAATATTTCTTATTATACTTATACGACACATCTATTTTCTGCACCTGAAATATGTGCATTAAAGGGAAAAAAAAATTTAGTCTCAAAGTCGTATAGTTCGACTCCCATTGAGTATCGATTTCCTGGATCCAAAATTAAAAAAAAAAAAGAATCCGGAAAAAATAAGAAGTAATCAAATTCTAATTGATTAGTTTCAGAGAAGTCAGATGTAGACAATTTATAAAATCTTTGCTATACTAAAGTATATATTTGAAGATGATCTGAGACGACCACAGTAATGATAAATGCCTTGTTTACAAATCTCCAAAATTATACATCTTTTCTCCGATGAATAGCCAGGCTGTCAGAGTAAGTTATGCTTTGAAGGACATGTGTTGTCAGATAAAAGAAATTCTAGCAACACAACAAAAATCCATTTCATTTCAATGAAATAGCACAAATCAACTGATCAATTTGGTTCCCATTGCCTCTGAACCTCATAATCCTACATTTGGATATCACCTAGTAGGACACTTGAAAGCTTACTTACTTTTTTTTTAATTATTAAGACTACTATACCCTCCCCACGTAATATATACAATATTTTATATACAATTACAAATAGAGACTGTACCTCCAATTCCATTGGTGTAGCGAGCTCCAGATGAGCACAGTTAATCTACCAATTTTATTAAGCACCTTCTTTCTTTTTTTTAATATAAATTTATTTATTTAACGGTTTACATTCATTTTCACAAAACTTTGGGTTCCAAATTTTCTCCCCATTTGTCCCCTCCCCGCACCCCAGTACACTGAGCATTCTAATTTCCCCTATCATCAATCTGCCCGTTCTTCTATCATCCTTCTCTTCTCTTGTCCCCATCTTCTCTTTTGTCCTGTAGGGCCAGATAATTTCTATTCCCCATTACCTGTATTTCTTATTTCCAAGTAGCAAGAACAATACTCAACAGTTGTTCCAAAAACTTTGAGTTCCAGCTTCTCCCCATCCCTCCGTCCCCACCCATTCCCTTTGGGGAGGCAAGCAATTAAAAAAAATAGGCCATATCTGTATAGTTTTGCAAGTGACTTCTATAATAGTCGTGTTGTGTAAGAATAACAATATTTCTCTCCATCCTATCCTGCCCCCCCATTGTTTCTTTTCTCTCTTTTGATCCTGTCCCTCCCCTAGAGTGTTGACTTCAAATTGCTCCATCCTCCCATTGCCCTCCCTTCCATCATCCCCCCCAACCTGCTTATCTCCTTCTCTCCCACTTTCCTGTATAGTAAGATAGGTATTCATACCAAACTGAATGCGCATTTTATTCCTTCCTTTAGTCGAATGTGATGAAAGTAAATTTCATGTCTTTTTTTCTCTCAGCTCTCCTATTTTTCCTTCCACTGAAAAGTCACCTGCTTGCCTCCTCTACGAGGGATAATTTACCCCATTCCATTTCACCTTCTCTCCTCCCACTACATTTCTCTTTCACCATTTACCTTGATTTCTTTTAAGATATGATCCCATCTTATTCAATTCACTCTGTACTCTCTGTCTCCATGTGTGCATGCATGTGTGTATATGGGTGTGAACACACACGTATACATGTGTGTGAGTGTGTTTTATGTGTGTGTGATTCCACCAACTACCCAGATACTGAAAAGTTTCAAGAGTTACAAATATAGTCTTTCCATGTAGGAATGTAAACAGTTAAACTTTGGTAAGACCCTTATGACTTCTCTTTGCTGTTTACTTTTTCAGGCTTCTTCTCATTCTTGTGTTTCAAATTTAAATTTTCTTTTCAGCTATGGTCTTTTCATCAAGAATGCTTGAAAGTCCTCTATTTCATTGAAAAACCATATTTTCCCCTGAAGTATTATACTCAGTTTTGCTGGGTAGGTGATTCTTGGTTTTAGTCCTAGTTCCTTTGCCTTCTGGAATATCCTATTCCATGCC
>CM053774.1:11520097-11549305 GCA_028658325.1 Potorous gilbertii | reverse complement strand
GGACAAAAGAGAAGATGGGGTAAGGGAGGGGAGGGATGAAAGAAGAGAGGGCAGATTGGCGATATGGGTAATTAGATTGCTCAGTGTATTGGGGAGGGGGAAGGGACAAATGGGGAGAATATTTTGGAACCCAAAATCTTGTGAAAATGAATGTAAAAAGTTAAATAAATAAATTTATTTATAAAAAAAAGAAACTAGCAAAAACCAGTGTACTGGTTACTTGAGTAGATGGTTAGCTAGTGCACATCTCAGAAATTGCACCACCTTGCTAGACAATAAATAGAGTGACTCACTCCCTTCCTGCAGGCTGAAGGTAGAAAGTTCCCCAGAGAAATGTTTAATTCTGGAATCTTCAAGTACCAAATATTAAAAATTTTAATAAAATAACCAGACCCATTTGGAACTATGTCCGAAAGGACATAACATTGTGCATATTCTTTGATTCAGAAATACCACTTCTATGGCTGCATCCCAAAAAGATCATTAAAAAATGGAAAAGAACCCACATGACAAAAATATTTATAGCAACTTTTTTTTTGTGATGTCAAAGAGTTGGAAATTGAGGAGATGCCCATTCATAAAAAAAAAATAAAATATATAAAAACATTGGGTATCATAAGAATCAATGGAATTTTCCATAAATAATAAGCAGTATGTACCTAAAATCATCAGCAAGCACTATATGTAATTCGCTTAATCTGGATGCATTTCCAATAAGATCAGTAGTGAAATAAGGATGTCCATTATCACCATTATTATTCAATATGGTACTAGAAAAATTAGCTGTATCTATTGGAGAAAATAAAGAAATTGAAAGAATGAGAATACACAAAGAAGAAACTAAGTTATCATTCCTTGCAGATCACATGGTGGTTTAGTAAGAGAATCAAAAACTACTTGAAATAATAAACAACTTTTTCAAAGTTGCAGGTTACAAAATAAACCCACACAAATCTACATTTGTATATATTACTATCAAAGCCCAACAGCAAGAGATAGAATGAGAAATCCAATGTAAAACTGGAGTAGACACTACAAAATATTTGAGAGTCTACCTGTTAAAAGAAATCCAAGGACTGCATGAACACAACTACAAGATACCTTTCACACAAATAAAGTCAGATCAAAGTAAGTGGAAAAACATCAGTTGCTCATGGGTAGGCTGAAACAATATAATAAAAATGACAATTATACCTATATTAATTTACTTATTTAACACCATATCAATAAACTACTGAACAATTATTTTCTAGAGCTGGAAAAATATTTTCAAAATTCATCTGGAAGAATAAACTGTGCAGAAAATCAAGGGGACTAATGAAAAGAAATGCTACAGAAGGCGACCTAGTGCTACCAGATCTCAACTTGTATTATAAAGCAGCAGTGGTCAAAAACACTTGGTACTGGCTAAGAAACAGAAGGGTAGACAAGTGGAATACGCTAAGAACTCAACCATAGTAGGAAATGAATATAGGAATCTACTGCTTGATAAACCCAAGGACCACAGCTTCTGGAATAACAACTCATTGGTCGACAAAAACTGTAGGGAGGACTGAATAAACAGCGTGGCAGAAACTTGGCATCCACCAATGCCTGACACTGTATACAAGAATAAAGTCCAAAGGCACATGATCTACATATATTGATACTATGAACAAATGAGTGGAGCAAGGAAGAGTGTATTTATCAGATTCATGAAGAAGGGAAGACGTTTTGACTAAAGAAGAGATAGAAAGAATTATGAAATGCAAAATGTATAATTTTGATTATATTAAACTGAAAAGTTTTTGCACAAACAAACCTTATGCAGTCAAGCTTAGGAGAGAAGCAGAAAATTGGGAAAGAATTTTTGCAACTAGTGTCTGTGATAAAAGTCTTATTTCTAAAATATATTGAGAACTCAGTCAAATGTACAAAAATACAAGTCATTCCGCAATTAATAAATGATCAAAAGATATCAACAAGCAGTTTCAGAGGAAGAAATTAAAGATATCTGTAGTCATATAAAAATGCTCTAAATCGCTATTGATTAGAGAGATGCAAATCAAAACTCTGCGATACCACATCACACCTATCAGATTGGCAAACATGACAGAACAGGAAGATGATAAATGTTGGAGAAGATGTGTGAGAGTTTGAATACTAATTCATTGTCAGTGGACGTGTGAGCTGGTTCACCCACTCTGGAGAGCAATTTGCAACTATGCCCAAAGGGTAGCAAAATTGTGCATACCCTTTGACGTAGCAACATCACTTCTAGGACTGTATCCTCAAGATATCTTAAGAATGGAACAATGTGCCACATGTACAAAATTATTTACAGCAGCACTCTTTGTGGTGACCAAAAACTGGAAATCAAGGGGATTCCCATCAATTGGGGAATGAATGAATAAAGTATGGTATACGAATATAATGGAATGCTATTTTGCTATAAGAAATGATGAACAGGAAGACTTCAGAGAGGGCTGGGAAAACTTTATGATCTGATGCTTGTCATTCAGGGTAGACCCGGGAGAACATTGTACACAGCAACAACCACAATATGCAACGATTATTTTTCTGGTAGACGTAGATCTCCATCGCATTACAAGAAACTAAAAAATTCTCAATGGTATTTTGAAGCAAAATTCCTCCCACATCCAGAGAAAGAACTATGAAATTCAATTACAGAATGTAGCAGATCAATCTCTTTTGTTTTACGTTTGTTTTGTTATGTGTTTTGTGGTAAGGGAATTGCCAACGCCAAGCCTCTTGGATTGCATTCACTGGTCATGACTCAGGTAAACTGAGGGGAGACTGGTAAGGAATGAACAAGATGGTGCTGGGAGGAAGGGTTTCACCCCCGTTTTGCTCAAGACTATTTTTCCTGGGCTTTTCTGAGAACAAAGAAGCCAAAAAGGTTTTTCTTTCTATGGGGCTACATGTCCACCCTGGGCAGCCCTGGCTTAAGGTAAATTACTTCCTTATAAGGGCAGACTACTAGCTGATAGGTTCAATTAGGGCACTGGTGCCAGAAAAGAGATAAAAGCTGCTCACTGCTTGAATAAACAGAGTTCTTACTATCTTGTCTCCCACCTCAGCCATTGTTTACAGCTAAACTCCACCAGGGCCTACAGACCTCTGATGGTCAGAGAAGCCTGTGGGCCTGAAAGATCAGGTCCAAACTCCTGGGGTTCCTAACAGCTGGCGTCCATAACGTGGGGCGTGGAACAAATAAGAATAAGAATATGAATATTAACAATGACAATGAATATTAACAAATGACAATTAATTAGAAAGAGCCATCTCGAAGTATCAGTGTAAGGTCAAAGGCGTGAGACTGACTCTAGTCTAGGCATCAATAGTGCTGTATACTTGCTGTCTGTGATGATATTGCAAGGTTCTTTTACACATCACTGGGATCCCCCATAATCCCACTGGTCAATCTATAGTGGAACGAGCAAATTGCTCCCTGAAAACTTACTTGCAAAAACAAAAAGGGGGAGTTGGACCAGGAGTTGATGACAAATTACAATTAGCTATTTGTACTCTAAATTATTTAAAATTCTATAATGACAGTTTATCGGCTGCTATGAAATTCTTAACATCTCCTAATAAGCAATCTGCAAAGACGGAATCAGCAAGAACAAGTGCCCTGAAAGCAGTCAGTAAAATAATGTGGCACAATAAGAATAAAAACTGGTTTGGTCCTCATACAGTATTAATGTGGGGAAAAGGATATGTTTGTGTTTTTACAGGTGATAATAAAGAAGTTTGGGTTCCAGTGAAAAGGATAAGAGTGGTAGAGGACAGCCGGCAAGGTGAAGCGGTCACAGGGAGCAAGGAGGCGCTATCAGTGGCGAATGAAAAATCTTCTGGAGAAATTCACTCAACTAGGTCACGATGACTCCTCTCATTCTTCTTGTATTCATCATGACACTCAGCAACACTGCGTTCATCGTCCCAGCACCGAAGGAACAGCAGAGATGGGCATTCATCAGGAATCCACCATGGTTAAGGGTGATGTCATGGAGTGAGACAATGCCTCAATTTATTATAATAAGGCAATATTTCTCACATGTTTAAAGACGAAGGACCAGACTATGATAACAATGGGACTCTCTTTCAGAGACACTTTAACTTTTCAGCACTAGTCGCAGGTTTCCCACTTTGTCCACAGAAGGGTGTTTCTGGGATTTGGAATGGGTTTTGTTTTAAATACACACAGGTGAATGGAATAGAGGGGTATCCTTGGTGTGCCACTATTGTGGACGGACTAGAGACATTGGATGAGAATGATAAATGACACGATTACAATCTATTCACATAGAGGATAAATGGGACAATACTAGTTTGGTCAAACAAGGACTTGGTGGAACTTGCTCGTGGGATGAAATATAGACCATTTTGTAACTTACAAAAGAAGAGAAATGTAACCCTTTGGCATCTGTATACAGGATTTTTTACCATTTGAGAATTGTCACACACATACTTGTCAGGAGACAGAACTGACTATGGGAAACTACACAGAAATGTTATATTCATGTCACAATCTTACATACTTACCTGAGGAAAAATATGCGCCAAACTTTCCTAGACAAATGTACATCAATTATAAAGGGTATCCTGAGGTTGGAAGACCTGTTCAGGGACTAGACAAAGTTATCCTAGCAATGGGAGGACGAACAGTGCAGGGAATGCCTGCTGTAGCCTCACCAAGTAAATCTAACAACATTACTTTAATGGGTGAAGTATGTCTAGGAAACAAATATATATTTCTATGGGACAGAGACAACAGATCAAAACTAGAGGCATATCGGAACATGACAGGAATTTTCAATTTTACATACCAGAATGGTTCTGTGCAAGCATGTATTGGAATAAAGACAGTAGGGAGAGTGTTTATTCTAACAAGACCTCGATATGCTATGACAGTAATCAAGGCTAATGGGTGGTATAGAACACCTAGTGATGAAGTTCTACGTATTATAGACAGGCATTTAACACCTGTAACTACTAGGGTACGTAGGTGTGTTTCTTGTGTTGTGTTAATCACGTTATTAGTAGAAGCTATTCTAGTATCCACTGCATTAACTGTATCTATCTCTAATACACAAAACACTATAGTTCAAGCTTCTGAATTACACACTTATGAAAAATGTATCT
Organism: Potorous gilbertii; assembly: GCA_028658325.1. NCBI lineage: Eukaryota > Metazoa > Chordata > Mammalia > Diprotodontia > Potoroidae > Potorous > Potorous gilbertii. The sequence goes on along the minus strand of CM053774.1, from coordinate 11,544,160 downwards.
GAAGGCTTTAAGCAACAAGCAAAAATAGATAATGAGTTTTATGAAGCCATTCATACACTCCAAAAGGTAACTGAAGTCACTGGTGAAGAAGTGCTTATGTTACAGCTACAACACAAATTGAAATGTGATTATAGATACAGTGGCTTTTGTTTGACTAAAAAATTGTATAATGAGTCACAAGTCCAGTGGGAAGAAATTAGAGCTCAATTGCATGGGCTAATTCCAGATAATATCACCTTGGAAATCCAGAGATTGGTTGAATTGGCAGATGAATTGGATGAGGAAGCAGATGCTGATTTTGCACCTGAAAAGACGGCTTCAAAAATATCTCAGTTCTTCGATAGTTTAAGTTCATGGGGTCATGTAAAGACCTGGTTTTCACCTTTACTGATAGGTTCTGTAATAGTATTGCTAGTACTGCTGCTTGTGCCAATGTGTATCAAATTTGCTTTGCGTAGTGTCCAGGGCTCCCTGAAATCCAGTAGACAGAACATCATCATCCTGAGGGAAAGATTGAGTCAAAACAAAAAGGGGGAATTGTAAGGGAATTGCCAACCTCCAGCCTCTTGAACGGCATTCACTCGTCATGACTCAGGTAAACTGAGGGCAGACTGGTAAGGCATGAACAAGATAGTGCTGGGAGGAAGGGTTCCACCCCTGTTTTGCTCAAGGCTATTTTCCCTGGGCTTTTCTGAGAACAAAGAAGCCAAAAATGTTTTTTTTTCTAGGGGCTACATGTCCACTCTGGGCAGTCCTGGCTTAAGGTAAATTACTTCCTTATAAGGGCAGACTACTGGTTGATAGGTTCAATTAGGGAGCTGGTGTCTGAAAAGAGATAAAAGCCGCTCACTGCTTGAATAAACGGAGTTCTTACTATCTTGTCTCCCACCTCAGTCATTGCTTACAGCTAAACTCCACCAGGGCCTACAGGCCTCTGATGGTCAGACAAGGCTGTGGGCCTGAGAGATCAGGTCCAAACTCCTGGGGTCCCTAACATTTTCTCCCATTAATTTTAATTCTTCTATGCAACATGAGTATGGTGAAAATGTATTTAATTGTTTGTTTATCCATTTATATGTATAAATCATATAAATTTATAATATTTCAATATTAATATTAAATATATTAAATGATTATTTAATAATTATATATTATAATAATAATATACTATATAATATAGGATAATTATATATAACAATATAATTACATTAAATATATTAAATATTAAACAATATTTATATATTATAATCTAATATTAAATGTAATATTTACATTTAAATACACAAATTTATAAATCATATAAACCTACGTATCATTTATGTATATAAAATTGTATTCCATCTTGGGGAAATAGAGGGGAGGAAAGAGGGTTGGAGGGGAAAAATATCTAAGCTACATGATAGTGATTTTGAAACACTGAAATTAAATTAAAAAACAACTACTGATATGTAGTGATATTATCTTTTGAACTAATTCAGAGGATGTTCTTGTTTAATACATTTTTGCATTTATTTTCAATCAATTAGGAAAGAAATCAAGAAAAATAGAAGCTACTAATTAATAAACTGCTGTAGGTTCGTGCTTGGCAGAATGTGAATTAGAGGGCAAAATATTAAACATTCACAAGAAAGATAAGGAAATTGTTTGCAATACTATTACTTTTATTCATTTAAATTCACCTGTGGATGTAGGGAGAATTTAGTGTGTTTTTAAAATGTTTTCCCTTGAACATGAACCTTTTCTAAATGACCATACTCCAAGATTCCCAGAGCCATAATTGAGAGAGAGAGAGAGAGAGATTATATACCAGAATGTCAGTTTTCAGAGCTCTATGAATTCAGTGTGGAGACAACCAGTGGATTCACTGACTACACAACATTCTTAAAAAATTTAGTGTGGAAGGGGAACTGAAATGTAGGATTATAATGATCAAGAATGGTAGGATGAATGAAGGGCTTTCCTTGTCAGGATTTTTGTCGTGAAAAATGACCGTGTTGAATGCAAAAATCCCCAGATCACCAGAACCAAAATTAAGAATTCTGGAACCTGTAACAAGTGGTAAATATAGCACAATGTTAAATGCTTCAGGGAATCATGATAAACCTATTGTTTCCAAGGTCGCTCCTAATGGACGGAGCAGAGCAGCGTGTGACTAGATCTCAACTGAGACATAGAAAGTTAGCCACAGTGTTGTATGACTTTAGGACTACCTTTGCTGTCATCCACTCAAGTTTTTATTTGGGCACACTTGGGCAGGGAAAATCTGTCCTCATAACCCCCACAGCACCAAGAATACCATCCCTTCTTCAGTCCCCAGGTCTTGAATGGTAGTGTTCACAATGAATATGCTAATTTGTAGGTAAGGCATTATTACAGTCATTTCCCTAATCCTGTGATTTGGTAAGACTTAGACCATAAATTTGGAAATGAAAGAACTTTTGATAACATCTTATCTAAATGCTTTCCATTTCTAATGAGAGAAGTTCAACAATTTGTCCAAGTCAAACTTCAAAGATAGTTTTTTCCACCAAATCATGTTGTCTCCATTTGCATATATCAAAGATAAGATGACAGAATACCCAACCCTGGTAGTCGTTGGGGAATACAAACCTAGGATACTGTTAAGGGCGAATGGAGTCAGTTGCACTATGGATATGGGTGAGGCATAGCATGAGTGTAGTTGGAGTTCACAGTGAATGATGGATGGAGGATTAAAGAACCAAGGGAAATATACACTTCTCAAAAATTCCAGTGCCGTGGACTAAGAGATTTGTCTTCCCTACTCTAGTTATGTGTCTTGAGAATACCAAAAGGCAGATTCAGAAAGTATTTAAAGTATCTCCTTTCTCAGATATCCGATTCATCTCAGAGATCAGAAGATACATGGAGGGTAGGTTCAAAAACTTATAAATTGAAATAAAGAAGGGGCTTTCGAAGTTGACTACTACAGCTCTATCATTTCAAGAATGACAAGCTTGAAGACAAGGGTTGAATTCCCCACAGGAGTTGTAGGAGTCATAGAGTAATTTAAATTCAAACCTTCTTACTCTATATCTAACACTCTGTGCATATCTCAAATTATGTCCACAAGAAGGAAGGAAGCAGAAAAAATATTGTCATTGGAATATGACATTCTCATGCACTCAGGTGCTGTTCACTTTCCTCCTTAGGTCCCTGTCATTTCTACTTCAGCAATTAGTAATTTCTTTTTTGTCAGAGTCAGTGTCCAAATAGCAATTCCCTCTTGTTACTCTTGCCTTTTGAAAGTTATCAACAAAACAAATGTGACCTGTGTTCTCTGGCTAGTACTAGGCCAGTTACTTGCCCTTCTTTTGGTTTTATGGATAGCTCTGAGGGTTTGAAACGTGTTTCGCTTATTTAAATTTAAATTTTATTTTATTCTCAGTCCTGAATTTTCTACCTTCTTCTTATCCTTCTCCCTATTCATGAAGAAGGTAAAAAAAATAAAACCCATTGCAGATATGAACCGTCGTGGAAAACAACGTACTTTTCTAATCAATCCCAAAAGAAGAGAAAGAAAAACAAAGATGTAGTTCTGAATCCAACAGCTCTCTATCTGTCGGTGGATATAATCTCCCTTATGATCCTTTAGAACTGTGGAGAATCAGTGTTTTGATAAGTCTCTCAAAACTGATTATTTTATTTTATTTTTTAAATATCTTTATTTTTAGTTTTGAAAATACACTTTCATAAGATTTTGACTTCTAAAATTTTCCTATCTTCTTCTCCTTATCCTTTTACAAGATAGCATTCATTCTGATATAGGTTACACATTTATGATCATATTAAACACATGTCCATATTAGTCTTGTTGTCAGACAACAATCAGAACAAAAGGAAAAGAAAAGCTACAAAAAAGGAAAACAAGAGGAAATAGTATGCTTCAATCTGCATTCAGACTGCATAGTGCTTTCTCTGTATGTGAACAATATTTTCCATCATGAGCCTTTTGGAATTGTCTTATAATATTGTATTGGTCAGTAGAGCTAAGTCTTTCAAAGTTGGTCATCACACAGTATTGCTGTTACTATGTTCAGTGTTCTGGATTTCTTCACTTTACTCAGCATCATTTAATGCAAGAATCTGCAGTTTTTTTTTCTTTCTGAAATCCAACTGCTCAGCATTTCTTATGTGAAAATAGTATTCCATTATCTTCATATATATCATAACTTGTTCAGCCATTCAAATACTGATGAGCGAGCATCACCTCAATTTCTAATTCTTTGCCACCACATAAAGAGCTGCTATAAATATTTTTGTACACATGGATCCCTTGCCCTTTTTTATAATTTCTTTCAGATACAGACTTAGTAGCTGTATTCCTGGATCAAATGGTATTCACAGTTGATTGCCCTTTGGCACAGCACCAAATTGCTCTCCTGAATGTTTGAATCAGTCCACAACTCCACCGACAATGCATTTGTGTCCCAACTTTCCCACATCTTTTCTTACATTTATCATTTTTCTGGTTTGTCATGTAAGTCAATCTGATAGGTGTGATCTAATGCCTCGGGGATGGTGGGATTTGCATTTCTAAATTTTTAAACAGCAATTTCGAGCATTTGTTTTGGAAAAATAAAAGATTTCATGTTAAGTTTAATGAAACAGTATACAGTATTCTGAATAGTATTAATTGTAATAGATTGTTGAGTATGAAAATGTATATTTTCCTGGAAGTTGCTCTATGTCTGAAGGTATAATACCATGAAGATGATTGAAAGATCTAAACAGGATGGAGAGGAATGGGAAAGAGGAGATGCAACAATTCAAAATGAAATATGAGGTAGCCCTTTAGCTCTGGAGGTTATGCCACTTCCAATGCAGAGTATTTTTTATATGACTATAGATAGTTTCAATTTCTTCATCTGAAAAGTACTTGTTCGTATCTTTGACAATTTATCAATAGGAGAATAACTTGTATCATAGATTTAACTCAGTGTAATATTAAAGGGATATAAGATCTTTACCGCCTGTTAAGAAGCCTCATTTGGAGCCGATCAAGCGAAACTTGCATAGGGGAAACTTGCTTGTAGGAAGGCTCATACCTGTTTCTAATTTCTAATTTGACACTGAGTCATGAGGGTGGTGATGCCTTCTGGCTCTGAAACATGTGTATGTACTCTGACTTGGCTTTTTACTTTGTGGGGTTTACTTATAAGAAGGTCCTTGTGATTCCTGGTCAGGACTCTGAGTATCCGTATTTAAGATATACTGATTGCTCAAATATAAAGGCTCCCTTGATTCAGTGATGTATGCAAACTGTATAGCAATATTGCTTTGATTCAGAAAGTCGGAGCCCTGTCTTTATTTCTCTGCTTGTATTTTCTCTGAAATTCAGGTTGCTAAATATCCCCTGCACCAATGAATGTAACTAAAAAGATTATTGACCCCTTAAACAGCTATCTTTCATAGTAAAGCAGATTTAAGAACCTGCACTAGCAGTCATCCTGGGTATGCTAGGGTGCTTGACTTTACATTCAGTTCTACCTATATTTTAGAAATGAGACCTTTATCAAAAACATGACCATAAAATTTGTTTCCCAACTTTCTGTTTCTTTAATTTTGGTTATATTGCCTTTATTTTTGCAAAACATTATTAATTTAATGTAATCAAAATTAACCATTTTGCCTTTCATCTTGCTCTCTATTTCTTCTTTGGTCATAAATTCTTCCCTTTTGAATAGATCTGACAGGTATTCGATAATTGATTTCCTTTAACACGTCTGCTATTTTATAAATTGTTCTCCTAGTTCTGTTTAATTCACTTTATGTACAAATGTTCCTAGGTTTTTCTAATATCGTTCCCTTTATCATTTCTTATGACTCTCCTTGAGATCAAATTTGGTTTTTGACACTTAATGACTGTGTGACTCTGGGAAACTAACGTAACCATGCTTGCCTCAATTTCCTCAAGCATGAAATTAGCTGAAGAAGGAAATACAAATCACTCCAGTATTTCGGTAAGAAAACTCCAGACTCTTTATGGTGTGCACAACTGACATGACTGCACTACAACAAAATAGAATATTTTTTTACATTCCCATTGACAGCTTAGACTTCTGCTCTGAAAATCCCTTGTCCATATACTCTGATCATTTGTGAATTGGAGAATGACTCTTATTATTGTAAACTTTACTCATTACTCTGGATAACTTTCTCTAATTCCTCCCATTTCCAGTGAGGCATTTCTTACCAGTTAGTGACTAATGTCCCAGTTCCAGTTAATTAACATCATTTGGATTTCATACAGGATTATCTAATTTAAAGACAAACCAAGAACACAAACACAAACATTTTCTCTCCCATACACATATCATCTCTGGAAAGAATGAACTCAGATTTAACACAGTTTGTACATGTCATTGGTTTCATCAAGTTTATTTCCAAAAATGGCTTTGATAATTTGATGGTTATCTCAATAACCTCAGAGGTTATCCCAGAGCATCTCAAAGGTCCCTTCTCAATGGTCTGGTTGTAACACCCAACATGAACTAGACTTTCAGACACTTAGACTACAGTAATCCTAGACTCTTTGTATTGTCAGATTCTAGGTTCCCCCAGAAAGCTAGTTCTAATGATCTCTTGAAATTCACAAGGTGGAAACATTCTTCAGATTAATCTGCTTCATTTAAAATAACAAATTCTGAAGGAAAGGACCAAGATTTATTGTTATCATATCACATACCATCCTTTGATGACCAATAACTCTGTCCTGTTTATCATCAAATACTTCTAGTAAAACAGTAGCCGAGAGAAGAACATGACACTGTCAGGTGTCATCATTTAGGAATTTTCAATTGTAGCCAATCACGAAGCTGCTTTTCACTGTATAGTTTGTTATTAGAACCAGTAAAAGAACATCTGAATATGCTTCATAGTCTCTTTCTACCTTTGCAACAAAACCACCACTTGATAAATCATTTTAATTTTAAAAAATTTGTCGTGTATTTTTAACTTTTCAATGAATTTTCTCTTTCTTATTGCATTACATGGAAGAATATTTTCTAAAATAATGACTGTGCTTTTTGGTGAAATTTTCTCTTTTATTTCAAGAGAATAAAATATTCCTTTGAATTCTAGAGAAAACTGGCATGGCTCTCTAACAAGTCCCATGGGAATTTGCTCTTCTGACTTCATGTCTGTTATCACTTTAAGATATTTACTTAGTTTCTTTTCCTGAGAGTTAGTTTATATAAAGCTTTGTTTCTGAAGAGTTATGAGAAAAAAAAACCAACAGAGTCGTAATCTCAAAGTGTGCTTCATTGAAGAGGCTGCTTCTTGAAGTCTTGGTCTAGAGCTGGTAGGTTGGATGACTAATACTAATATACATAGATACCCATGTAATAACTACATGATGGATTTCTATGTTGATTTAGCAACTGAATGAATAAGTTATACTTTTTCCATTGAAGGCGTAAATAAAACGTTGTTTTCTGATTCCTCAGTTAAGCTCGTCTGTAAAAATTAGTGGACTGGACTACATGATTTCTAAGGTATGTCTATTCTAATTTTTAATTGCCCTCTGATTGTTTTGTGACTGAATAAAAACACAATAATTTTCAGCTAGCTTTTGAGTGACTGTTCCCAGATACAATCAAATAGGGAAATCCAGTGTACTTGTCCATCATTTCCCTGATCAATTTAGCCAATTACTCTTCACTTCTGCAAGCATTTATGAGGCTCATCCTAAGTTCTAAGGAGGGATCAGTCAAAGCTTTAGGATGACACATAAGACCAATAAAGGATATGAAATTTTATAAATGAAAATTTCGAAACATAATTTGGAATTCAAGAAAGTATTGGGTAATTCCGAGGAAGAGACAATAAAATTTATATAAGAATACCATAATACCATACCTTGAAGTTTGCATTTTATTGCCTTTACAACAGAAAGGCACTGAAGAACATTGCCAAGAGAATTACAAGAATAATTGCCCTTTATTTAGGGCAATTATTTTAACAACCACATGGAGGCTACATTGGAGATAGGAAGGACTAGAATTAATGAAAAGTTACAAAGCTATTAAAATATTCCAATACAATTAAAATCAAGGTGAAAAGTGATGACGTTCTGAATGAAGGCAGTAGCTATGTGACTGGAGAAGAGTTATCCAATGCAAGAGATACTGTGAAAGTAGAAGCAATGGAAATTTTCAGTTTATCAGATTTGGGCCCAGGGAGGTAAGTGAAAGGGAATCATAATTTCCACAGAGTTTCCTGTTTGAATGACTGAGAAGACACTGGCAATAAAAACTGAAGATGTGTATAAGAGGGAGTTTATTTCAGGCATGGAGGATGACCTATGCCAAAGTACAGAGGAAAGACGATGCAGGAGGAAGAGGGAAAATAATGAATCCATTTTTTCTATGTTCTGTGGCCATTCTCTTTACCCTTTCCATCCATTCTGCTTTAGTGTCTAGGCTCCTTGAGGGAAGGGATCATGTTTTTCATTTTCACATTTGTACATGATAGATGTGTGTGTGTGTGTGTGTGTGTGTGTGTGTGTGTATACATGTTGAGTATACTAACTGGTTAAATAATTCATTTTGAATTGATTTGAAACGTTGCATTAAACTAAAAGACAAATGATATAAACTGATTTCTATGTATCCATTTGGACAGGTTAATGCTGAGATGAATGGCAGGTTATTCAATAGAGACACTAAATCTGATAGAACTATGAGTTTGGAGCCAAGGAGAAGGTTTCTTGGTGGATACAGATATAATGTGTGTATGTATTGAGGTGAAAATATTGGCAATGGAAAGAATAAATATATCATTTGGGAGGAAATTGGTCAATACTACTATATTAGGCTAATCCACAGGACATGAAGCATATTATTCTCTTTGTAATAGAAAGTCACTGGAGGATATCGAGCCAGGGAGGGAAATCATCAGACCTATTACCTATAAAGGTTATTTCGCTAACTATGAAGACCTGAATGGAGATGGAAAAAGACTAGAATCAAAGAGAGAAGGTATAACTCTTATTAAAATAATCAAATCAAAAAATTTCAATTCAACAAAGATTTGTCAGTGATAGAGGTAATGTGGGTCTGAATTAATTTAAATAGTTGCGTTAGAGAAAAGTAGGAGATAAGTTTAAGGGATACTGGGAAACTAGAAGCAATAAGTATTTTCAAGTGACCGTATGAAGAAAGGGGTAATCAAACATTTAGTATAAGAAACAGAACTAAAATATGTTTGAAATATAATAAAGAAGAATATCAAAGAAGAGTGGGAATATAAGACAGTACTGAGGGTTACTGGAGAAGAGAGAATAGGATTTTAGTTGGAAATCTTGTGTGCCACATGCCAAGTCTTAATTCATATTAAGAAAAAATGAAATTTGTAATTAGGAAGAAAACCAATGATGATTGTTGTTGCTTCATTAAATCTGGCTTTATATTTTTTATGCTTTCTTATAGTGATGATTTAATTCTGATAAGATACTGTTTATCACAGGGTGTACTTTTAAGTAGACTGTTTTTTTTTTCTCTCCATGTTCTCTAGCCTACACTAATCGCTTTCTTCCCTGAGATGCTGGTTCATATCGGTCAGTGTACGAGAATCTATATAATACTTGACTGTTTTTCAAATTTTTAACCATATATCTCTTTACTCGGATCACTTTGGCACTGGAATGCTTTAGCTCAGCCCTTTGGCACATTGATTTGTGCAATAAACATCTCTATGATTTATTGTTTTGTCAGTAGTCTTGTGATGTCAACTCGTGTGCTTGCAGTGATTGCTGAAAATGTGTCTTCCCCGTTGAAAATAGAACGTTCAAATCACTCACATGGAAGAGTTAGGCTTCTGATTTGTTATCTTGTAATAGGATGCAAGAAGATGGAATCATTATGAAAGTGGTAGACGATTTAATTCATTCATTTCTTGATGAAATGCTTTGATGTTATGTACACAACTTGCCATAGCGCTCAGAGAATTCATATAAGCATAAAAGGATAGTTCCTAGCCTGGAACAGTCCAGAGTCATAAAGACAGATAAGTGACATTTTTATTGATAGCAACAAGGACTGAAGGGTAGGTTGCACCAACTGGATAATCACATTCACCTCTGTGCATTTAATTACGTTTAATGCACTTTTTTTGAGCACCTATTATTTATCTTGTACTCAGTGCTAAGGATTCTGAGACCAAATATATACCTGTGCATGGACAAGTGTGAAATGTCTACAGAGTAAACACAAAGTTATTAATATCAATTAAGTAATAAATCATGGTTACTTGGATTGATAATCATGATATTAAGCATAGTATGTGTCAACTTGGTTTGCACAGCTAAGTCTTTTTAGCTGAAGGTCTGTGTCCTAGGTATCTGAAGCAGCAAAAAAAAAACAATTACCAAACTTTTAAAGTACGAGAATTTTTCTGAATATCAAAAAAATTCTCTCAAATCCACATCATAGTAAAAGAAGATCAAGGTGATAATCTATACTATGAATACTTACTTAAACATTCTGAACAAGAATGAACAAGAAGATCTCAAGAAATTTGGGTTCTCAGATCAGGAATCGTTGGTCAAGAATATCTGCTAATCTAGATCTGCAAATTGTTTTGACTATTTTTGCTGAACAAGCATTCAGTTTTTATATTTAATTGAAAGAATGAAATTAAAAATTAACTTTAAGTAGTAATTAACAACACAGAGGTAGAACTAGAAGCAACTTTAAATTCTATTAAATCACCCCCTACTTTTTACACATAAAGAAACTAAGCTCCAATTAACAAAGATAGATAGATAATAATCAACATAATGTTTTAAAGTTTATACAATATTTTACCAACATTATCTCATTTGATCCTCACAACAACCTAAGAGGTAGACCCTGTTGTTATCTCAATTTTACTGTTGAGAAAACTGAGGCTGAGTTAAGTGACTTGTCCAAGATAACACAGTTTTTACGTCTCTGGAGCAAGATTTGATATGGAGCATTTTTTAAAAAGTGCTTACTATTTTCCAGATATTGTGCTCAATACCTGGAATAAAAAAAAACAAAAACAATAAAATGTTCTCAAGGGTTATTCTCTATAGTAGAACAAGACAAAACGTACATGAGAGCTGGAAAATAGGGGAAGGCAGGAAGGAGAGTGCACATTCATGGGGGAAAGGGGTGATATGCATCCAGTGTAGGATTACAGCAGAACAGTATGGTGGGAGGTTGATCCTGAGAGTGAATTAGATGTGAAGAAAGAGCAAATGACTTATGACACCTCTATTTTCAAAAGAAATTGAAATTTCAGTTTTCAAAATAATTTACCTGTGGGGTCACAGCATGACATGCTTTCAACTTACAGTTTAATTTAATTCACGATTTTTAGGCCAAATAGATTTCCTCAACATTGCATTTAAAATACTTTGTGATGTTTAAAAGACTTTTCAACCTTTCACATTTTCTTTATAAAACACAAGGCTTTTCCCCCATATTATCATGTAATCGAGGGTATTCAATCAAAATTGTAACTTCATTGAAGTTTTCTTCTTTACAGAGACTTTTTTGGAATCTTGAAGTTAATCAAGTTTATGGAGCTGAAGAATCACTCTGGGCTAAATGAGTTTATCTTGTTAGGACTCACCAGTTCTTGGGAACTTGAGATTTTCTTTTTTGTGATATTCTTCCTGGCCTATGCATCAATTTTGGTCGGAAACAGTCTCATTATACTGATGGTGGCTTTTGACTCTCGTTTGAATTCCACCCCCATGTACTTTCTCCTTGCCAATCTCTCTTTCCTTGATATGACGCTTTCCACTGTTACTGTCCCCAAGATGATCACAGACTTCTTCAGGGAGAGAAAAACTATCTCTTTATGGGGTTGTATGGCACAGATATTTTTTGTTCACCTCTTAGGGGGCAGTGAGATGGCTCTTCTAATAGTCATGGCTGTTGATCGCTATGTTGCGATATGTAAACCCCTCCACTACACAACAATCATGAACTGGAAAATGTTGGTAAACAGTGTGCTGCTTTCATGGGTTGTTGGTTTTGTGCACACGATGAGCCAAATGGCCTTTGCTGTAACCTTGCCTTTCTGTGGTCCTAATGTGATTGATGACGTATTTTGTGACCTTCCACTGGTTATAAGCCTTGCCTGTACTGAAACCTATATCTTAGATCTTCTTGTCATTGCCGACAGTGGTCTGCTCTCACTGATTTCTTTTGTCCTTTTGCTTAGCTCTTATATTGTTATCTTGATCACTGTCCAGAGACGTTCCTCAAGTGGGCTTTCTAAGGCTCTGTCCACATTATCTGCTCACATCACAGTGGTGATTCTCTTTTTTGGGCCAAGTATTTTAATCTATGCTTGGCCAGTTAGTAGCTATGCATTGGATAAATTTCTTTCAGTGTTTTTCTCTGTTGTCACTCCTCTCTTAAATCCAGTTATCTACAGTTTGAGGAATCAGGAGATGAAAGCAGCCATGATTAGACTGAGGAGCCAGCACATCAATTCTAGGCCTACCTCCTAGTTAAGGGTCCTTAAACTAGGGTCCACAGTCTTCTGACGAAGTCTTGGACAGTTTTCAGGGAAGTCCATGACCTTTTATGGGAAGAAAACACATTTTATTTTCATCATTATCTTACTGAATTCAACAATTTAAAAATATTATTCTGACAAAGGTTCCATAGGCTCCATCAGAGAGCCAAAGCCTAAAAACCACCAGACTAGACCATGCTAATGTTAAAGACAATTTCTGCTGTATAACCAAGATAAATTTTTTTCTTCGAGTGTTTGTAATTCATTCATAAATGCATCAACTTTTAATAAATAAAAAATGAATTATATATGTATATATGTACATATACGTAGATAGATATGTCTCTGTATATCTATGTGTATATGTACATATACACAGAAATATATATACATATACATATATATAACTATATGTATATATATATATATATATATATATATATATATATATATATATATATATATATATAACTATCTATCATTACTTGTTTGAATTTTTTGGTTTTTTGGTTCGATATCTTTTTTATAAGTTTGTTCATTTAAATGAAAAAAATAACTAAAATTAATTCAATTTTGAGATTTTAAATTGTAACAAAGTCCTAGCAAATTTTGAATACAAAAATTCTCCTTGATGAAGCGATTTCTAATCTCTGTATTCTAACTTCTCAAATGTTATTTTCTTTTGTTGTTGCCTTTAACAGACCTGGTTTATAGGCTCACCATTAAAAGAGGAAACGAATGATTTCTGTAATCATTGGGTAATTCTTGAAAAACAGAAGCTCTCTATAAGGAATGAGAGCTGGGGACAGAGAATTGCTTATTATCTTTAACTAGAGTGATGATGTAATTATATGTTACTAAGTAATGTTGAACAGCCTAGGGGTAAGAATTTCAAGGGTCATTTGAGTTCACCTCATACATACGATGCAGGCAGATTTCAAAGGGACTATGCTAATTAGGAGGCAAGAAGTTTTATTTATCATTCTGAATAAACAAATCCAAGGTACTTAGAAAAACAAAGTTGGAGGACTGCTCGGGTTATATGCTGCTTCTGTTATGTCATTAAAAGAAATTTAGAAAATGGAAATTCGTTTAAACTTATTTTTTACCCTAATGGATCCATAGAAGACTAAATATAAGACCATAAGCATTGCCATGGTATACCACACTCATTGTGCATAGTTCCTGTGCCACCCAAGAGCATTCAAGGCAAAGCTGAACTGTCCTTTACGCTACAAATTTCAACAATTTTCAAGTATTTTAAATCCATCCCAGTCTCCCTCAGCATCCAAGAGATTTAGCATATTTTCGGTCGAGTAGTAAGCATGTTAAACCAACCAGTAGAAGACATTAAGAAACATCAGTCAGGAAGAGATAATCTAGACAGAACAGGTGGCTAATAATATGCCACAGAGACATAAAGAATGATGAAGGTCTAGAAAAGTTATCACAGTCGGCATTTGGGAAATCATTGGTAATTTTGGAGGGGGCAATTTAAGTTGAGTAATGATGTCTAACTGTAGATCCAAAGGGTTGAGAAGTATAAAATAAACATACACACACACACACACACACACACACACACACAAGACAGAAAGAGACAAAAATGTAAATGGTTTGTTCTAGGATTTTGTATATTAAAGGGAGGTGAAATTAAGGTCATACTATGAAAAAAGGTAAAGTGAAGGGAGGACTTTAAGGATGCGAGAGACATAGTCACAAGAAATACCATATTTAGTAATACCATGATATATTGTCAGTGGTGTAAAGGATATTTTAGAGCAGAGTATTAGTCTTCCATCCTAGATACTTGAAAATTTGAGAATATATCCAACCTGTACTAATATTTCTTAGAAAGCCATAATGAATCTAGCAGTCATATATTTTACTACCACATCAATTCTTTTGAGTATCAGGTAGTACTATCTCTTGAGAATATTAAATACCCAGAGTTTATTATGTGATTGCTGAGTTTTGCTTTCCTTTAAACTATTTATAGTTATAGTTACAATCCCAAACTTTATATGTAACTACAATGGCCAACCTTGAACATGAAGAAGAGAGGAGCAAAATTTACCTCCCTCCTGTCTGAAGAGTTGGGGGTTTATGTGAATAGATTGGTCAATGTGCCAGCAGATTTTCTTACTATATTAATTCATTTTGATGATCAACATGTACTTTCATTTTAAAAAAATGATAACTGTAAGACTGTACGGGGAGAATAACATATTTGAAAATGAAGGGAACTTAAAAATCAAAAATTGCAATGATTTTTTAAGGGTAAACTAGGTACATGGATCTTATTTTGTATCTTCCCACATATCCACATGATGATCACTTCTATTTTAACAGCAATTCCTACCCAACGTCCAATATCTAATTTTAAAAAAAGACTTTCTCAAGTATAGAAGGAGATAATATATTTCTAAAAACCCACCCACAGACTTATTAAGTGGAAGAGCTAGAATTCAAACCCATGTCTTTCAACATGATACAAGGTTATTACATTTAATATATAGATCATTTCAGTTTAAGGTGTTATATATACATACATGCATATATATACATATGTATATACGTAGGTGTTTATACACAGATATGCATACATATATATATATATATATATATAATATGCATATATATGTATACACACACACATAAACAAAACTGAATCCAATCATACCTTAACCTAAACACTCTTGACAAATATCAGTGATCATATCAAATGTGAATGGAAATATTTCCCCCAAAGGCTCATTTCTCCTCTCTTTGTATATCCCCACGAACAACATTCTTCAGTACCACAAATGACAACCAAAATTAAAGTGACTGTTATAGAAATTGAAGCAAATTGTTAGCCAAGTTGCATCAGAACTAGATCACCCAAAAGGAGAAGAAAGAAAGCAATGAAGACAAACTAACTAGACTCAAAGTCACCCAACTTCCTTGCTGTGACCACACCTAAAAGTCATATTTGATGATAGAAGTTGATGTTGCAAAATTTAATCTCCAAAAGTTCCTTCCCAACTTTGCAGCAATATCCAGCAAAATAAAATTTTTTTGAATCACCCTCTGGACATGACTGAGTCTCCTTATATTTTGTTAGACAACAATAATGAATTATATGGAAAATCCCCACAAAAATATTTACAGAACTTCAGTACCCAGATCTTCCTTAACAGACTATAGGTGCCAATACTCCCTAACAGTATTTTCCCACACAGCTCATTGTTCACATTTTGAACTGGGAAGTCTCGTCATCAGGACTTGTGTTTTAGGAATATTAGTGAAGCAAGGGTGTACAAAATATGTCAGAGAGAGAGGGAAGTAATGTAGACTGTGAAAGCAAGAAACCATGCAAACATTTCAGAATATCTTCAGAAATATGCTGGTGAATTTCTTTTCATGAATCTTTCCCGATGACTTAAAAATGAAGTACATTACATATTTTTTTCAAAATTTCACATCAGAATAGTGTAGACAGTCCCCTTACTAAGCAAAGTAATCGATTACTACTCCTTCTTCATCTTTTGCTTAATTTATCCATAAATGTGGGAAGTCAGTCAGTCAATAAGCATTTATTTAAGAACTTACTATGTGCCAGGCACTGGGCCTAAAGAAGACAAATTTTTTTTAATTTTTCTTAAATGTTAGTTGCTGTCCTCAATGAGATCAAATACTAAAAGAGGAAACAATATGCAAATAAACATATACTTCGAATATTAGCCCACACTTCTGTATATACACCATGTCTATTGTAAGATAGCTGCTTTCAAAGTTTGAATGATTAGGGAGCAGTGGTGGCACTGCCAGGGCACGAATCAGATTGTTCTTGACTATTTGAACCTGAAAACTTGGGTAAATACATACATCTATATGATTATATGTACATACATGCATGCAGGCATAGGTACTTATATACCGACACATATGTGTATAAATAATTTATTCAAGTAAAATTTGCTAAACACATATATATCTATATATGAATGTGAGTATGCATATATGTGTGTGCACACACATGTATAATGTTTTATGCATAGTATATAATCTAGTTATGGGCCTTGTGATCTGATGGTTTGTCATTTAATTGTGTCACTTTCCAGCATGTCTGTACGTATATATATATTATATATATATATATATAATATATATGTGTGTGTGTACATGTGTGTCTACATGCATGCACACTGTCTATACACGTATAATTATATACAAATATGAATATATACATACATACACACATATACAAAGGTATCTCCATATATATGTGCATAGATATACATATCAACTTATCTATATCTACATCTATATCTCCATATTATCTATTTATCTATTTTTAATGTTTATTTCCTTTATTTTTGGCTCTATATTGAAATGCTTACAGTTTGTTGTGACTTCTGTGGATTGCAAAATCAATAAAAGACAGCCAGTTATGCTTTACATCATTATTTTACACAAAGCAAATAGAAAAATGTTGTATTATCTAATTTTCTATTTAAAAAAATTTCCTACAGGCATAGAGAAGAAAGGTGGAAAATCACTAAGTAAAGCATATGCATAAATAAAGAAATATTTCTTTTTTCTTTTATTAATTTTATTTTCCACGTTCTACAAGCACTACCATATAACTTGGATTTTTCCCCTCTCTCCCTCCTCCCTCCTTCCCCTCCCTCCTCAGACAGCATACAATTTTATATAGGTTCTTCACCTACATTCTTATTAAATACATTTTAACTATAGTCATGCTATGGAGAAGAATTAAAATGAATGGGAGAAATCATATAACAAACCAAAATGTAATACACACACACACACACACACACACACACACACACACAAGATCTGCTATATTCTAGGATTGAATTCCATAGTTCTTTCTCTGGTTTTGGAAGGCATTTTCCCTGAAAATACCATGGGAAGTTTTTTTATGTCCTTGCATTGCAATGATGTTCCAAGTCTACCAGGAGAAACTCTTGAACACTATGGTCGTTGCCGTGCACAGAATTCTCCTGGTTCTGCTCCTTTTGCTCAGCAACAGATTGTATAAGTCTTTCTAGGCCTCTCTGGAGTCTTTCTGTTTATCATTTTTTATAACAAAATATTATTCCTTTGCATTCATATACCATAATTTATTCATCATTGATGGGCATTCCCTTGATTTCCTGTTTTTGGCCACCACAAAGAGTGCTGCTATAAATATTTTTGAACATGTGGGTACCTTTTCCATTTTTATGATCTCTTGGAAATACAGTCCCAGAGCACTATTGCTGGATCAGATATACATATTTTTGTAGCCCTTTGGGCATAGTTCTAAATTGCTCTTCAGAATGGTAGGATCAGTTTACAG
Organism: Potorous gilbertii; assembly: GCA_028658325.1. NCBI lineage: Eukaryota > Metazoa > Chordata > Mammalia > Diprotodontia > Potoroidae > Potorous > Potorous gilbertii. Next base: position 11,526,294 of record CM053774.1, on the reverse strand, counting down.
CTTCACCAACAATACATTAGTGTTCCAACTCTCCCATATCATCTCCAACATTTATCATCTTTCTGTTCTGCCATGTGTAGTATTTATAATGCTCAAAACGACTTAGTCATTCAAAGATGTTCTTAAAACAATAACGTTGTTACTGTACTCATTTACATCTCTCTCTCTCTCTCTCTCTCTCTCTCTCTCTCTCTCTCTCTATCTATCTCTATCTCTCTCTCCTTCTCTCTCTCTTTTCCCAGATGCCTCAGAGTGACTCATTACTAAATGACCAAACTACCAGATTACCAAAACCATAGTTAGGAATTCTAGTAGAAGCAAAGAGCATGGGGGCCTAAGGAGATTGGTGAGACCTCTGGGAAAAACTATCAGGTTGTTTGTGGAGTCCCTGCCAAGAAAAGATCAAGGTGAGCCTAGATCAGTGAGGATCTGGAGCCCATGTTGGGCCACCCACAGTGGCTTCAATTCCATTGTTACTCCTTGGAATATTACTCCAAGACATTCAGGTTTCTATTCATGTTCAGCTAGGCAGGGAACACCTAACACCTTTAGTGCCACCAAAGCCCCAGGCATGAGCAAAAGATAAGGCACAGTGACGGTGACTTCGATTTGTCCTGTGATTTAGTGACATTATGATTACAAAGCCATTTTTAGAATTCCAGGAACTTTAGACTTCATCAGATTTAATTCTTTCCTTTTTATTTTACTGACGAGAAAAATAATACCTCAAGAAACTAAACGACTTGCCCAAAGTCACAGAGGTAACACGTGGTAGAGATATGATTTAGACCTGGGTTCTCAGAATCCTCCTTTTTTCTTTTCCTGCCAAACTAATCTGGCAGCCTTCGGAAAATGTGGAAAATGTGGTAATAAGATATTAGATGCTAGTTGCATATTGGTGTCAACTCAAACTGGCTGACAAGGGCTGATTGTTAAATATTTAATGTGAGCATTTACACCTTGAAAATCGGCAAAATATTGAAATGAGTCATGATCACTACTTTGTTGATTGCCTAGATTTGCAAAAGTGAAGGAAAAATTTTAATAATGCGGGATAAACATAAAGTGTGTTTTGTGTATTTTCCTCCCGAGCAAAAGAGGTAATTATTAATCATTTGCCAGCACACTCCTGGCTAGTGGTCATTGGAGGACAGAAAACTGAAGTGCAGTTAAGCGAGAAAAGAGTTACTTACACAACGGATATGGTTGAGCCATGACCTGTGGATGACTGATTGGAAAAGAAACAAGGGAATAAATATACCTCTCAGAAATGCCAGGTTCATGGAATAAAGTCCAGTTTTCTTTCTCCTAGTTATGTTTTTTGTCTCTCCCATAGGTAGATTCATAAACTGTTTGAAGTAGATTTTTTCTCTGATAGCTTCTTCATCTGAAGTGGTAAGAGAAATATGGAGGGCAGGTTTTAACATCACAGAATTAAATCCACAATGTATTTTAGAGACTTTTAGTTCAACCTTTTCATTTTCAATATGGGGATTATGAAATCCATAGAAGTAAATGGACCTGCCCAAGATCATAAAAGTAGTCATTTGCATAGCTAGGATTTGAACACAGGGATTCCAGTTCCAAATGCAGTGCATTGCCTTTTGCCACCCTATTCCAAAATGAAAACAGAAACTAAGAAATCATTATGCGAAAGTTACACATTCCCAGGCACATGGAGTGTTCACTTTTCTCCTTTGATCTATCGTCTCTACCTCAGCAACTCCATGTTGTTCACAATTAGGGTCAAAATAACAACTCTTTTCGTTATTCTTTCTGCCTTTTGAAAGATTAAGATTTCAATAAAGCAAGTCACATGTTTGTCAGACACTTCAATTTTGAAAGAGGCAGAGATTGAGAAGATGTTTAGATAACTGAGTTCCTCTGTCATTACAGTAATAAGATGGGGTATTAGGTCTACGATCTGCTTCCCAAATTCTTTATCTAATTTCTCCCTTCCCCTAAGGGAACCGCTTTATATGCCCATGACAATATCATTCTATTTTTTCTGTGAATGAGTCTGACCCAGGTACTCACTAGTATGACTTCTCCTTCATGTTCCTAGATTTTCTCATAAGATTAATATATTTTTTTTAATGTATAATGCTTACTTTACCAACCCTTTCATCAATTTTGTTCCTGGAATGCACTCACACCTTTGCAGTACTTTATGGAATCCTTCTCTTCCTTTAAGAGTCAGCTCACATACTTAAAGCCTTCCCTGAGCCTCCCTCCTTAACTTCAGTGTATTTGCATATATTCTCCATTTATTAGCATGGAAGAATGAGAGGCAACATAGAATAGAGAATATAGAGCTGATTTCAAAGCAAAGAAGATTGGGTTTCAAGGACTGCCTTTGATATCTATTCGTTGCATGATCTTGGCTAAATCACTTGACCTCTGGTGACCTGATTTCGTCCCTAAAAGACTCCAAATTTCAGAATAGATTTCAGCTTGCAAGAGTCCTAGAGTTTCTTTCTCTGGGAATTTCCTCTATTCAGAAAATCATAGGACATGTTCCTATGTCAATACGTACATATACTGCCTACTTGTCAGTGCATTTCTGGAGAATCGGGTTTCTTTTATTCATTATAATCATATCACTAATGACTACCATGGTGCTTGGCAGTTAGTGTATATTTAATAGATACTTCTTGATTGATAGATAATTTTGAATAAGGCGTATCCTTTCAGAGATATGTTCTGGCCTTTAGTAAAATTTTATTGAGTCTAGGGAAAACTGATGGGTTCAAATGTATCTTGATGAATTACAATCTCTGTTTCTTTTAAGTCATTTCTCAGAAATAGAGTATTTAAATATTTTGCACCAGGTGTGTGGTGGCCTTTGAATGCCAGGAGAATGTAAGTAGCACAACGGACAGAGCAGAGGCCTAGAACCAAAAAAGGCCTCAGATACTAGCTGTGTGACCTTGGGTAAACCATTTGATCTCAGTTTCTTCAACCATAAAAGGGAGATAACAACAGCACCTGCCCAAGGTTGTTTTCAGTTTCAAATTAGGTAATATCTGTAAAGCACATGAAGTAGTAACTAGCACATAGTAGATACTGAAAAAATGTTTATTTCCATCCTTCCTGTTTTTATATTTTATTCTTTAGATGGTAAGGAATCACTTAACTTTTGGAAGCTCCGAAATGATATGGTCACATATTTATATTGCAAATATATTCCAGTTTACCTAACATCACCCTTGATAATATTTACAGAGACTGTAATTTTTTAATAGGTAATAATACTGTACGTGGATCTAGTCTGGATCATAATTGCTATACCAATGAGAATTGTGTTCAGTCAAAATCATAACCATTCAACAAAATCTGAAATACACATGACAAAGTTAGCTCCTTAAAAATTTGTGAATTTAATATGGATACAATGCAACTTGGGGGAAAGGCTGCATTCTCTCCCACAATTCTATTAGAAATATTTAGAAGAATACAACAGGTTTACTCCTGTTCAGGACACTCAAACCATAATGACTAATCCTTCTAGGCCAGATCAAAACTGTTTTTCTCATGGGAGTGGGGGACAGGGATGAGACAAGCAAGAAATTACCTTGTTGAGTTTCCCAATATGGACACAACAAGAGCTGTGACTACACACTGGGTTAAAAAGAGCCCCCAGACATACACGCAAAGGCCTGATATCCTGAAAAGAACAGAGCAGGTGCCAACTGGCATCTCTGCCAGTCACTATCAAGTTCTGGGGAATATTGTTTTCCTCTTCTTTTTCCCCCTTCAATTTTTTTGGGGGGTAGAAGTGATGTTTTACATATTATTTTGTTTTTTTATTTAAATTTATTTATTTAAGTTTGTAAAATTAATTTCCACAAAATTTTGGGTTACAAATTTTCTCCCCATTGCTTCCCTCCCACCACCCCAAAACGGCAAGCATTCTAATTACCCCCATCACCAATCAGTCCTCCATTCTAACATCCCTCCCTGTCCTTATCACCATCTTCTCTTTTGTCCTTTAGGGCAAGATAAATTTCTACACCCCATTACCTGTATTTCTTATTTCCTAGTTGCAAGAAAAATGCCCAAGAGTTGTTCCTAAAACTGTGAGTTCCAACGTCTCTTCATCCCTCCCTCCCCATCCATTCCCATTAGGAAGGCAAGTAATTCAATATAGGCTATATTTGTGTAGTTTTTCAAATGACTTCCATAATAGTCGTGTTGTGTAAGACCAACTATATTTACCTCCATCCTCTCCTGCCCCCCATTTCTTCTATTCTCTTTGATCCTATCCCTCCCCAAGAATGCTGCCTCCTCCCACTGCCCTCCCTTCTATTATGCCCCTCACCCTACTTATCCTTTACTCCCCTAATATCCTGTATTGTAAAATAGATATTCATAACAAAATGAGTATACATTTTATTCCTTCCTTTAGTCGAACGTGATGAGAGTAAATTTCATGTTTTTTCTTTCACCTCCCCACTTTTTCTTTCCACTGAAATGTCTTTTAATTGCCTCTTTTATGGAAGATAATTTGCTCCATTTCATTTCTTCCTTTCTCCACGAATGTATTTCTCTCACTTCTTGACTTCATTATTTTAAGGTATGCTCCCACCCTATTCAATTCATCCTGTTCTCTCTCTCTCTCTCTCTCTCTCTCTCTCTCTCTCTCTCTCTCTGTGTGTGTGTGTGTGAGTGTGTGTGTGTGTGTATGTGTATATGTAATCCCACCAACTACCCAGATACTGAAAAAAGTTTTCAAGAGTTAAGATTGTCTTTCCATGTAGGAATGCAAATAGTTCAACATTAGTGAGTCCCTTATGACTTCTCTTTACTGTATACCTTTTCATGTTTCTCTTGATTCTTGTGTTTGAAGGTCAACTTCTCTTTTAAGCTCTGGTCTTTTCATCATGAATGCTTGACAATCCTCTATTTCATTGAAAGACCATTTTTTTCCCATGAAGTATTATGCTCAGCTTTGCTGGGTAGGTGGTTCTTGGTTTTAGTGCTGGTTCCTTTGACTTCTGAAATATCATATTGCATGCCCCTTAATGTAGAAGCTGCTAGATGTTGTGTTATCCTGATTGTAGTTCCACAATACTTGAATTGTTTCTTTCCAGCTGCTTGCAATATTTTTTCCTTGACCAGGGAACTCTGGAATTTGGCCACAATGTTCCTGGGAGTTTCTATTTTTAGATCTCTTTCAGGAGGTGATCGGTAGATTCTTCAATATGTATTTTGCCCCCTGGTTCTAGAGTATCAGGGCAGTTTTCCTTGATAATTTCGTGAAAGATGAGGTCTAGGAACTTTTCTTTTTTTAATCAAGGCTTTCAGGTAGTTCCATAAATTTTAAATTGTCTGTTCTGGATCTATTTTCCAGGTCAGTTGTTTTTTCCAGTGAGATATTTCACATTATATTCCATTTTTTCATTCTTTTGTTTTTGTTTTGTGATTTCTTGGTATCTCATAATGTCATTAGCCTCCATCTGTTCCATTCTAATTTTTAAAGACCTATTTTCTTCAGTGAGCTTTTGAACCTCCTTTTCGATTTGACTAATTCGTTTTTGAAAGTGTTCTTCTCCTCGTTGAATTTTTGAACCTTTTTGCCAATTGAGTTAGCCTATTTTTAAAGGCGTTCTTTTCTTCAGCATTCTTTTGGGTCTCTTTTAGGAAAGTGTTGACCCTCTTTTTATACTTTCCTTGCATCTCTCTCATTTCTCTTCCCAATTTTTTCTCCACTTCTCTTACTTGATTTTCAAAATCCTTTTTGAGTTTTTCCATGGCCTGAGCCCATTTAATATTTATTTTGGATGGGGGCAGAGCCAAGATGGTGGAGCAGAAAGACTCACCTATGCTAGGTCCGAAACCACAGCCCATGGATTTCCCCTAAAAAGAACTCCCAACAAATTCTGGAAGAGCAGAAGCCACGCAGTAACAGAGTGAAGGAGATTTTTGTTCCAGAGAGCCCTGAAAAAACTACCCCAAAGTTCCATTCTGCCCCGGACCAAAGTGGAGCCCATCCCTCCACACCCTGGCCACACGGAATGGAGAGGAACAAGCAGATCCAAGCAGGCTTCAGGGACAAAATCTCCAGCGGCCACGAAGGTCCCTCCACCCACGGACTCACAGGTCAGTGACAGAGACGGATTTAGAGGGGAGTGGGGTGTCTACGGGACTCGGACACCCTCGTGAGGCGGTGGGGGTGGCGGCAGCAGCAGCAGCAG
>CM053774.1:11497232-11519597 GCA_028658325.1 Potorous gilbertii | reverse complement strand
AAAGCATGAAAAACGGGTCAATACCTTAATAAAGGAGGCCCAAAAAAACACTGAAGAAAATAACACCTTGAAAAATAAGCTAACTCAATTGGCAAAAGATGTTCAAAAAGCCAATGAGGACAAGAATGCTTTCAAAAGCAGAATTAGCCAAGTGGAAAAAGAGGTACAAAAGCTCATCGAAGAAAATAGTTCTCTCAAAATTAGAATGGAACGGATGGAGGCCAATGACTTTCTGAGAAACCAAGAAATCACAAAACAAAACCAAAAGAATGAAAAAATGGAAGAGCATGTGAAATATCTCATTGGAAAAACAACTGACCTGGAAAATTGATCCAGGAGAGACAATTTAAAAATTATGGGGCTACCTGAAAGACATGATAAAGAAAAAAGAGCCTAGACATCATCCTTCATGAATTTATCAAGGAAAACTGCCCTGATATTCTAGAACCAGAGGGCAAAAGAAGTTTCAGGAATCCACCTATCATCACCTGAAAGAGATCCAAAAACAGAAACTCCTAGGAAGATTGTGGCCAAATCCCAGAGTTCTCAGGTCAAGTAAAAAAGTATTGCAAGCAGCTAAAAGAAACAATTCCAGTATTGTGGAAATACAATCAGGATAACACAAAATCTAGCAGCTTCTACATTAAGGGATCGAAGGGCGTGGAATAGGATATTCCAGACGTCAAACTAACTAGGTCTAAAACCAAGAATCACCTACCCAGCAAAACTGAGTATAATACTTCAGGGGAAAATATGGTGTTTCAATGACATTGAGGACTTTCAAGCACTCTTGATAAAAAGACCAGAGCTGAAAAGAAAATTTGACCTTCAAACAAAAGAACGAGAAGAATCATGAAAAAGTAGACAGCAAGGAGAATTCACTAGGGACTTACCAAAGTTGAACTGTTTACATTCCTATATGGAAAGACAATATTTGTAACTCCTGAAATTTCTCAGTATCTGGATAATTGGTGGGATTACACGCACACATACACACACACATTTACAGGCATGCATGCACACACACACCTACGCACATGCACGCACACACAGAGATAGAGCACAGAGTGAACTGAATAGGATGTCATCACATCTTAAAAGAAATCAAGGTAAATGGCGAGAAAGAAATGTAGTGGGAGGAGACAGGGTGAAATGGAATGGGATAATTTATCTCATAAAAGAGGCAGGCAGGAGTCTTCTTAGTGGAGGGAAAAAGAAGAGAGCTGAGAAAAAAAACATGAAGATTACTCTCATCACATTCGACAAAAGAAAGGAATAAAATGCACACTCATTTTGGTATGAAAACCTATCTTACAATACAGGAAAGTGGGGGAGCAGGAGATAAGTAGGGTAGGGGTTTGATGGAAAGGAGGGCAATGGGAGGAGGGATCAATTTGAAGTCAACACTCTTGGGAAGGGACAGTATCTAAAAAGAGAATAGCAAGAATGGGGGACAGGATAGGATGGAGGGAAATGTAGTTACTCTTACACAACACAACTATTATGGATGTCATTTGCAAAACTGCACAGATATGGCCTATATTGAATTGCCTGTCCTCCCAAAGGGAATGGGTGGGGAGGGAGGCATGGGGAGAAGCTGGAACTCAAAGTTTTAGGAACATCTGTTGAATATTGTTCTTGCTACTAGGAAATAAGAAATACAGGTAATGGGGAATAGAAAGTTATCTGGCCCTACAGGACAAAAGAGAAGATGGGGTAAGGGAAGGGAGGTATGAAAGGAGAGAGGGCAGATTGGTCATATGGGTAATTAGAATGTTCAGTGTATTAGGGAGGGGGGAGGGGCCAAATGGGCAGAAAATTTAGGAACCCAATATCTTGTGAAAATGAATGTAAAAAGTTAAATAAATAAATTTATTAAAAAAAAATATTTGTTTTGGATGTTTGTTATATGGAAGCCTTGACTTTTATGTCTTTTCCTAATGGTAGGTGTTGTTCTTTCTCATCTGACAGGATGGGAGAAGGTATCTGTTCACCAAGAAAGTAACCTTCTATAGTGTTATTATTTTCCCCTTTTTTGGGCATTTTCCCCAACCAGTTCCTTGACTTTTGGGTCCTTTGTCAAGAGTAGAGTATATTCTGGAAATCTGTGAGATCTCGGTTCCTCCAACATGGCACAATCAAGCATGTACTGATCTGGGCTCAGAGAAGGATTTATGTGCCCAGAATCTTAGCAGTTACCTCTCCACAGCTACCTGGCCTCCATTTCTGCCAAGTCAGCACTGGTGGTTGATTTTCAGATAAGTTGGATGGGCAGGGCTGCCATTCAGTGTGAGACAAGGACCAGCTTTCCCAGGGCCTCCACACAGGGCTAAGGCAAGACTCAGCTCCTCAGTGGCTCCAGGATTTTTTTATGCTCCAACAATAAGTGCTGCAGCTGTGCCTGCTCATTGTGGCCTCTGAGGCGGCTGCCTGCTGCCAGGGCAGCAGGCCTTAATGGCCAGCTGAAAAAACTCCATCACTGACCTTTGGCACCTGTGTGTTTAGGGCTCTGCTGACCTGCTGCTGCTGGAACTGGGAATTCTGTGGCTAAAGATTCTGCCCCCAAGGGCTGTTCGCAGAACTGTGTGCCACAGCCACCGCTGAGCTGGGATCAGCTCAGCATCTACTGCAACAGACTTTTCCTGTGGTCCTTTCAGGTCACCCTGGGCTGGAAATTTCCTCCACTCTGTTGTTCTCAACTTCTGCTGCTCCAGATTTTGTTAAGAGTCTCTCTCTCCAGGTCTTTTATGGGCTGTGTGGGGAGAGCCTCTGTATCTGTGTCTTTTGTACTCTACCATCTTGGCTCTGCCACAGTCCCCCTTCAATATTTAGATTTAAGTGATGAATCCAGGAAGAAATGGATGTAGGTATGGGAGAGGGTAAGGAAAGAGTTGATTCTAACCCAAAATGCTTGTAGAAATATATGCAATGCAACAGAAAAATATATAAATAAAATCCATTTAAAAATAAAGATATATTGATTGATTGGTCCTATGTTTACTTTCTACATATACTGATTGGTTTGTTTTTTGCTTTTAATTGTCTATAAAAGTATCTTTACATAGAAACAAAATGACTGGATGACCGAAGGGCTGCTCCAGTAGTTTTGTTTTAATCACTTGGGTTTTGTTCATAACCATTTATGTGTATGCACATATATGCCTTATGTCAATAGGCACTTATAATTGTCTGGATTATGACCTCATTTAAACATTGATTTTATAGTGGTCCATCCATTCCCTTTAAGTGAGATAAGCTTAAATGCCTTTAGGCTCTCAGCCTTATACTGTAAATTATGAATCTGTGATTACAGTTCTTATACCATTGCACTGTGTAGGAATACATAATCTTCTTTGATCCCAGCACCTGAAATTTTCTGAACTGCATGGGGAATTTGGCCTAGGTCTCATTTTTGGATTCATTTTCTAAAACTTTCAGCCCACGATATCATCTTCTGAAGTATATTATTCATTCTCTAATTTCATGCACAAAGGAATATTCACCTCCAATCATGACTCTTTTCAGATTATCTACTCTATTGAAACTTGCAGGATGCCTAGTGTTTACCAGTGAGTTGGAAATGAAGAACAACTCTGTGCTAAATGAATTCGTCTTTTAGGACACATTAATTCTTTGTGGCTTTGTGACTCTAGGTGAGGTGATTAACATGTGCCTCAAATTCCTCAACTATAAAATAAGGATAAGAATGTCACCGACCTCTTAGGGTTTTAGTGGGGATCAAATTTGCAAATTGTTAAGTATATTGCTTGGCGCACAGTAGATGCTTAATAAGGGCTTGTTCCCTTTCTTTACTCATTTTTTCCCATTCCTGGTACTCTGCACAGTGCTGGACCAAGAGTAGGTGCTTAAGAAAATGAATGATAATATATCCAGGCAGTACACCAGAAAATGTTTGGTACAACCTCTCCAGGTTCTGTCTCTTTTGATAAAATTAGCATCAGGTTATCATGGTTATGAATTTGATTAGGAAGGTGCAGTCTAAATCAGAGGGCAGGGGACCAGTCCTGGAACCTGGAAAACCTGAGTTCAGATCTGACATTAGAGCCTTACAGGCTATGTGATCCTAAGCAGTTAACTTAAGCACTGTTTACCTCAGCTCCATCACCTGTAAAATGGGGATAACAATGCCATCCAAACTGGGCACAGTTTTCTATATATTTGAGAAATGAGTCCCTTTATCTGAGACACTCGTTATAAAAATTATTTCCCAGATTCTGCCTTTTTTTCTAATCTTTGTTCCATTTGTTTTGTTTGTGAAAAGATTTAAATTAACATACTCAGTCATCAGTTTTATATCTTATCATCCTCTCTCTCTTCTCTGGTCATAAATTCTTCCATTTTCCATAAATCTGACAGGTAAATTATTCCATGAGCTCCTAATTTGCTTATAGGCTTTTCCTTTATGTCTACATCATATACTCGTTTTGACCTTATCTTCATATAAGGTATAAGATGTTTGTCTATACTTAGTTTCTATCATATTGTTTTCCCATTCTCCTGACAGTTTTTGTCAAATAGTGAGTTCTTGTCTCAAAATCTTGGGTCTTCGGTTTTATCAAACACTTGATGTCTATAGTCATTTAATATTGAGTGTTGTGTACTAAATCTATTCTGATGAACCACCACACTATTTCTTAGTCAGTATATCACATTGTTTTGATGACTGTCATTTTATAATGTGGTTTGAGATCTAGGCACTTTCATACACTTTTTTAAATTAATTCCCTTGATATTCTTGACGTTTTCTTCTTCCACATGAATTTTGAAATTATGTTTTCTAGGTCTATAAAATATTTTAGTAGTTTTCTTGGGCCCTAAACCCACAGGTACTTCCTTCACAGTTCAGTGATAGGACTTTTATACTTCCCAGTGTTCTCCCGTGGTCCCGGTACCAGGCACTTGGCCCAGTGGCAACAGCAGCAGCAGCAGCAGCAGCAGCAGTGGGACACGGCTAGGAAAGCAGAAATAGGCTAACATGTTGGATAAAGCCCCTGGGGGAGTTGAGAAGCTGATCTGAATCTCAACGCTGAGCACTAGGATTCTCCTCTTGACAAATGATTCAGCAGTCAAGCAACTGGCTGGAAAACGCTAAAAAACGGGGAAAAATAAGACCGTAGAAAATTACTTTCTGGGTAAATGGGTATTTTCTTTCATCTTTTTGTATGAGGAAGAATAAGGCATACTGTCAGAGGAAATCAAGACTTCTGCATCCAGTACCTCCGAAATGAATGTACAATGGACCCAGGCCATGGAAGAGCTTGAAAAGTGAGTCCGTAGCTTGCTAAAGGAGACCCAAAAAATGCTGAGGAATGTAACACGTTTTAAAATAGGCTTACTCAATTGGAAAAAGAGGTCCAAAAAACCAATGAGGAGAAGGCTTTAGAAAGTAGAATTAAGCAAATGGAAAAGGAGGTTCAAAAGCTCACTGAAGAAACCAGTTCTTTAAAAATGAGAGTGAAGTTCAGGGCAGCTAATGACTATATGAAAAAAAAAATATATATATGTATATATTGAAAGAAGCCACTGATTACCTCCTGAAAGAGACCTGACAAGGGAAACTCCTAGGAATATTGGAGCCAAATTCTAGAGTTTCCAGGTAAAGGAAAAAAATATTGCAAGTACCTAGAAAGAAACAATTTGAGCACTGGGGAAATACAATAGGTATAACACAGCATCTGGCAATTTCTATATTAAGGGATCGAAGGGCTTGAAAACTGATATTCCAGAAGTCAAAGGAACTGGGATTAAAACCAAGAATCACCTACCCAGCAAAACTGTGTACAATACTTCAATGGGAAAAAATGGTCATTCAGTAACATACAGCATTTTGGAGTATTCTTGATGAAAAGATCAGAACTGAAGAGAAAAATTGACTTTCAAATACAAGAATCAAAGGAAGCATGAAAACTAAACAGGAAAGAGAAATAATAATGGACTTGCTAAAGCTGAACCATTTACATTCCTACATGGAAAGACAATGTGTGTAACTCTTGAGACTTTTCTCAGAATATGGTTAGATGGGGGGACTATACACACATATACACACAAACACACAAACATAGACAGAGAGCACAGGTTGTGTTGAATCAGAAGGAAAATATATATATATATATATATATATATATATATATATATAGAGAGAGAGAGAGAGAGAGAGAGGGAGAGAGAGAGAGAGAGAGAGAGAGAGAGAGATAAAATTTAGAGAGAGAGAATGATAAGATATAAAACTGATGACTCTGAGTATGTTAATTTAAATGTTTTCACAAACAAAACAAATGGAACAAAGATTAGAAAAAAAAGCAGAATCTGGAAAATAATTTTTATAACGAGTGTCTCTGATAAAGGGACTCATTTCTCAAATATATAGAAAAATGTGCCCAGTTTGCATGGCATTTTTATCCCCATTTTACAGGTGATGGAGCTGAGGTAAACAGTGCTTAAGTTAACTGCTTAGGATCACATAGCCTGTAAGGGTCTAATGTCAGATTTGAACTCAGGTTTTCCAGGTTCCAGGACTGGTCCTCTGCCCTCTGATTTAGACTGCACCTGCCTAACCAAATTCATAACCGTGATAACCTGATGCTAATTTTATCAAAAGAGACAGAACCTGGAGAGGTTGTACCAAACATTTTCTGGTGTACTGCCTGGATATATTATCATTCATTTTCTTAAGCACCTACTATTGGCCCAGCACTGTGCTAAGTACCAGGAATGGGAAGAAAGGAGTAGTTTGGGAGGAGAAAGAGAGAAATGTAATGGGGTAAACTATCACTCATAAAAGAGACAAGAAATATCTTTTTCAACTGAGTAGAAAAGGGAGGGAGGGCAAGAGGAAAAGTGAAGCTTACTTTCCTCACAAATGGTTTAAGGAGGTAAAAATACGCTCACTCAATTTGGTATGAAAATATATCTTACAGATCCAAGCAGGCTTCAGGGACAAAATCTCCAGTGGCCACGAAGGTCCCTCCACCCATGGACTCACAGGTCAGTGACAGAGACGGGTTTAGAGGGGAGTGGGGTGTTTCCGGGACTCGGACACCCTCGGGAGGCAGCGGCAGTGGCAGCAGCCGCCAGAGGCTCCCAGAGCGGGCGGTAAGAGGCTCCCAGAACAGGTAGGAGTTCGGCAGCAGCTTCATTACAAAAGGTCTCTGCATAAATCCCCTGAGGGAACTGAGATTGGGAGGTGACCCTGTAACCACCAAAGAACCTGATTTAATCTTACCCTGAATAGCAGCCAGGCCTGCCGCCAAAAGGCCAAGTATTTAAAACTCAAATTGACGACGGTGAATAATTTCAAGTTAAATCACATACCATACATAAGCAACTAGTTTTACATGTTACATCATATATACATATATAAATACATATTTACCTGTTATGTTTTTATTTATTATACTGATTCATATATTAAAGTTATATATAATTGTATGTCCTATAACTGTATATTATCTTTGATTATATATTATATAAGCAACATGTTCTACATGCTGTATCATTTTAGACAGTTGCAAATATGAAAAACAATGAAGCCGCTTCCTATATGGTATCCAAATGTTAGAGCAGAAGACAAGGCTAAGGTACGTGGCCACAGCACCTAAAAGAATGATTCACTATTCTCTGATCTCGATAAAAATATCTTGCCTCTATACTTTGACTCATGTTATTTTCAATGCTTGAAATATCTTTCAAGGATTCATAGCGGGGCTGAGACAAAATAGTGAGTAGGAAGATGGAGTTGCTCTAGCTCTCCCCACATATCCAATAAAATACCTATAAAATGATTCTAAACAAATTTTATAACAGCAGTCACAAAGTGACAGAGTGAAAGAAATTTCCACCCAAGACAGCCTGAAAGGTCTACAGGAAAGGTCTATCTCACTGGGCTGGGAGTGGAGCACAACCTACCCGGGGCCAGGAGACAAGGACAGGACTGTAGCATACTTCAGGGCGCGGAATCACTTCAGGGCATGGTAGCATCTGGGGTTCTCAGGCAGCTTCAATTTGGAATGAGCAAGCTCTTTCACCTGGGTGAGAGGAGTGTGTGATCTGGCTTCAGCATCAGCCCCATGGTGACAACCACATTGGCAGCAGAAACCACTGTGGCAGTAGAAACCACTGTGGTAGCAAGTGACATTTTTGAAGCCCTTAGCCTAAAGACCTTGGGGTGATTAAGTGGCCAATCAGAATCTCAGTTCTGAAAGGTGGTCCTGGGCAGAGAAGAGCACTGGTATGGTGGAGCTGATGGGGGCTATAGAAAAGAAATCGTACTCACAGCACTAGAGCAGAAAAAAGTGCCTGGGGTTGCTCCTAGACCAGATCTAAGGCAAGTATAGGAGTGAATTTCTCTCGCTTGACTGTGCCACCTTGTAGGAACTGAGAATGTACAGTCCCTGAAGTACACCCTCCACTTGACAAATAACTCTAAACTCAAGTAGCTCCCTCGGGAAATGCCTGTAAAAGGGAAAAAATTAAGACTATAGAAGGTTTTTTTCTTAGTGAAAAGATACTTTCCTCTATCCATTCCTATGAGGAAGAAAAAAGCATACCATCTGAAGAAGACAAAAAAGTGAAGGTTTCTACATCCAAAAACTTAAACAAAAATACGCAATTGTCTCAGGACATGGAAGAGGCCAAAAAACATTTTGAAAATCAAGTAAGAGAGGTGGAGAAAAATTAGCAAGTGAAATGAAAGTGATGCCATAAAATCAAGAAAAACTAGTCCACAACTTGCTAAAGGAGACTGAAAAAATGATGAAGAAAATAACCCCTTTAAAAATAGACTAAACAGAGGAGGAGCCAAGATGGGGGAGTAGAAAGATTCACATATGCTAGCACCGAACCCACAGCCCACGGATCTCCTGGAAAAAGAACTCCCAACAAATTCTGGAGAAGTGGAAGTCTCGCAGAAACAGAGTGAAGATTTCCGTTCCAGGGAGCCCTGAAAAACCGATCCCAAAGGTCTGTCGAACACCGGATGGGAGCGGAGCCCAGCCCTGCCCTGGACACGCAACATGGAGAGGAACAGACCCGAGCAGGCTTCAGGGATGGAATCTCCAGCAGTCATTAAGGTACCTCCATCCACAGACACACAGGTAAGTGATAAAGACGTCTGGACAGGCTGAGAGGGGAGCGGGGTGTCTCCATGACTCGGCCCCCTCAGGAGGCAGCAGCACAGGAAGGGGGCAGCCAGAGGCTCCCAGAGCAGGCAGGAGCTCGCCAGGAGATCCATTACTGAAGGGCTCTGCATAAACCCTGTGAGGGAACTGAACCTGGGAGGTGGCCCTGCCCCAACCTGAGCACCAGAACGTAAGCTCCCATTGAATGGCAGCCAGGCCTGCCACTGAAAGCACTGAGGCTGAGGAGCAGCATTTGAATCTCAGACTCCAACCACTAGTTGGGCGGATGTTGGCAGGAGTGGAGAGGACTCTCAGAAGTCAAGTAACTGACTGGGAAAATTCCCAGAAAAGGGAAAAAAATAAGACCATAGACGGTTACTTTTTTGGTGACCAGATTATTTCCCCCTTCCTTTTGGGTGAAGAAGAACAATGCTTACCATCAGGTAAGGACATAAGAGTCAAGGCCTGTGTATCCCAAATATCTGAAATAGATATCCAATGGACTCAGGCTATGGAAGAGCTCAAAAAGAATTTTGAAAATCAAGTTAGACAGGTGGAGGAAAAACTGGGAAGAGAAATGAGAGAGATGTAAGAAAAGCATGAAAACCAGGTCAATATCTTGCCAAATGATACCCCAAAAAATGCTGAAGAAAATAACACCTTAAAAAATAGGCTAACTCAATTGGAAAAAGAGGTTCAAAAAAGGCAATGAGGAGAAGAATGCTTTCAAAAGCAGAATTAGTCAAGTAGAAAAAGAGGTTCCAAAGGTCATGGAAGAAAATAGTTCTCTCAAAATTAGAATGGAACAGATGGAGGCTAATGACTTTCTGAGAAACCAAGAAATCAGAAAACAAAACCAAAAGAATGAAAAAATGGAAGATAATGTGAAATATCTCATGGGAAAAACAACTGACTTGGAAAATAGATCCAGGAGAGACAATTTAAAAATTATGGGACTACCTGAAAGCCATGATCAAAAAAAGAGCCTAGACATCATCCTTCATGAAACTGTCAAGGAAAACGGCCCTGATATTCTAGAATCAGAGGGCAAAATAAGTATTCAAGGAATCCATCGATCACTGCCTCAAAGAGATCCAAAAAGAGAAACTCCTAGGAACATTGTGGACAAATTCCAGAGTTCCCAGGTAAAGAGGAAAATATTGCAAGCAGTTAGAAAGAAACAATTCCAGTACTGTGGAAATACAATCAGGATAACACAAGATTTAGCAGCTTCTACATTAAGGGATTGAAGGGCATGGAATAGGATATTCCAGAAGTCAAAGGAACTAGGACTAAAACCAAGAGTCACCGACCCAGCAAAACTGAGTATAATAGTTCAGGAGAAAAACAGGTCTTTCAATGACATTGAAGACTTTCAAGCATTCTTGATGAAAAGACTAGAGCTGAAAAGAAAATTTGCCTTTCAAACACAGGAATGAGAAGAAGCATGAAAAAGTAAACAGCAAAGAGAAGTCATAAGGGACTTACCAAATTTGAACTGTTTACATTCCTACATGGAAAGACAATATTTGTAAGTCCTGAATCTTTTCAATATCTGGGTAGTTACTGGGATTACACACACACATGCCCACGCATGCACACGCATGCATGCACACACACATACACACATACAAACACAGAGAGAGAGATTACAGAGTGAATGGAATAGGATGGGATCATATCTTAAAAGATATCAAGGTAAACGGTGAGAGAGAAATGTAGTGGGAGGAGAGGGGGTGAAATGAAATGGGGTAAATTATCTCTCATAGAAGAGGCAAGCAGGAGACGTTTTAGTGGAGGGAAAAAGAGGAGAGCCGAGAGAAAAAAAAACATGAAGTTGACTCTCATCACATTCGACTAATTCAAGGAATTAAATGCACACTCATTTTTGGTATGAAAACCTATCTTACTATACAGGAAAGTGGGGGAGAAGGAGATAGGCAGGGTAGGGAGGATGATGGAAGGGAGGGCAATGGTAGGAGGGTGCAATTTGAAGTCAACACTCAGGGAGGCAACGGATCGAAAGAGAGAATAGAAACAATGGGGGGGGAACGAGAGGATAGAGGGAAATATAGTCAGTCTTACACAACACGACTATTATGGAAGTCACTTGCGAAACTACACAAATATGGCCTATACTGAATTGCCTGCCTTCCCAAAGGGAATGGGTGGGGAAGGAGGGATGGGGAAAAGTTACAACTCAAAGTTTTAGAAAGAACTGTTGAGTATTGTTCTTGCTAATAGGAAATAAGAAATACAGGTAATGGGGAATGGAGTGTTATCTGGCCCTACATGACAAAAGAGAAGATGAGGACAAGAGAAGGGAGGGATGACAGAGGAGAGGGCAGATTGGTGATAGGGAAATTAGAATGCTGCGTGTATTGGGGTGGGGGAGGGGACAAATCGGGAGAAAATTTGGAACCCAAAATTTTGTGAAAATGAATGAAAAATTTAAATAAATAAATTTATATTGAAATAAAAAAAAAAATAGACTAAACAAAATGGTAAAGGAGGAACCAAGGAAGAGAAGAATGCTTTAAATAGCAGATTAAGCCACATGGTAAAGCAGGTTGAAAAGCTCACTTAAAAAAATACTTCTTCAAAAATTAGACCAGAGCAGATGGAAGGAAATGACTTGATGAGGAACCAAGAAATTATAAAACAAAACCAAAAGAATGAAAAAAATTGAAGACAAAGTGAAAAATCTCATTGGAGAAACAACTGGCCTGAAAAAGAGGTCTAGGAGTGTTAATGGAAAACGTATTGGTCTACCTGTAAATCACGATCAAAAAGAAGAGTCTTCACATCATCTTCCAAGAAATATTTACCAAAAACTAGAACAAGCATGTAAAATAGAAGGGAAAGAATTCACTGAATAACTTCTAAAAGATATCCGAAAAGGAAAACTTCCAGGAATATTGTGGGCAAATTTCAGAGGCCCCAGGTCAAGTAGAAAATATTACAAGTATCCAGAAAGGAACAATTCAAGTATTGTGGAAATACAATGATGATAACACAGGATTAAACAGTTTCGACACAAAGTAAAGGGAGGGCTGAGAAAACTACTTTCCAGATGTCAATGGAACTAGAATTACAACCAAGAATTGCTGATGCAGAAAAGCAGACTATAACACTTCAAGGGCAAAAAATGGAATTTAAGTGAAATAGAGGACTTCTAAGCATTGTTGTTAAAAAGACCAGGGATGAATATGAAATTTGACTTTCGAATATAAGAATCAAGAAAAATATGGAAAAGTAGACAGGAAAGAGAAGCATTAAGGAATTCATTAAAGTTGAATTGTTTACATTTCTTCATGAAAAGGTGTTATTTGTAACTCAAGAGATTTTTTTTGAGTATTAGGGTAGTAAGAGGCAACATATGTATATATATGTGTATATATATATATATGTATATATATATTCAATTATTTACATGCATATTTACTTTAATATTTTTATTTACGTATTTATATATATACACACATATTTACAAATATATGTATATATATACAAATGCACATATACCTCTCTACACATATATGACATGTACATACATACCCATATGTCCATGTGTATGTGGAGAATAGATTTTTCCCATTTAGTTCACACACATACAAATATGTATGTATGTATATGTACTTATACACATATATTTACATATTTATATATATTTAATAAAATATATAAAATATTTATTTTAATATTATATTATTATATTATATATTTTAATATTATATTAAATTTACTTATATGTGTAGATGTACATATATGTGATATACATATATGTGTGCATTCATATATACATTTGTATGTGTGTGCCTACATATATACGTTCATGAACACACACACATATATGCATACACACATAAATATATATATATATATACATACACACACAAACACACACACACACATTTATATATATATATATATATATATATATATATATATACACACATGCATACACACACTTATTAGGTGTTTATTACACAGAAATCTCAGTACATTAGCATTGGTTTTTCCACCTATCAGCTCTAGGAAAGGGTCTCAAATAAAGGAGAAAATAATGGAATTTTATCCTGTGATATTTTCCTCTCAGGTTAGGAAGAGAACTTATATACACTGCCAGCAAAGGGAGAAAAATTATGGGAAAAACCTTTATGTAATAATGAACTAAAAATCAAAAGAACAAATGCCACTGGGAGTTTTCAGAGAACCATAGTTTGTCCCAAAATCTACATAAGAAAAATCAGTTCCCTTCTCATTTT
This sequence comes from Potorous gilbertii, assembly GCA_028658325.1. Classification (NCBI taxonomy): domain Eukaryota; kingdom Metazoa; phylum Chordata; class Mammalia; order Diprotodontia; family Potoroidae; genus Potorous; species Potorous gilbertii. The sequence continues at coordinate 11,506,192 of CM053774.1, read as the reverse complement.
ACCACAGAAGTGAAATTAGGCATCTGAACCTGCTTTAGAAATATTGTCCTGTGCATCACATGGAAGAAGAGAAAAATAACTGACATAGCATTGATTAAAAGTGTGGGTGTATATATGGATCTCTCTTCTTTCAGACTCTCAGCTGTTATGTGTCTTCTTCCCCAATATCTTTATAAGATTACATGCAGGTACCTAACATAGCTATCAGAAGTGTAAGGCAGTGAACATCAGTGAATTTCCAGTGGAACAATAAGGACTCAGACAGTGACCAAGAATACACACTTGCACATTATTTCTTTCAAGAAATAAAACGTTTCTTCATCTCATTCCATCAACTATTACTACCTCCAATTCATTCTGTCTATTTTGCATGCAATTGCATGAAAACATATTGTCCTTTTGACAGAAAGAACCTGTTGCATGTCCCTCAATTCTAATATCTTTCCTCAGGCAATCATTTCTAGTTTAGCCTGTAGCTAGCTTGCACATACTGGGTGTTCTTATATTGTCTCCTCCTTTTCATTGGAGGTTCTTTAAAACAGGGACTATCTTTTGCCTTTGGAGAATATTCCCAGGGCTTAACATGATACCCATAATACAGTAGGAACATATAAATCTTTAATTCCCTAATTAACCCTACTGCCCTTCTGGTACTTGATAATACAGTGATGTTGTCCTCGCTGTTACTTAGAAAGACACTCCACTTCCCAGTCTCAAGAGTTCTCACAGGTTATGTCTAATTCTAGGAATTTTTCCCTCCTTATTACTCACTCCAAGTTTCCCTGCTGTCATGTGAGTCTCATATAAATCTACATATTCAAAAAAATAAAATATTTCCTCAGGCCCCTTAACGATAATCTCTTCCTTCTCATAATAGCTTCAATATATCCTTAATATGCTATATTCACACACTACTGTCTGTAAGTTGTCTGCATATTTTTCATTGAGCTCCTTGAAAATAATTACAGTTGGGGTGAAGTCAAGCCGGCAGAGTAGAAAGACAAACTTACTCTAACTTTTCTTCCACAGCAGATAAAAAAAACTTTAAAAAACTATAAACAAATTCTAGAGCAGCAGAAGCCACAAAATGGTGGAGTGAAAGAGATTTCCAGCCCAAGGTAGCCTGGAAAACTGACAAGAAAAATCTATTGCACAGGTCACACAGCAGAGTGCAGCTCACAGAATCCCTGCCAGGTTTGGCTGCAGAGAAGTGACAGGAACAGGACAGGAAGAATAGGCCACAGGGGAGGAATCACCAGCAGGACCTTTGGTTTTCATATCCTTCAACCCACGCACAACAAAGTCATCTTCAAAGGTTTGTGAGAAAGCTTTTTCAGCAACATGAGAAGGAAGCAGTGTCCTCCTGCAGCCCTGGCCACAGGCTACAGTTTAGGTGGCAGCAGCATATATTATAGGAGAACTCAACCTAAAGACCTGGGGGAATTGAGCTTCAGATCTTTGTCTCAACCTTGAGTGGTGGCCATGGGGTGAGGAAGAGTGCTGGCTGGTATGGTGGAGGCAGAAGAAGCTCTGAAAAGGAAATGTTACATATAGATCCTGAACAGAAAAGCTTTGGTAACTCCAAGACCAGTGTGCAGTTCAAGAGAGGAGCATAATCCTGTCCCTTGATTGTGCCACCACGGAGGAACTGAGAACTTACTAGTTTTCTAAGTATACCCCACTCTTTACAGATGACTCAAAAGTCAAGAAACTGAGTGGAAAAATGGCCATAAAAGTGAAAACCTAAGACTATAGAAGCTCACGTTCTAAGTGAACAGGTATTTTCCTCCATCCTTTCAGATGAGAAAAAAAAATGCTTACCATCAAAGGAAGACATAAAGTCAAGTTTTCAGCACCCAAAGCCTCCAAAATAAATATGCAATGATCTCAGGCCAAGGAAGAACTCAAAAAAGATTTTGAAAATGAAGGAAGAGAGGTGGAGGAAAAATTCGAAAGACAAATGTGAGTGATGCAAGATAATCCTGAAAAGTGAGTCAAAAGTTTACTAAAAGAGACCCAAAAAATATTGAAGAAAATACCTATTTTTTAAATAGGCTAACTCAATTGGCAAAAGAAGCCCAAAAAGTCAATGAGGAGAAGAATGTGTTTAGAAGTAGAATCAGCCAAATGGAAGAGGAGTTTCAAAAACTTACTGAAGAAAATTATTCTTTAAAAATTAGAATGGGGTAGATGGATGCTAATGACTTTATGAGAAACCAAGAAATTACAAAAGAAAAGCAAAAGAATAAAAAATGGAAATAATGTGAATTATCTCAATAGAAATATAAGTGACCTGGTAAATAGATCCAAGAGAGGTATTTTTAAAATTATGATACTACCTGAAAGCCACGATCAAAAAAAAAGAACATAGACATCGTGTTTCATGAAATTATCAAGAATAACTACCCTGACATTCTAGAACTAGAGGGCAAAATAAATGTTGAAAGAATCCACCAATCACCTCCTGAAAGGGATCTAAAAAGAAATCCTCTTAGCAACTTTGTAGTCAAATTCCAAAGTTCCCCAGTCAAGGAGAAAATATTGCAAGCAACTAGAGTCACCTACCCAACAAAGTTGAGTATAATAATTGAAGGGAAAAAATAGTCATTCAATGAAATAGAGGGCTTTCAAGCATTCTTGATGAAAAGACCAGAGATAAATAGAAAATTCAACTTTCAAACACAAGAATCAAGTGGAGCATGAAGAGGATATCAAGATATCATAAGGGACTTACTAAAGGTGAACTGTTTAAATTCCACATGGAAAGATAACATTTGTAACTCTTGAAAGTTTTCTCAGTAATTGGGTAGTTGGAGGGATTATACACACACACACACACACACACACACACACACACAGACACATGCACATCAAAACCACACCCACATCCACGCTCATATATGCAGAGAGCACAGGGTGAGTTGAATAAGAAGGGTTGGAACTCAAAGAACGTGTGTGTGTGTGTGTGTGTGTGTATACATATATACATATGGAGAACAGGGTGAGTTGGATAAGAAGGGATGATATCTAAAACATAAAATTAAAGGTTGGGACAGGAATACACTTGGAGGAGAAAGGGAGAAATGGAACGGGGCAAACTATCTCTCACGCAAGGAGCAAAAAAGTCTTTTTCAATGGAGAGGAAAAGGTAAGAGGGAAAAAAGTGAAGCATACTCTCATCTCATTTGGCTTAAGGAAGGAATAACAGGCACACTCAATTCGGTATGAAAATCTATCTTACACTGCAGGAAAGTAGGGATGAAGAAGATAAAGGGGGTGGGGGTGATGATGGAAGGGAGGGCAAGTGGGAGGTGGGAATAATTAGAAGTAAACACTTTTGGGGAGGGACAAGGTCAAAAGAGAGAATAGAACAAATAGGGGCAGGACAAGATGGACAGAAACATAGTTAGTCTTAAGCAATATGACTGTTATGGAAGTCGTTTGCAAAAATGCCTATATTGAATTCCTTATCCTCTCAGTTGGTAAGGGTGGGGAGGGAGGAAGGAAGAGAAGATGGAACTCAAAGTTTTAGGAACCAATGTTGTGAATGGTTCTTTCATAAAACTGGTAAATCATAAATACAGATAATGGGTTAAAGAAATTGAATTTGCCCCACAAGACAAGAGAGGAAATGGGGATAAGGGAAGGAAGGGGTGGGAAAGAAGAGAGGGCCTCTTCCCAGGCAGTTACTTGATTTGAGTCCTTTGTCAAGAGGGGAGTATACTCTGAGAATCTGTGAGTTCTCAGTTCCTCCAAGGTGGAACAATCAAAGGACAGGAATTCACTGCTCTCCTGGCCCATATTCTTTTCTGGGAGCAACCACAAGTAGTCTGTTCTGCCTAGAATCTAGCAGTAGTTTTCCCTTTCCAAAGCTTCCACCAACTCCACCATGCCAGCAAACCCCAGGGCTGCAACTCAGGGCTGAGACCATATCAAAAGCTCAATTCCCCTAGGGTCTTTAGGCTAAGGCCCCAAAAAATGGATCCTGACACTGCAGTAGCTGCTGCTGCTGGGCCAAACTGCGTTCCCCTCTCACCCAGATGTAAGAGTTTTCTCACTGATCTTTGAGGCTATCTATCTTTGGCGTTTTGGGGCTGAGCAATCTGGAAACTGCTGCTGCCAGTGGTGCCATGAAACCTGCTCTAGTCCTCTCCCTGCTGGCCTCTTGACCAAGACTGGTCTGTGTTCTGCTCTGCACCGGGGTGCATGGAACTTGCCTGTCGTTCTTTCAGGTTGTCTGGGGCTGGAAATATCTTTCACTCTGTCGTTTTATGGCTTCTGCTGCCCTAGAACTTGTTTAGAGACATTTTTACAGGTATTTTACGGGCCATTGCAGGGAGTGTCTACAGCTTCGTCCTTCTGCTCCCCCATTTTGCTTCCCCCCATGACTCATTCTTCTTAAAATTTAATTATTCAAGTAACATTGGAATAGGCATCTAAACCCACCTAGAGTTATCCTCTTATTTTTCTGATGAGGTCTGAGAAGGTTGAATGATATTGTCCCTTCAGTGGAGAGTAAATTTTCTTTTCTGTTCAGTCACCAAATTTGCAAAAAAAAAAAATTATTAGGTGGTTATTATACAGAAATCCCAGTGTTAGTATTGATTTTCAACCTACCATCTCTAGGAAAAAAAACCTCAAAGAGACAGGAATACATTGAAATTATTATCTCTGATATTTTCCTCTCACCTTAGGAAGACAGCTTTATATACACTCCCAGCAAAGGGAAAAAATGTTAAAAGAAAAACAAAAAAATAACAAAGTTTATGTAGTGGTGAACTAAAAATCAAAAGAACACATTCTCCCCTGAAAGTTATTGGAATATCATAGTTGTTCTCCTAAGTTACATAGGAAAGAATAATCCCTGGTCATTACGATATTTGGTGAATTTTACCAAAAAAGAGAAATTATGCATCTAAAACTGCTTTAGAAATTATTCCCTTGTACATCATGTGGAAGAAGAGAAAGAGCATAGATAAAGTATTGATTAAAGTCTTAGTGTATGTGCAGATAATGAATTTCTCTCCTTCCTATCTCTGTACTGCGATTAATTTTTTTAAAATATATTTTAATTTGTTTACTTTTAGTTTTCAACATTCATTTCCACAAGAATTTAAGTTTCAAATTTTAACATCATATCTCCATTCTCCCCATCCCAAGACACTCTGCATTCTGATTACTCGTTCCAACAATCTGCCCTCCCATCTATGACACCTCTTCCTTCCCTTATCCCCATGCCCTCTATTTTCTTTTAGGGCAAGATAGGTTTCTCTACCATATTACCTACATTTCTTATTTCTCAGTTGCATGTAATAGCAATTTTAACACTCATTTTGAAAACTTTGAGTTCAGTTCTCTCCCATCCTCCCTCCCTACACATCCCAGCTGAGAATGCAAGCAATTCAATATAGTCTATACATATATAGTTATTCCAAAGACTTCCATAAACTTCTTGTTGTGAAAGAATATTTCACTCCATCTTTTCTGGCCCCCAATTTATTCTATTCTCTCTCTTGTGCTTTTCCCTCCCCATAAATATTTTCTTCTAATTAACCCCTCTTCCAATTTCCTCTCCATTCTATCATCTCTTGCTCTACTTATTCCCTTCTCCCCTACTTTTCTGTAGTGTAAGATAAATTTTCATATCAAACTGAATGTTATTCCTTCTGTAACCCAAATGTGACGAGAGTAAGCTTCACTTTTTCCTTCTCGCCTCCTCCCTCTTTCTATCCAATTAAAAAAGCTTTTTCTTGCCTTTTTTATGAGATAATTTGGTTCATTCCATTTATCCCTTTATCTTCTCAATATATTCCTTTCTCATCCCTTAATTTTTTTAGATTTCATCCCTTCCAATTCAATTCACCTTGTGCCCTCTGTTTATATGTACGTAATCCCTCCAACTACCCAAATACTGAGAAAAGTATCAAGAGCTGCAAATATTATCTTTCCATGCAGGAAGGTAAACACTTCAACTTTAGTAAGTATCTTATGATTTCTCTTCCCTGTTTACCTTTTCATGCTTCTCTAGATTCTTTTGTTTTAAAATCAAATTTCTATTCAGCTCTAGTCTATCAAGAATAATTGAAAAATACTCTCTTTCTTTGAATAAACTTTTTCCCTGATGTTTTTTTTTGCTGCTTATTAATACAGTATTTATTTGTCTACTCTCTGTCAAACCCTGTGCCTGTGACTTTCCCTCGGACCACCTGGTAAAATGGAGGGGGAGGTATTCACAGGCTGAAAGAGACATGGAAGGACCAAGACGAGGAGGAACATTCAGGAACTTTGGGGAATAGAAATGACTCCATCACATGGCAAGGAGGATGAGGAAGGTTACCATCAGGCAAAAGAGCCCCATGGCCTCAGACAGGGCAAAGCCCAGGGTGGAGTAGGAAAAGAGATGCTGCTTTAAGGAGGGGTTCCTCCATAACCAATTATGAGACTTCCAAATACTCTCCCAATACCAGTTCCAGAGCCAGCCACCCTCACAGTGGCAGCCCCAGCTCCAATAAACTTGACTGCTGTGTCAATGTCCCTTGAAACGGCTTTAGTTTGGAATCCACATCTGCGAACAAGTGAAGTCAAGGGGGCTGATGCTGCGAAAATGCTAAGGCTCTCATCTGTCTGAACCTCTAGCCCTTTTAACGCCACTTCGGATAAAGGTCTACTAAGTAGTTGAGAGCTGCTCCTCACAAGGGCAGGGGCAGAGTTGAACTTGGTGCAGAAATATATTCTTAAGGTGTGAGGCAAATCTGAAGATCTGCCGGCAGAGCAGAGGAGACAGAGAGGGGAACCCTGATGTTTTATACTCAGTTTTGCTGGATAGGTGATTCTTGGTTTTAATCCTAGCTCCTATGACTTCTAGAATGTTATATTTCAAGTCCTTCGAACACCTACAGTAAGAGCTGCTAAATTTTGTGTTATCCTCTTTGTATTTCCACAATATTCTAATTGTTTCTTTCCAGCTCCTTTTCATATTTTCTTCGTGACCTGGGGGCTCTGGAATTTGGCTCCAATATAACTAGGAGTTTTCTTTTCAGATCTTTTTCAGGATGTGATTGGTGGATTTTTTTCAGTTCAAATTTTACCCTCTGGTTCTAGAATATCAAGGCAGTTTATCTTGATAATTTCATGAAAGATGATGCGTAGGATCGTTTTTTGATCATGACTTTCATGTAGTCTCACAATTTTTAAATTGTCTCTCCTGGATCTATTTTCTAGGTCAGTTATTGTATCCAGCGGGATATTTGACATTGTTTATGATTTTTCATGTCTTTTGTTTTCTTTTCAAATCTCTATTTTTCTTGAAGCAAATAGCTTCCATCTGATCTATACTAATGTTTCAGGAATTATTTACTTCAATGAACTTTTTTATCTCCCCTTTCATCCGGCCCATTCTGCTTTTCAGGACATTCTTCTCCGTACTGACTTTTTGGAGCTCTTTTACCTTTTGGGTTAGTCTGTTGTATAAAGTTTTATTTTCTTCAGCATTTTTGGGTCTCCTTCAGCAAGTAGTTGACTCATTTTCCATAATTTTCTTGCATCATTCTCTTTTCTCCTCAATTTTTGCTCTCCTTCTCTTACCTGATGTTCAAAATAATTTCTGAGCTCTCCCATGGGGTGAGACCAATTAATCTTATTTTTGGAGACTTTTGATGGTGGAGCTCTGACTTTCACTTCTTCTGTTTGTATTCTTTGGTCTTCCTTATCGACAAAGAAAGTTCTATAGTCTGATTCCCTTTTTAAGTTTATTAGACTATTTTATATGTATATAAATTTATTTATACAACTTTTTACATTAATTTTCAAAAAATTTTGGGTTCCAAATTTTCTCCCCATTTCTCCCCTCCCCCCCAATACACCCAGCATTCTAATTTCCCCTATCACCAATCTGCCCTCTCTTCTATCATCCCTCCCTTCTATTGTCCCCATCTTCTCTTCTGTCCTGCAGGGCCAGATAACTTTCTATTCCCAATTACCTGTATTTCTTATTTCCTAATAGCAACAACAATACTCAAAAATTGTTCCTAAAACTTTGAGTTTCAACTTCTCCCCATCCCTCCTTCCCCACCCATTCCCCTTGGGAAGGCAGGCAATTCAATATAGGCCATATCTGTGTAGTTTTGCAAATGACTTCCATAACAATCATGTTGTCTAAGGCTAACAATATTTTCCCCCATCCTATCCTACTCCCCATTGTTTCTATTCTCTCTCTTGATCCTGTCCCTCCCTGAGTGTTGACTTCAAATTGCTCCCTCCTCCCATTGCCTTCCTTTCCATAACCGCCCCCACCCTGATTATCTCCTTCTACCCCACTTTCCTGTCTTGGAAGATAGGTTTCACACCAAAATGAGTGTGCATTTTATTCCTTCCTTTAGCCGAATGTGATGAGAGTAAACTTCATGTTTTTTTTCTCAGTTCTTCTCTTTTTCCTTCCCCTAAAAAGTCTCCTTTTTGCCTCTTCTATGAGAGATAATTTATCCCATTCCATTTCACACTCTCTCCTCCCACTACATTTCTCTATAACTGTTTCCCTTGATTTCTTTTAAGATATGATCCCATCCTATTAAATTCACTTTGTGCTCTCTGTCTCTGTGTGTGCGTGCATGTGTTTATGTGTGTGTGTGCATGCACGCACGCATGTACATGTGTGTGTGCATGTGTGCGTGTGTGTGTATGTGTGTGTGTAATCCCACCAACTACCCAGATACTGAAAAATTTCAGGAGTTACAAATATTGTTTTTTCATATAGGAATGTAAACAGTTCAACTTTGGTAAGTCCCTTATGACTTCTCTTTGCTGTTTACTTTTTCATGCTTCTTCTCATTCTTGTGTTTGAAAGTCAAATTTTCTTTTCAGTTCTGGTCTTTTAATCAAGAGTCCTTGAAAGTCCTCAATTTCATTGAAAGACCATATTTTGCCCTGAAGTATTATACTCAGTTTTGTTGGGTAGGTGATTC
>CM053774.1:11474140-11496732 GCA_028658325.1 Potorous gilbertii | reverse complement strand
AGCCAGTTACTTGACTTCTGAGATTCCTCTCCACCCCTGCCCCACCGAGATCCGCTCAGCTAATCCTTGGGGTCAGAGATTCAAATGCTGCTTTCCAGCGTCAGGGCTTTCAGCAGCAGGCCTGGCTGCTATTCAATGGGAGCTTAAGTTCTGGTGCTCAGGTGGGGGCAGGGCCACCTTCCAGGCTCAGTTCCCTCAGGGGATTTAAGCAGAGATCTTCAGTAAAGGAGCTCCTGCCAAACTCCTGCCTGCTCCAGGAGCCTCTGGCTGTCCCCTGACTCTGCTTCTGTCTCCCGAGGTGGCCCGAGTCATGGAGACACCCTGCTCCCCTCTCAGCCCATCCAGACGTCTTTCTCACTGACCTGTGCATCTGTGAGTGGATTGACCTTCACGGCCACCAGAGATTCCGTCCATGTAGCCTGCTCGGATCTGCTCACTCCTCTCAGTTCTGCACTGCCAGGGCAGGGCTGGGCTTCCCTCCTGTTCAGTGTGCGATGGACCTTTGGGATCGGTTTTTTATGGCTCTCTGAAACGGAAATCTCCTTCACCACGTTGCTGTGTGGCTTCTCTTATTCCTGAATTTTTTTGGAGTTCTTTTTATAGATAATTATGGGCTGTGGGTATCGGAGCTAACATATGTGAATCTTTCTGCTCCACCATCTTGGCTTCTATAGTCTGATTCTTTTTCCAGTTTTTGCTCAGTCTCAGTCATTTACTTGAATTTGAGGTTCTTTGTCAAGAAATTTCTCTGCCTCCAATGGAAGTCGGGGTTGTAATGTTAGTCTCTCGATCCCCCCCCAATATCTGGGTGCCTAGAGCTCCAGAAACAGTGGCTCCACCTACTGTAGCTGCCTGGATTCCTGTGATCCCTCCCCCCACTCTTATCTTGTTACTGGGCCCAGAACCACTCAACTCTCCTGCATTGTTCCCTCAGGCTTTTCCCACTGACTTCCCAAATGGTTCTCAGCGTTTTAGGGTCATGAAGTCTAAATACCACCACAGGGATGAGAGATTCAGTTTCCCCAAGGCCTGCTCAGATCCACTGTATGCAATAGCAAGCCACATGGCACTATGCTCTACTCACAAGGTGGAGCCATAGAAACTTCCTGGCAACTGTCTTGGCTGTCTTGGATTGGAGATTTGTTTCATTCCATTTTTCTGTGGATTTGGCAGCTCCAGAATTAGTTTGGAACCATTTTTAGAAGTACACTGCTAGAATTAGTGGGAGCACTCTAGAAAGTCCCTTCTGCTACTTTGCCATCTTGACTCTGTTTGAAGTGGATATTATTCCCCTCTGAGACCCCTGGGTTGAGAGATATCTGTTAGGTTGTTGGGCAGGGTTGGGTAACCTTGCCTACTAGCAGCATTCTGTTGGGCCCCTGTCAAAATGTCATTCCCCCCTGAGTTGCAAAATATCTGTGGAGTTGCTAACAGCCATTTTCTCTTGGGCCCCCTTGCCTGGCAATAACTTGTGCCCCCCTGTCATAACTGTTCCTGTTAGAACCCCTTTGCCAGGCAACCACTTTCTGTTGGACACTCCCCTTCCTGACAACCATTCTCTGATTTGGCCCCTTTCCTGGCAACTACTTTCTGTTGGGACCCCTTACCTAGCAGCGATGGGCTCCCCTGTCAGGATTGTTCTGTGAGAAATGTTTGTTGTAGAAACCACAACGTTATACTGAGAAGTGCCGAAATGCTTAAAATGCACATGCACACCTTAGTTTTGGGCTATCTCCTCTGGGTTTTTCCATGAGGCAGCAGCCAGCCTGGCTAATAAAGATGCTCTCTAAATTCACAATTGACTCTTGCCTGTGAATTTCTCAGTCCGTCCATTTCACACCCACTGTTATTTGTCTTCTTACCAAATATCTTTATACGATCAAATGCATGTTCCTAGTGTAGGTATAAAAAATGTAAGTCAGTTAACATGAATGTGTTTCCAGTGGAACAATCAGTAATTACCCGGAAAATGACAAGGAATTCGCACTTTTCAATTATTTCTTTCAACAAATAAAATCTTTTTTTTCATCTCATGCCCATAAATAATACTTGCTCCGTTTCATTCTGTCTATTTTGCATATATTTGCACATATATATGTTGTCCTTCTGATGATATGAACCTTTTCGGATGTCCCTCAATTTGCCTACGTTTTGTCAGGTAGTCATTTCTAGCTTATCCTGTTACTAGCTTCCTTGTAAGAGGGGTTTTTATATTGTCTCCCCCATTTCATTTTTGGGTTCTTTAAAAGCAGGGACTGTCCTTTGTCTTTTGAGAATATTCTCAGTTCTTATCACAATGCCCGGCATGTAGTAGACACTTAACAATCTTTACTGACTATTAACTAACTCTGCCGTCCTTCATGTACTCTAGAATAGACTGATGCTGTCCTCTTTGCTATTCCTTGAGACACTCCATTTACCAGCTTCATGAATCTTTACTGGTTATGTCTAATTCTTGGAATTTTTTTACCTCCTCATTACCCTCTCCTAGTATTCTTGGTTTCATTTGAGTCTCATCTATAACTCCACATTAACAACAACAACAAAAAAAGACTTTCCTGATCTGCCTTTGTCCTAATGCCTTTCTTTTAATAATACTTTCAACATATACTTGATCGACTATGTTTACACGTAGTAGTCTCTAAGTTTTATCCTCATTTTTCATGGAACTCCTTGAAAATGATTACTGTTTTAACCATATTCTAGATCACAAGTGTTGAGGAAAGGGCTTAATAAATGCTTATTGATTTGAAATTTTGTTAGAAATATGTGTTAGCCTATATGTATGTGTGTGTGTCTGTGTGTGTGTGTGGGTGGGTGTGTGTGGGTGGGTGTGGGTGTGATGGAAATCCTTTTGTAAGTATGCAATCACAGTGACTAAAACATCCTTGCCCGTGACCAGAGATTCCATTGCTATGCATATACTCTCAGAATAGCATTGATCAAAAAACAAAAAACTCCTTATATGTAGATGGCAAAGTAATTATAATGGCATTTTTGTTGCTTTGACACAGCAAAGAACTGTAAACAAAATATATGCCCACTGACTAGCAACTGGTCGAATAAATTTTGATGCATGAATATAACGGGAAAATGTTCCATAAGAAATAATTACTCTGGTGACCTTGATAGAAACATGGAAAGGTGCTCAGGAACTGAGGCAAAGTGAAATTTTCTGACAGAGGAAAATACATATCTGTAGTTACAAACCCAAATGGAAACAACAATAACCACCAAATAAATTAAACTGAATGTTGTCAAATTAAAAATAAGTAACCAAGAAGAACAGATAGGAGAATGCATATGTGTCTCCTCATATAGTGAATCCGGGAGAGGTACGTGGTTGAGGGAGGTTTAACACTATACATGACAACACAATTCTTTCAATGTGATGATTTTTTCTCTTATTTTTTTAAAATTACTTGATCTGATTAATTTCTGTGAAAGATCAGGTTTAGCATAGAAGGCTAAACCTAGATAAAGCAAAAAAAAAAAAGAAATGATTAAAATGTGTTTTAAAATATGATGAGTTCTTGAACAAAAACTTGTTGTTAGCTTCCTACATGCAAAATTATCATATAGACAGAATTTTTTGCAATCTCAGTTGGCTGTATTGACATCATGCATTGTAAAATAAGATTCCTTGAAAGCTATTCCAAAGGTATTTTTAAAAGCTAGGAATTTTGTTCTTTCAGAATTTTTTGTGTGGGTGGTGTTTCATGTGAACAAGTAACTGTAATAGTGTGCCATGTATTCTCATTTGAATATAAATCTTGTAATGGTCTATCTATGACCTTTGCTGCAGTAAATTTAATTGCATGATGCACACTATGATCTAGGCTGCATAACATGAACAAGTGGCAAAGTTATTACTCAATTATTTTTTGTAAATGTATTTATCTATTTTTAGTAGAAGCCCCTAAAACTTGTTTTGCCAATCATGGAGAATTTGTCAAACTCCGTTCTTGGACTTAGTCTTTAAAGCATTCAACATTTAAAGCCTTTACAACCGGTCTCCATTGTTTATCAAGCTGAAACTAAGCTACATTTCACAAAATGGTGAAACATCATAGTACCAAAGAATAGAAAATATTTTAAAAATAATAAATTTTAAGTGATTTTCTATACAGATGTTGTCTGAAATCTCCAATTTTTAATGCCAAGATTGAGATAAATTATAGTTTCGTGAGTCTCAAAATAAGTTAAAGATGTACAAAATGAAAACAGAAATAAAGTAAACTCTAGAATATTATATATACATTGTTTTGAAAATATGCTTGACTTTTATTTGTAAAATATGCATGCACAGATACATGTATATATATATATATATATATATATATATATGTGTGTGTGTGTGTGTGTGTGTATGTATATATATAATTGGCTATTTAAAGAAATATTCTCTCGTGTACAACACAAAAATATCATCATTATTCAGAAGTTTTACTTGGAAAAGATGTACCGTTTTCTGAGTCGAATCATGGCTGCTTTCATCTCCTTATTTCTTAAGCTATAGATAATTGGATTCAGTAGAGGAGTGATAACTGAGGAAAACACTGAAAGAAACTTATCTAATGAATAACTATTAACTGGCCAAGCATATATTAAGAGTAGTGACCCAAAGAAAAGAGTTACCACTGTGATATGAGCAGACAGTGTAGAGAGAGCCTTAGACAGTCCACTGAAAGAGCGATACCACACAGTAACTAGTATAACAATATAGGAGACAAGCAAAAGAATGAAGGAAATCAGGGTAAAAAGCCCACTGAATGCAGCAACAAGAAATTCCAGGACATAAGTGTCAGTGCAGGCAAGTTTCAACACCAGGGGAAGGTCACAAAAAACATCATCGATCACATTGGGGCCACAGAAGGGCAGACTCACCATAAAAGCCATTTGGCTCATACTGTGCACAAAGCCAGCCGTCCATGAGAGCAGCACACTTGCTACTAGAATTCGATGATTCATGATATTCGTATAATGGAGGGGTTTACATATTGCAACATATCTGTCCACAGCCATCACTATGAGAATAATCATCTCACTACCACCTAAGAGATGAGCCACAAAAATTTGTGCCATGCAGCCCCAGAAGGAGATGGTTTTCCTCTCTCTGAAGAAGTCTACGACCATCTTTGGGAGAGTAACAGTGGAAAAAAGTATATCAAGGAAGGAGAGATTGGCAAGAAGGAAGTACATAGGAGTGGAGTGCAAGTGGGAATCAAAAGTCACCATAAGTATAATGAGACAGTTACTAGCCAAGATTGATATATAGGCAAGGGAGAAGATCATAAAAAAGAAAATCTCAAGTTCCCAGGAATTGGTGAGTCCTAAGAAAATAAATTCATTTATCATAGAGTTGTTCTTCATCTCCGTCTAAATGTTATACTTCAAGCATCCAGAATTCTCTACAAGAAAGACAATATGAAAAAAGTCATGATTCTAAGTGAATTGTCTTTAGTGTATTGAAATAGGCAAAGAACATTACACCTCAAAAATGCCTTTGAATTCGAATGACTCTTTGGTATACATTTGGGCAAATCACTTAATCACTGTAAACCTGTCACCCCATCAATAAATTAGAAGTCATAATAACACTTTTCTCAGGGTTGTTCTGATAATTAGATAATTGTAAACCTAGAGCTCAGTGCCTGAGGTACTGTAGGTTTTCGTAAGTTCTTCTTAGTTTTACATTCACTTGTCTTTCCATTCTCAACACTGGAGAGTGATAGAAAATAAATCAGTTTTTCAGAAAAAAATCTATGTTGAATTGCATATTTATAACATGGTCAGCTACTGGATCTATTGGTATGATTGATGTAAACTTTCCTTCGGGTATTATGCTTTTCTATAAACACAGCATTTGGTTATGATGGTTTTGAGATTGTGTGGTCGAGGCTTTGTATAGTTCTTAAATTAATTCCTTGGGCACTATGGTCCTGTGTGTTACTCTGAAGCATTGATTATTTCTCTCCCTTCATTATCACTTAGAAAGTCCTCTTGGTTCTAACTTGCTAATATCCCTTTTATTTGTCTCCACTCATGCAACTACCTAATTAAATTCAAATCCTCATTTCCTTTCACCTTCATAAATATTTGTTGAACTGATTGGATTATTTTTAAAGTTTTCCAACATGTCTTTGTTATTGATTATTCCTTCCTGCAAACTCTTCTTTCCTGAGCTAGCAAAAACAGCAACAAAAACGTCTTCCTATGTAATATGGAAAGTGACCAAGTAACTCGGGCAACAAGTACTCTAATGACTTACTATTGCAAAGGGAATAAAATATTTCATTTAGAGTGTGTAAGCCTCTTAGTGCAGATTTATTTTCCAATGTTCAGCTCTACTGCTTTTCCATTCTCTCCTATGACCTCAAAAATCCCAGCTATGCATATTAACAGCAATTCAGTAAGTTGAGCCATTGTCTTCATTTTGAACGCTGACACCATATTTCTCTCTAGAAAGTAGTTAGCTTTTAAAATTTTCTTTTGTATTGACAGAATTACAAGTATTTCCATAAAATATACAATAAAACGATTACTTCGCAAGAATCTTCAAATGTATTATGTAAAACTTCTTATTCCTTTCAAATATATAGCAAAATAATCATGTGGATTTCATTATTTTTCTTCCTTCTCTCCCCAAAAGAGATAGCTACTACTAGGCAGGAAAGCATTTTATACATACTTCTATTTATTGGTCTTTCTCTGGAAGTAGATAGCATCTTTCTTAATATGTCCTATGTCAACCAGAATGATATTCCAAGCATTTGAGAGGCAACTTGTCCATAGACATTCCAGGTATAAATTGCTATTTCAGATCAAATAAAAATACATTACAGGATGCAAATAGTATGCTCTGTGTTCTATATTTGACTGTGCAGTTGCAAACATGAGAAACATAGCCCCTTCCGCTAAGGAATCTAGATGTTAAAGTTGAGCAAAGGGGCAAGGCACATGGATAAAACATTTAGAAAAAAATGATTTTCTATTTCCTAATATCCTCTTGATTAGTTTCCTTCTGTACTTTTGCTCACATTATCTTCTATTCTAGAAATACCCTTCTGTAAACATCCCTAAGTTTATTACTTGTAAATAGGCGTCTAGATGGCACATTGGATAGAGAGTTAGGTATTGAGTCAAGAAGACCTGCGTTCACATTCAGCCTCATACTTATTAACTGTTTCACCATGAGCAAGTCACTTCACCTCTGCGTGCCTCAAGATTTTCAACTATACCGTGATGACAATAACATTACCTACATTGGTGGTTATTGTGATAATCAAAGAAAATCATATTTTTAAAGTTCCCAGAATAGAGCAGGCGCCATATATATGTACATATACAGATAAATATATATATACATACATGCATACGTGCATGTGCATTCATATATTTATTTACTTTATGTACATATACATATTTGTGCATGCTCGGTCTTCTATTACTTTCATCCATATGATGTATTTACATATCCAGAATGAAAAGCTCTCTGACAATTTTTATTTTCCTTTACGTTCCTCCCCACCTCCCCAATTACAGGTCAATATTTTGAGAACTCCAGGTGATTCTTCTTTCTGCCATTTGCGTCTTAACTTCTCTTTTTCCACCATCTCCTAATTTAATTCAGACCCTCCTCACATTTCCCTTGACAAATGTTTGTTAATTTAATAGAAATAAATAAAAAAGAACTACAAAAATTGTTATAAGTTTTTTTTTCTACCCCTTCACATCTCCGATTCAGTCATCACACACTTGCCAAAATAATCTTCCTAAATAAAACTACTGGGGAGGTCATCTGCTCATATTGATCTTTTATCTTCTTCACGTTGCCAGTGGATTAAGGTACAAACCTCAAAGGATGGCATTAAAATAATTTTACTATGTTGTAGCCCAAAGCGACAACTATTACTGTACTGATTTTATTTTACTCAGGCTCTTTCCAATGTCCGGAACATACTCATTCTTCATTACTGCCTTTTTTGCAGGCGGCACCATGCCACCTATTTCACAAAGTTTCTTGTGATCTACGAAATGAAGAGTGATTCCCTCCACATTTTATTTTCTTCTTCTATTCTCTATCCTTATCCTGTTGTACAGTCTATACTAGCATCATATTTTATTTTGCACATAAGAAGCATCCTAGTGTAGCAATAAGAGGGCAATAATTTCACTTTAAAATTTGAAAAACTATTTGAACCTATATATTTTTTTAATAATTTTGTCACCATAATCAAGTTACTTAATATTTTTTCATCTGTAAAATGGTCATATTAATGGATGTTTTGACAACTTCACAGAATATTAAGGAACAAATAATTTTTACTAGTGAAAGTACTGGCAAACTTTAAACACAATTTCGACCGTCACTATTACTACTAGTGCTATTATTATTGCTGCTTACTGTAATCTTGCCTTCTGTGGTTGTTAAATCTTCTATACTACATAATTCCATATCATTTATACTTTTATTCTATCCCTATTCATTCTTGGAACTTCCAAGGCTAAGGATACCGTCAAGATCAAAGAATGATTCTAATAAGTGTTTGCAGAAGTAAACACAAATTTGTTTATTTCATTGAGAAAATTATTGATAAACCCAGTAAATATCAAGAATCTATCGTAGAATAGAGTCTGAAAAGAGTTACTGAGGTGATGGCTAAACATTACTCTAATGTCATAAATTCATAAACATAGACTACAGAGACCACTAGATGGTGGTAACCATCTAATTCTTTTCCAAATGCTGAGAACTGGAGAAATTGTCATATTCACCCCTTCAGTGGAAAAAATACGTCGTTTCAAATTAGATGCCATATCTATAAAAAAAAATTGTTGTTGGTTGTTACACAGCATTTCCAGTATATTATAGGTCCTTCAACATACCAGGTCTAGACAAAAATATCAGTGAGTACCCTTTTCAAAGATATGTGAACACACTGACATTTTGATTCTTGATTATTTTCCTGTGACCTCAGCAAGAGAGACTTATATACACTCTCAGGAAGGAGAAAAAAAAATACTGGAAACATTTTTCTATAATAATGCACATTAAATCCAAGGAGCAAATTCCCGTGGGAGCTATTAGAGAGCAACCTTTTGTTTGGACTTTTTTTTCCCATGTACTTCATAAGCAAAATTAATTCCCTGGGAAATAAAGTATTGGGTAAATTTTACCCAAAATATACTGATTTCCCATCTGCACGTGCTTTAGAAATTATTCTTCTATACGTTACATGGAATAAGAGTGGAATTGTCAATAAAGCAGAGATTAGTTTATATCTTTCATGTTGCATATGTACCTGATGAGTATCTTTCACTCCATTCTCTCTGATGTAGTATTTCTCCTCCAATATCTTTTAAAAATCCAAATTGTACACCAAAGATATGTAAACCTAGAACGTGAGGCACACACAAGCAAAGACAAACTTACAAGTGATAGGTAATGTCAAAAAGTCTAGTTGCCACGTTGGAAAAGTGGCTTCTGCTTTTACAGAGGAAAATTCTGTCAAATGTTCAAATCTTGAATAATTCATAAAGTTAACATAATATTTTGTTCCAGGCAATTCTTTTGGTTCACAAGGACTGCAGCCTAACTACGATGTAGATATTAGGATATTCTTACGCCCTTTCTGTATCTTAATCCAATGATCCTACAATGATCCCTACAGGGTGTGAGTTCACTTCAATTCATTCGTGAGCTTTGGTTTAGTCCTCCTTCCTCCAGCACAGCATCCACACAGGTAGACTTACCTCTGTAAATTTTCTTTTAGCCTGAAAATCTCAGTGTTTTTTATATGAGGAATAAGTTCTCAAAAGGAGGAAAAATGTTTTAAATTATTTTTTTAAATCACTGAAATTCAAACTAACTTCCACATTTCCCACCACCACATTGCAAAAGGAAGAGAAAGACAATCCCTGTTACAAATATTGTCAAATAGCTATATCAAGATATATGTGTGTATATATACACACGTACATACATAACTTATATGTGTGCATATATATGTGTATATATTTGTGTGTGTGCAATACTCCTGAAAAATAGCATAACCTTGTTTGCCTCAGCTCTTCACTTGTAAAGTACACAGGAGAAAGAAATGGCAAACCATTCTAGTATCATTGCCAAGAGGTCTCTAAATGCGTTCATGAAAATCCAGACACAACTGAAATGACTGAACAACGATACACAATGAATAACGAATAAATATGTCTTGTATCATTTCTTTGCGTAAAGAAATGTCTTAGTTTCCACCGTCCTTAAAAAAAGACCCTTCATGTAACAATATCAAGTCCTCAAGATATCATTCTATGTATCTCCAACATTTCATATCCAATCTACTACGAAAAAATATTCACATTTTTTGCTTCCATTTCCTCCCTTTATTGATTTATCTCCCCTTTGTAATCTAACTACTTACCACATCATTTAACTTGCTTTCTCCAGATTTAATGACTTCTCTTATCTGCCAAATTCGAGTAACTATTTTTCGTCAGTTCTCCAGCTTTTTGAACTTTCTGAAGGATTTTATACTGTTATCTCCTCTCTCCTCCTGGAAACATATCTTATTTCATGATTCTCTCTCTGCCTCTGTCTCTGTCTCTGTCTCTGCTTCTGTCTCTGTATCTCTGTCTCTCTCTGTCTCTCTCTCTCTCTCTCAATGCACTTCAAACTAAATTGTTCCTTCTCAATCTCCTTTGCTATATAACTAATCATATCACATCCCCTTAGAGTGAATGGACTCATCTGAGCTCTTTACCACAGGAACCTAAACACTCTTGTAACCCTTTCTGTAAAATACTTCCTTTGCCACAAAATATAGACAATGCAATATAGACAGATTGCTCTTCTTACCATTATTCATAAAACATAGTCTGTTTCCCAAATCTATAACTTGATGCTGGCTAGTTACCTCTCCTAACAAACATTCTTCACATTCACATTCTTCAAAGTAATTTTCTCAAGTGCTACCTTCCACCTATATCCTTTCAGTAACTTCCCTCCAGGAAGACTATTATCACCTACATTACATTACATGTTGTATATAAGTACATGCGTACATGTAATATCCAAAATAAAAAGACCCTTTCTGGATGCCCATTAATTCTATTGCCTTTTCTCAGGTAATTATTTTCAATATAGTGCAGCTAGGTGGTACAGTAGATGGAGAACCAGAGCACGAGTCAGGGGGACCTGAGTTCAAATCTTACCTTAGACTCTTGCCATGCACTAGCTGTGTGACCTTGGGCAAGTCACTTAACCCCAATTGCCTCATTCTGGGTCATCTCCAGTCATCCTAATGAATATCTGGTCACTGGATTCAGATGGCTCTTGAGGAGAAGTGAGGCTGGTGACGTGCAGAGCCCTCCCTCACTCAAAAACAAAGTCAAGTGCAAATCATGTCATCATTTTCCTGATGGTATGGTCTTCTTTGGCAATGAAGGGCAAACACACACTCTTTCAATATATAATGTATATTGCTTGGGTGCACATAGCTGTTGGCATATTGTCTTCCCCAGGGGATTGAGAGCTCTTTCAGAAGACTATATTGTGCTTTTCTTTGTCATCTTACTGCTTTGCATAGCATCACATTTGCAGTTAATTCTTATAAATATATATTGTCTATAAACTCATCACGCTGCCTTCCTATCCTGTCTACTGATGCAACTGACCTCCTTGCTTTTTCTTGAACAAGATATGGATTTTAATTTTTTTTCTCTGATTCCTGGAATTTTCTCCCTCCTCCTCAGCCTCTCCTGGCTTCTTTTAAGACTCATTTAAATTTCCACATTCTGAAGTAAAACCTTTCCTGAGTTCCCTTAAGGCCAGTAACTTCCCTCTTATACATTTATCAACATATAATTTATAAGTCGTGTTTATACGTAGTTGTTTATATAATTTTTCCACAGTTTTGTGACCTTCTTGAAATAATGACTGTTTTAAAAATACTCTATTACTCAACAAGAGAAGAAAAGCAAATTGAAGGAATTCGAATAGGAAAAGAAGAAACTAAGGTATCATCACTCTTTGCAGATGATAAGATGATATACTTAGAGCATCCTAAATAAAGAACTACTTGAAATGATAAAGAACATTGGCAAAGTGGCAGGTAACAAAATAAATCCACTTACATCATTTGAATTTCTAGATATTATAGACAAAGCCCCAAAGCGAGAGAGAATGAGGAATCCCATTGAAAGGAAGAGGAGAATCTATAAAATATCTGGGAGTCTAGCTGCCAAAACATAACCATGGACTATATGAACGCAATTACAAAAAAAAACCCAAAACTTTTAACACAAATAAAGTCAAATCCAAGTAAGTGGAAAAACATCATTTGCCTGTGGTTAGGCAAAGGTAATATAATAAAAATGAAAATTCTACGAAAATTAATCTACTTATTCAGTGCCATCAAACTACCAGATAATTATTTTCCAGAGCTAGAAAAACTAATATCACAATTGATGTGGATGACAAAAGACTGAGAATATCAAGGGAACTAATGAAAAGAAATGCTAGGGAAAGTGGTCTAGCGCTACTAGATCTCAAATTGCATTATAAAGCAGTAATCATCAAAACCACTTGGTACTGAATAAGACATAGAGGGGTGGACCAGTGGAATAAATAGATTAGGTATTGAAGCCACAGTAGTCAAAGAATACAGCAATTTACTGTTTGATAAACCCTAGAGCCCCAGCTTATGGGAAAATAACTCACTTTTTGACAAGAAAAATTGCTGTGAAAAGCAGGTAATGGTGTGGTGGAAACTGAGTTTTGACCAATGTTAGACATTGTACACAAGAATAAAGGTCAAATGTATAAATGATCTAGGTATAAAAATTAATACTATAAAAAAATTTGCACAGCAAGGAATAGTGTATTTGTCAGATTTGTAGAGAATGGAGAAATTTTTTCAGCAAACAAAAGACAAAAGAACATTGTGAAGTACGAATTGGATAATTTTTATTACGTTAAATTGTTGAACAAACAAATCCAATGCAAGCAAGATTAAGAGAGAAGCAGAAAACTGGGAAAGAAATTTTGCAACTAGTATTTGTGATAAAAACCTCATTTGTAACATACGTAGAGAACTGAGTCAAATTTACCAGAATCCAAGTCCTTCCCTAATTGATAAGAGATCAAATAATGTGAACAGACAGTATTCAGGGTAAGAAATTAAAGTTCTTTTTCTTTATATGAAAAAATACTCTAAATCACTATTGAATACAGAGAAGCAAATTAAAACAACTCTGGGATACCCCATCACACCTATCATATGGGCTAAAATGACAGAAGAGGAATATGATAAATGTTGGAGAAGAAATGGGAGAGTTGGAACACTACTTCAGTGTTATTGGAGCTGTGAGTTGATTCAACAATTCTTTTATTTTCTTTCCTTTTTAAAGTATATTTATTCATTTTTAATTTTCAACATTTATTTCCACAAAATTTTGAGTGGCAAATTTTCTCCTCATCTCTCCATTCCCTCTCCCCATAAATGTTGCATTCTGATTACTCCTTCCCTCAATATTCTCTCCCTTCTAACACTCCCCTGCCTTCCCTAATCCCCATTTTCTCTCTTTTCTTGTAGGGCAAGATTGATTTCTAAAGCCCCATTATCTGTATTTCTTACTTCCTAGTTGTATGTAGAAACAATTGTCAACATTCGTTCTTAAAACTTTGAGTTCCAACTTATCTCCCTTACCACCTCCCCACCCAGGCCCAGTGAGAAAGCAAGCAATTCAATATAGGTTATGTATGTATAGTTTTGCAAAAGACTTCCATAATAGTCGTTTTGCGCAAGACTAACTATATTTCCTTCCATCCTATGCTGCATCTTATTTTCTATATTCTTTCTTTTGACCTTGTTCCTCCCTAAAATTATTTACTTCTAATTACTCCCTCCTCCCATTTGACCTCCCTTCTATCATGCCCCCACCCTACTTGTCCCCTTCTCTCCTACTTTCCTACAGTGTAAGATAAATTTTCATATCAAATGAGTGAGCATGTTATTCCCTCCTTAAGCCAAAGGTGAAGAGAGCAACTTTCCGTTTTCCCCTCTCACTTCCTCTCTTTTCTCTTCCATTGAATAACCTTATTCTTGTGTCTTTTATGAGTGATAATTTGTCCCATTCAATTTCTCCCTTTCTCATCCCAATATATTCTACTCTCACTTCTTAATTTTAATTTTATTTTTTTAGATATCATTTCTTCTTATTTAACCTACCCTACACTCTCTATCCACATATATGTATGTGTTTATGTGTGTATGTATGAGTGAGTGTGTATGTATCTATGAGTGTGTGTGTGTATGTGATCCCTCTGACAACTCAAATATTGAGAAAAGTGTTAAGAATTACAAGTATTGTCTTTCCATGCAGGAATGTAAATAGTTGAACTGCAGAAAGTCCTTGATGATATCTCTTTCCTGTTTACCTTTTCAAGCTTCTCTTGATTCTCATGTTTGAAAGTGAAATTTTCTATTTAGTTCTGTCATGTTCATCAAGAATGTTGAAAAGTCCTCTATTTCATTGAACGACCATTTTTTCCCTTGAATTATTATACTCCCTGTAGCTGGGTAGGTGATTCTTGCTTTTAATTTCAGTTCCTTGGACTTCTGGAAAGTTGTATTCCAATTCCCACAATTCCTTAACGTGGAAGGTGCTAGATCTTGTACTCCTCTAATTGTATTTCCGCAATGCTTGAGTAATTTCTTTCTAGCTGCTTTCAATATTTTCTCCTTGACCGGGAAACTCTAGAATTTGGCTCCAATATTCCTAGGAGTTTCTGTTTTCGTCTCTTTCAGGAGGTAATCCGTGGAATTTTTCCATATTTCCTTTGCCGTCTGGTACAAGAATATCAGGGCAGTTTTTCTTGATAATTTCAGGAAAGATGATGTTTAAGATCTTTTTTTCTTTTTCTTCCTTTTAATATAAATTAATTTATTCAACTTTAGACATATTTTCACAAAATTTTGGGTTCCAAATTTCCTCCCCATTTGTCCCCTCCCCCCACCCCAATACACCCAGAATTCTAATTTTCCCTATCACTAATCTGCCCTCTCTTCTATCATCCCTCCTTTCACTTGTTCCCATCTTCTCTTTTGTCCTGTAGGGCCAGATAACTTTCTATTCCCCATTACCTGTTTTTCTTATTTCCTAGTACCAAGAAAAATACT
This sequence comes from Potorous gilbertii, assembly GCA_028658325.1. Classification (NCBI taxonomy): domain Eukaryota; kingdom Metazoa; phylum Chordata; class Mammalia; order Diprotodontia; family Potoroidae; genus Potorous; species Potorous gilbertii. The sequence continues at coordinate 11,481,550 of CM053774.1, read as the reverse complement.
GAACAGTTGCTCCCAAAACTTTGAGTTCCAACTTCTCCCCATCCCTCCCTCCTCACCCATTCCTTTTGGGAAGGCACGCAATTCAATATAGGCCATATCTGTGTGGTTTTGCACATGACTTCCATAATACTCATGTTGTGTAAGGCTAACAATATTTCCCTCCATCCTATTCTGCCCCCTTTTGTTTCTTTTCTCTCTTTTGATCCTGTTCCTCCCTGAGTGTTGACTTCAAATTGCTCCCTCCTCCCATTGCCCTCCCTTCCATCACCCCCCCACCCTACTTATTTCTTTCTCTCCCACTTTCCTGTATTGTAAGATAGGTTTTCATACAAAATTGGGTGTGTATTTTATTCCTTCCTTTAGTCGAATGTGATGAGAGTAAACTTCATGTTTTTCTCTCAGCTCTCCTCTTTTTCCTTCCACTAAAAAGTCTCCTGCCTGCCCCTTCTATGAGAGATGACTTGTCCCGTTCCAATACATCCTCGCTCCTCCCATACATTTCTTGCTCACTGTTTACCTGAATTTTTTAAGATATGATCCCATCCTATTCAATTCACTCTGTGCTCTCTGTCTCTGTGTGTGAGTGTATGTGTGTATGCGTGTGTGTGCGAGTATGTGTGTATGTGTATGTGTATGTAAAAGTTGCAAGAGTTACAAATATTGTCTTTCCATATAGGAATGTAAACAGTTCAACTTTGGTAAGTCCTTTGTGACTTCTCTTTTCTGTTTACTTTTTCATGCTTCTTCTCATTCTTGTGCTTGAAAGTCAAATTTTCTTTTCAGTTCTGGCCTTTTCATAAAGAATGCTTGAAAGTCCTCTATTTCATAGAAAGACCATATTTTCCACTGAAGTATTATACTCAGTTTTGCTGGGTAGGTGATTCTTGGTTTTAATCCTAGTTCCTTTGACTTCTGGAATGTCCTGTTCCACGCCCTTTGATCCCTTAATGTAGGAGCTGCTAGATCTTATGTTATCCTGGTTGTATTTCCACAATACTGGGATTATTTCGTTCTAGCTGAACTGCTTGCAATATTTTCTCCCTCACCTGCGAATTCTGGAATTTGGCCACAATGTTACTGGGAGTTTCTCTTTTTGCATCTCTTTCAGGTGGTGATTGGTGGATTCTTTGAATACTTATTTTGCCCTATGCTTCTAGAATATCAGGGCAGTTTTCCTTGATAATTTCATGAAAGATGATGGCCGGGGTCTTTTGTTTGATTATGACTTTCAGGTAGTCCCATAATTTTTAAATTGTCTCTCCTGGATGTATTTTCCAGGTCACTTGTTTTTCCCATGAGATATTTCACATAATCTTCCATTTTTTCATTCTTTTGATTTTGTTTTATGATTTCTTGGTTTCTCATAAAGTCATTATCCTCCATCTGCTCCATTTTAATTTTCAGAACCTGTTTTCTTCATCTAGCTTTTGAACCTCTTTTTCCATTTGGCTAATTCTGCTTTTGAAAGCATTCTTCTCCTCACTGGCTTTTTGAACCTCTTTTACCAATTGAGCTAGCCTATTTTTCAAGGCGTTACTGTCTTCAGCATTTTTTTGGATCTCCTTTAGCAAGGTATTGCCCCGTTTTTCATGCTTTTCTTGTATCTCTCTCATTTCCCTTCCCATTTTTTCCTCCACCTCTCTAACCTGATTTTCAAAACCTTTCTGAGCTCTTCCATGACCTGAGCCCATTGAACGTTTATTTTGGATGTTTGGGATACAGACGCCTTGACTTCTATGTCTTTCCCTGATAATAAGCATTTTTCTTCCTCATCAGAAAGGAAAGGAGGTAACGACTGGTCACAAAGAAAGTAACCTTTATGATCTTATTTTTTTTTTCCTTTTTCTGGGTGTTTTCCCAGCCAGCTACTTGACTTCTGAAATTCTTTTCCACACCCACCTCACCTCCAGATCTACCCAGCTGCTCCCCAGCCTCAGGCCTTTCAGTGTCAGGCTGGTCTGCTATTCAATATGAGATTAAGTTTCGGTGCTCAGGTAGGGGAAGGGCCACCTCACAGGGCTCAATTCCCTCAGGTGGTTTGTTTGGAGAAATGCAACAATGGATCTGAGCTCCTGCCTGCTTTGGGAGACCGGGTCTGGTGCTGCCTCTGCTGCTGCCTCCTGAGGGGCCCTGAGTTATATAGACACCCCACTCTCTCTCAGCTAGCCCAGAAGTCTCTCTCACTGACCTGTAGTCCCTGTGGGTGGAGGGACATTCGCGTCTGCTGGAGATTCCTTCCTTGAAGCCTGCTCTGATCTGCACCTCTCAAGGCCATCAGTCCAAGGCAGGGCTAGGCTCTACTCCAGGTCTGGTGAGCGACAGACCTTTGGTGTCAGTTTTTCAGTGCTCTCTGGAAGAGAAATCTCCTTCACTCCATTGTTGGGAGGCTTCCACTGCACCAGAATTTGTTGAGATGTCCTTTTACAGATAATTTCTGGGCTGTGGGTTTGGAGCAAGCATATGTGAATCTTTTTACTCCTCCATCTTGGCTCCGCCCCTGCTCTTTTTGTCATCATGGCTTTCAGGTAGTCTGCTAACTTTTAAATTGTTTCTCCTAGATCTATTTTCCAAGTCAGTTTTTCTTCCAATGAGATATTTCAAATTATCTTCTACTTCTGTCGTTGTTTTCACTATGTTTTGTAATGTCTACGTTGCTCATAAAGTAATTAAGTTCGGTCTGCTCCAGTCTAATTTAAAAAAAAATATATATATATATATTTTCTATTTTTTTAAATATAAATTTATTTATTTAACTTTTTACATTCATTTTCACAAAATATTGGGTTCCATATTCTCTCCCCATTTGTCCCCTCCCTCCACCCCAATACACCCAGCATTCTAATTTCTCCTATCACCAATCTTCCCTCTCTTCTGTCATCCCTCCCTTCTCTTGCCACATCTTCTCTTTGTCCTGTAGGGCCAGATTACTTTCTATTCTTCATTACCTGTATTTCTTATTTCCTAGTAGCAAGAACAATGCTCAACAGTTGTTCCCAAAACTTCGAGTTCCCACGTCTCTCCATCCCTCCCTCCCCACCCATTCCCTTTGGGAAGGCAGACAATTCAATATAGGCCATATCTGTGTAGTTTTGCAAATGACTTCCATAATAGTCATGTTGTGTAAGGCTAACAATATTTCCCTACATCCTATCCTGCACCCCAGTGTTCTTTTCTCTCTTTTGATCCTGTCCCTCCCTGAGTGTTGACTTCAAATTGCTCCCTCCCCCCATTGTCCTCCCTTCCACCAACCTCCCACGCTGCTTATCTCCTTCTCCCCCAATTTCCTCTATTGTAAGATAAGTTTTCATACCAAAATGAGTGTGCATTTTATTCCTTCCTTTAGTCGAATGTGATGAGAGTGAAATTCATGTTTTTCTCTCATCTCTCCTCTTTTTCCCTCCACCAAAAGTCTACTGCCTGCTGCTTCTATGAGAGATAACTTGCCCCATTCCAATTCATCCTCTCTCCTCCAAATACATTTCTCTCTCACCTTTTACCTTTATATTTTAAGATATGATGCGATTCTATTCAATTCACTCTTTGTTCTCTGTCTCTGTGTGTGCGTGCATGTGTGTATATGTGTGTGTGTGCATGTGTGCGTGTGTGCATGTGTGTAATCCCAACAACTACCCAGACACTGAAAAGTTTCAAGAGTTACAAATATGGTCTTTCCATGTAGGAGTGTAAAGAGTTCATCTTTGGGCAGTCCCTCATGAATTCTCCTTGCTGTTTACTTTTTCATGCTTCTACTCATTCTTGTGTTTGAAAGTCAAATTTTCTTTTCAGCTCGGATATTTTCATCAGGAATGCTTGAAAGTGTTCTATTTCATTGAAGGACCATTTTTTCCCCTGTAGTATTATACTTTGTATTGCTGTGTAGGTGATTCTTGGTTTTAGTCCTAGTTCCATTGACTTCTGGAATATCCTATTGCATGCCCTTTGGTCCCTTAATGTAGATCTTGTGTTTTCCTGATTGTATTTCAACAATACTGGAATTGTTTCTTTCTAGCTGCTTGCAATATTTTCTCCTTGATCTGGGAACTCTGGAATTTGGCCACAATGCTCCTAGGAGTTTCTCTTTCTGGTTCTCTTTCAGGCGGTGACAAGCGAATTCCTTGAATGCTTATTTTGCCCTCTGGTTCTAAAACATCAGGGCAGTTTTCCTTGATAATTTCATGAAGGATGATGTCTAGGCTCTTTTTTTGATCATGGCTTTCATGTAGTCCCATAATTTTTAAATTGTCTCTCCTGGATCTATTTTCCTGGTCAGTTGTTTTCCAATGAGATATTTCTCATTGTCTTCCATTTTTTTTTCTTTTGATTTTGTTTTGTGATTTCTTTGTTTCTCAGAGAGTCATTAGCCTCCATCTGTTTCATTCTAATTTTGAAAGAATTATTTTCTTCTTTTCTTGCATCTCTCATTTCTCTTCCCAGTTTTTCCTCCACCTGTCTAACTTTATTTTCAGAATGCTTTTTGCGCTCTTCCTTCCATGATCTTATTTTTTTTCCCTTTTCTGGGCATTTTTCCAGCCAGTTACTTGAATTCTGACATTCCTCTCCACCCCTGCCTAGATCTGCCCAGTCAGTGCTCAGGGTCTGAGATTCAAATGCTGCTCTCTAGCCTCAGGGCTTTTAGTGGTATGTGGCTGATATTCAATGTTAGCTTAAGTTCTGGTGCTCAGGTGGGGGCAAGGCTGTCTCTCAGGCTCAGTTCCCTCAGGAGGTTTATACAGCGTCCTTCAGTAATGGACCCAAACTCCTGCCTGCTCTGGGAGCCTCTGGCTGCTGCTGCCTCTGTTGCTACCTCCCAAGGGGGCCTGACTTATGGAGACACCTCCCCCCCCTCAGCCAGCCCAGAAGTCTCTCTCACTTACCTGTGCACCTGTTGGTGGAGGGACCTTTGCGGCCGCCAGAGATTCCTTCCCTGAAGCCTGCTCCAATCTGCTCTTCTAGGTGCCACGTAGCCACGGAAGGGGTGTCCTCCATTCCCATCTGATGCTCCATGGACCCTTGGGGTCTGTTTTTCAGGGCTCTCTGGAACGGAAATCTCCTTCACTCCATGGCTTCACAGCTTCCACTGCTCCAGAATTTGTTGGTTGCTCTTGTTACAAGAAATCCATGGGCTGTGGATGCATAGCTATCCTATGTGAATCTTTCTACTCCGCCATCTTGGTTCCTCCCTTCCTTTTTTTTCTTCATGGCTTTCAGGTGGTCTGCTAATTTTTAAATTGTTTTTCCTGGATCTCTTTCCAGGGCAGGTGTTCTTCTAATGAGATATTTCAAATTATCTTCTATTTCTGTCATTGTTTTCATTTTGTTTTGTAATGTCCATGTTTTTCGTAAAGTAATTAACTTCCATGTACTCCAGTCTAATTTAAAAAAAAAAAACTATTTTCTTTATTGAGCTTTTGAATCTCCTTTTCCATTTGGCTAATTCTGCTTTTTGATTAATTGTCCTTTTGGACCTCTTTTGCTACTTGAGTTAGCCTCTTTTGAAGGAGCTACTTTATTCAGGATTTTCTGGGTCTCATTTTGCAAGCTCTTGACTCACTTTTGATGATTTTCTTCCATCATTCCTATTTTCTCTTCCCAATTTTTCCTCCAGCTCTTTTACTTGATTTTCAAAATCCTTTTCGAAGCCTTCTTTGGCCTGGGACCACTGCATATTTATTTTGGAGGTTTTGAAAACCTTGTCTTCCTCTGATAGTATGGATTGTTCTTCCTTATCTAAGAAGATGGAAGAAAATATTCTTCACCAAGAAAATATCCTTTTATATTCTTAGGCTATTTTTTTCCATTTTTTGGTCATTTTTCCTGCTCGTTATTGACTTTTGAGTCCATTGTCAACAGTAGGGTATACTCTGGGAGCCTGTAAGCTCTCAGTTACTCCTAGGTGGAGCAATGAAGGGAGAGAAGTATACACTTCTCCTGTGCACTGGTCTGGGAGCAACCAAAAACTTTTATGCCCAGAATCTGCAAATAGAATTCCCTTTCCACAGCTCCTCCTCCTTACCCCAGGGCAGGACTCATGGCTGAGATTCACATCAGCTGCTCAATTCCCCCTGGGGTTTTAGGAGCAGGGCAGGGCTGCCACTTAGGGCTGAGATTCAGATCAGCTGTTCAATATCCCCAGGGTCTTTAGGGAGTGAACTCCCAAAATGGAGACTACTCCTGCAGTGACTGCTTCTGTCAGGAGCAGAATTCATTCCCTTCTCATCCAGATGAAAATGCTCTCTCACTTTTCTTTGAAGCTCGCTGTGGCATTTGTGGTTTGAGCAGTCTGGGAAATGTTGCTCCCAGGTGGCTCTCTGAATCCTGTTCTGAATTCTGTCCTTGTGCTGCCATGCGGCCCTCCCTGGGCTGCACTCTGCTCAATGTCCAGTACAATAGACATTTCCTGTCAGTCTTCCAGCCTGTATTGGGCTGAAAGGCCCTTTTATTCTGTTTCTTTGTGCCTTCTCCTGCTATAGAATTTGTTTAGAGTAATTTATCACTGGTATTTCATTGACAATGTGGAGGATCTTCTACAGGTGCTTCTTTCCACTATGCCATCTTGGCTCCCCCTAATCCAGCCATTCCAGAGAGCAAATTGGAAGTATAACCAAATGGTTAAACATATGAGTACCCTTTTACTCAGAAATATCAATTCTGGGACTGTATCACAAAGAGATCATTAAAATTGCAAGGTATCCCACATGTACAAAAATATTTATAGCAGTTCTCTTTGTGTGATCCCAAACTGGAAATGAAGTGAATGCCCTTCAATGGGGGAATTACTCAACACGTTGTGGTATATCAATTTAATGGAATACTGTTGTGCTCTATGACTTGATGAACAGGTAGAGTTCAGGGGGGAGTGAGAAGACTTGTAGGAACTGATTCTCTGTGAAGGGAGCAGAAACAGGAGAACTTTGTACACGGCAATATTTACAGTATGCAAGGAATTGTTCTGGTAGTTTGAGTCCTTCATAGCAGTGCAAGAACCTAAAAAATTTCCAGTGGACACTTGAAGTAAAAAACCTTCCATATTCATTGCAAGAATTATGCAATTGGGGGGCGGAGCCAAGATGGCGGAGTACAAAGACTCACATTTGCTAGCTCCGAATCCACAGCGCATAGATTTCCTATAAAAAGAACTACTGACAAATTCTGGAACAGTGGAAGCCGCGCAGGAAAACAGTGAAGGAGATTTTCGTTGCAGAGAGCCCTGAAAAACCGAACGCAAAGGTACCCCAGACTGGAGCTGAGTCCTGTGCTGCGAAGGCCTTCCCCTCTCCCGCCCTGGCCGCACCGCACTGAGAGGAGCGAGTAGAGCCCAGCAGGCATCAGGGACCTGAATCTCCCGCGGCCGAGAAGGTCCCTCCACCCACAGACGCACAGGTCAGTGAGAGAGACGGGCTGAGAGGGGAG
>CM053774.1:11432880-11452808 GCA_028658325.1 Potorous gilbertii | reverse complement strand
TTTTTTTTTTGTTTTTTTTTAACATTTTTTCCCCTTTGCTGGTAGTGTATATAAAACTGTCTTCCTAAGGTGAGGGGAAAATATCAGAGATAATAATTTCAATGTGTTCCTGTCTCTCTGAGGTTTTCTTTTAGAGCTGGTGGGTTAAACAATCTAAGCTAACATGCTGGGATTCTGTGTAATAACCACCGAACAAATGTTTACACAGATATGGCGACTGAACAGAAAAGAAAATTCACTCCATTGAAGGGTCAATAGGATTTAACCTCATCAGAAAAATAAGAGGATAGTTCTACGTGGCTTTAGATGTCTATTCCAATGTTACTTTAATAATTGGATCTTAAGAAGAATGAGTTTTAAGGAGGAAGCAAAATGGGGTAGTAGAAGGATGGAGTTGTAGAAGAAGCTCCCCACAATGGCGCATAAAATACCTGTCAAAATGACTCTAAATAAATTCAAGGGCAGTAGAAACCACAGAACGACAGAGTGAAAGAGATTTCTAGCCCTTGCCAGCCTGAAAGGACGACAGGAAAGCTCTACGGACACTCGTGCAGAGCAGAACACAGACCAGTCTTGGTCACGAGGCCAGCAGGGACAGGGCCAGAGCAGGATTCATGGCACCACTGGCAGCAGTAATTTTCAGATTCCTCAACCCACAAGCGCCAAAGACAGACAGCCTCTAAAATCAGTGAGAAAACTCTTACATATAGATGAGAGGAGAACACAGTCAGACCCACCAGCAGCAGCCTCTGCAGCGTCAGCATCCATTTCTGGGGGCCTTGGCCTAAAGACCCTGGAGAAATTGAGCTTCTGATCTTGGTCTCAGTCCTAAGTGGCAGCCCTGGGGTGAGGAAGAGTGTTTGCTGGCAAAAGGTAGCTAGTGGTGGCTTTGGAAGGGGAAATCTGCTGGGAGATCCGGGGCAAAACAAAGTACTTGTGGTTGCTCCCAGAAAAGAACGCAGGTCAGGAGAGCTGTAAATACCTCTGCTCTGATTGTGCCACCTTGTAAAAACTGAGAATTTGAGGTTCTCAGAGCATATCTTCCTCTTGACAAAGGACTCAAAAGTCAAGTAACTGCCTGGGAAAATTCCCTCCCTTCTTTCTCACCCCTCCCTTCCCTTATCCCCATCTTCTTGTCTTGTGGAGGAAGTTCAATTTCTATACCCCTTTACCTGTATTCCTCATTTACCAGTTGTATGTCCAACTTCTCTTTCTTCATATATATATATATATATATATATATATATATATATATATATATATATACTTTTGCAAACGACGTCCGCAACAGTCATGTACTATAAGATTAACTATCTTTCCATCCGTCCTATCCTTCCTTTATTTATTTTATTCTCTCTTTTGGCCCTTGTCTCTCCCCAAAATTGTTTAAATCTAATTGCTCCCGCTTCCCATTGGTCCTCCCTTCCGTCATCATCCCTACCCTACTCTTCCCCTTCAGCTCTACTTTCCTGTAGTGCAAGATAGATTTTCATACCAAAATGAGTGTACATGTTATTCCTTCCTTAAGTGAAATGCAATGAGAGTATGCTTCAATTTTTCCCTCTTACCTTTCTCCTTCCATTGAAAAAGATTTTTCTTGGCACTATCCTGAGAGATTATTTGTCCCATTCAATTTCTCCCTTTCTCCACCCTATATATTCCTCTCTAAAACTTTAGTTTTATGTTTTAGATACCAACTCTTCTTATTCAACTCACTATGTGCTCTCTGTCAATATATGTGAACGTGAGTGTGGGTGTGGGTTTGGGTATGCATGTGTGTGTGTGTGTGTCTGTAATCCCTCCAACTACACAATTACTGAGAAAAGTTTCAAGAGTTACAAATGTTACCTTTCCATGTAGGAAGATAAACAGTTCACCTTTTGTAAATCACTTATGGTATCTCTTTCCTGTTTACCTTTTCATGCTCCAATTTATTTTTGTGTTTGAAAGTTGAATTTTCCATTTATCTCTGGTCTATTCATCAAGCATGCTTGAAAGCCCTCTATTTCACTGAATGACTATTTTTTTTCCCTTGAAATGTTATACTTAGCTTTTCTGGGTAGGTGACGCTTAGTTTTAATCCTATTTCCTTTGATTTCTTGAATATCATATTTCAATTCTGTGATCCCTTAGTGTAGAAGCTGTTATGTTTTGTGTTATATGGATTGTATTTGCACAGTACTGGAATTGTTTCTTTCTAGGTGCTTGCAATATTTTCTCATTGACCGGGAAACTTTGGAATTTGGCTACAAATTCGTAAGAGTTTTTCTTTTTAGATCCCTTTCAGGACAGTACTGGTGGATACTTTCAATACTTATATTGCTCTCCAGGTCTAGAATATCAGAGAAGTTTTCCTTGGTAATTTCATGAAATGTGATATCTATACTCTTTTTTGATCATGGCTTTCTTTAGTGTCATAATTTTTAAAATGTCTCTCTTGGATCTATTTTCAAGGTCAGTTGTATTTCCATGGAGATATTTCACATTATCTTCTATTTTTTTATTCTTTTGTTTTTCTCTTGTATTCTTTTGTATTTCTCTTGTAATTTCGTGGTTTCTCATAAAGTCATTATTTTCCATCTGCTCCATTCTAATTTTTAAAAGACTATTTTCTTCAGCGACATTTTGTATCTCCTTTTCCATTTGGCTGATTCTATTTTTAAACACATTCTTCTCCTCCTGGGCTTTTTGGACTTTGGGGGCTTCTTTCGCCAATTGAGTTAGCCTATTTCAAAAGGCAGTATTTTCTTCAACATTTTTCGGATCATTTTTAGTAATCTTTAGACTCACTTTTCATGATTTTCTTGTATCACTCATATTTCTCTTCCGAATTTTTCTTCCACTTCTCTTACCTCATTTTCAAAATGATTTTTGAGTTCCTCTTTCGCCTAACATCATTGCATATTTATTTTTGAGGCTTTGGATGCTGAACTTTTGACTTTCATATCTTCTATTGATGTATTTTTTTTTCTCATCTGAAAGGATGGAGAAAAATACCTGTTCACCATGAAAGCAACCTTCTATAGTCTTATGTTTTCACTTTCATGGGCCTTTTCCCCAGTAAGTTACTTGACTTTTGAGTCCTTTGTCAAGACTGGGGTATGTTCTGGGGACCAGTAAGTTCTCAGTTTCTCCATGGTGGCACAATAAAGGAAGAGGATTTTACTCCTCTCCTGACCTGCACTCTGGTCTGGTAGTTAGCAAAGACTTTTCTGCCTAAGATCTGCAAGTAACATTCCCTTTTGAGAGCCTCCTCCACCTCTACCATGAGAGCCAGCACTTTTCTTCACCCCATTGCCGCCACTCAGGGCTGAGACAAAGATCTTCAGCTCAATTCCCCCAAAATGAACGTTGCTGACACTTCCACTGCAGTCTGTGAGCAGGGCTGAAGGAGGACCTTGCTCCCTTCTCACGCTGGTGAAAAAGCTTTTTCCCAGACCTTTGAAGATGTGTTTGGAGTTTTTATGTTGTGGGATATGGAAATTCGCAGGTCCTGCTGGGGGTTTCTCTCTCCCTTGACATGGTTCTCCTGTCCTGTTTCTGCCAGTGCTTTGCAAACAAGGCTGACCAGGACTCTGTGGGCTGTGCTCTGCTCTGTGCCCTGTGCAACACACCTTTCTTGTCAGTCTTCTAGGCTATCTTGGGCTGGAAATATCTTTCACTCCGTCACTTCTGCTGCTCTAGAATTTGTTTAGAATTTTTATTATTTTTAATTTACTTATTTAACTTTTAACATACATTTTCACAAAATTTTAGTTTCCAAATTTTTCTCCCCATTTGTCCTCTCTCCCCTTCCCAGTACACTGAGCATTCTAAGTTCCCCTATCACCAATCTGCCCTCTCTTCTATCATCCCTCCTTTACCTTGTCCCCATCTTCTCTTTTGTCCTATAGGGCCAGATAACTTTCTATACCCCATTACCTATATTTGTTATTCCCTTATAGCAAGAACAGTACTTGACAGTTTTTCCTAAAACTTTGACTTCCAACTTCTCTTCATCCCTTCCTCCTCACCCATTCCCTTTGGGAAGGCAAGCAATTCAGTGTAGGCCATATCTGTGCAGTTTTGCAGATGACTTCCAAAATACTAGTGTTGTGTAAGACTGCCTATATTTCCCTCCATCCTATCCTGCTCTCCATTGCTTCTATTCTCTCTTTTGATCCTGTCCCTCCCCAAGAGTGTTGACTTCAAATTTCTTCCTCCTCCCAGTGCAATCCCTTCCATCCTCCCCCTACTCTGCTTATCCCCTTTTCCCCCACTTTCCTGTATTGTAAGATAGATTTTATACCAAAATGAGTGTGCATTTTATTCCTTCCTTAAGTCGAATGTGATGAGAGTAAACTTCATATTTTTCTCTCACCTCCCCTCCTTTTCCTTCCACTAATAAATCTTTTCCTTGCCTCTTTTATGAGAGATAATTTACCCCATTCCATTTCTCCCTTTATCCTTTTATAATATTTCTCTCTCACTGCTTAATTTCATTTTTTAAAATGTGACCCCATCCTATTCAATTCACTCTGTGTTCTGTGTGTGTGTGCGTGCACGTGTGTGCGTGAATGTGTGTGTGTAATCCCACCAACTACCCAGATCCTGAAAAGTTTCAAGTGTTACAAATTTTGCATTTCCATGTAGGAATGTAAACAGTTCAGCTTTAGTTAGTCCCTTATGACTTCTCTTTGCTGTTTACCTTTTCATGCCACTCTTCATTCTTGTGTTTGAAAACCAAATTTTCTTTTCAGCTCTGGTCTTTTCATCAAGAATGCTTGAAAGTCCTCTATTTCATTGAAGGACAATTTTTTCCCATGAAGTATTATACTCAGATTTTCTGGGTAGGTGATTCTTGGTATTATTCCTGGTTTCTTTGACTTCTTAAATATCACATTTCAAGCCCTGTGATCCCTTAATATAGAAGGTGCAATATCTTGTGTTATACTGATTGTATTTACACAGTACTTGAATTGTTTCCTTCTAGCTGCTTGCTATGCTTTGTCCTAGACCAGGGAATACTGGAATTTGGCCAGAATTTTACTAGGAGGTTTTCTTTTTGGATCTTTTTCAGGCAGTGATCAGAGGATTCTTTAAATACTTATTTTGCCCTGTGGGTCTAGATTATCAGGGCAGTTATCCTTGATAATTTCATGAAAGATGATGTCTAGCCTCTTTTTGTGATCACGGCTTTCAAGTAGTCTCAAAATTTTTAAATTGTCTCTCCCGTATCTATTTTCCAGGTCAGTTGTTTTTCCAATGAGGTATTTCATATTATCTTCCATTTTTTCATTCTTTTGGTTTTGTTTTATGATTTCTTGGTTTCTCAGAAAGTCATTAGCCTCCATCTGTTCCATTCTAATTTTGAGAGAACTATTTTTTTCAGTGAGCTTTTGAATCTCCTTTTCCATTTGGCTAATTCTGCCCTTGAATGAATTCTTCTCCTCATTGGCTTTTTATCCCTCTTTCGCCAATTGAGTTAGCCTATTTTTCATGTTATTTTCTTCAGCATTTTTTTGGTTCTCCTTTAGCAAGGTGTTGACCTGCTTTTCATGCTTTTCTTATATCTCTCTCATTTCTCTTCCCAATTTTTCCTCCACTTGTCTAACTTGATTTTCAAAACCCTTTTTGAGCTCTTTCATGGCCTGAGCCCATTGAATATTTATTTTGGATATTTGGGATAAGGAAGCCTTGAATTCTATGTCTTTCCCTGATGGTAAGCATTGTTCTTCCTCTTCTGAAAGGATGGGAGGAGATATCTGGTCACCAAGAAAGTAACCTTCTATGGTCTTATATTTTTTCCCTTTTCTGAGCATTTTCCCATCCAACAACTTGACTTCTGAGTTTCCTCTCCACACCCACCTGCCCACTTTGTGCTTGGGGACTGAGATTCAAATGCTACTTCCCAGCCTCAGGTCTTTCAGCAGGGGCAGAGCTGCTATTCAGTGTGAGATTAATTTCAGCTGCTCAGGTGGAGGCAGAGCCACCGAACAGGGCTCTATTTCCTGAGGTAGTTTATGTGAAATCTTCAACAACGGATCCCAGCTTCTGCCTGTTTTTGGAGCCCCTTTCCTCTGCTGCCTCCCAAGGGGGCCTGAATCATGGGGGCACCCCACTCCCCTCTCGGCCAGTCAAAAAGACTCTTTCACTGACCTTTGGCGGCTGAGGTTGGAGGGACCTGCATGGCCGCTGGAGATTCTGTCCTTTCAGCCTGCTTGGATATTTTTCTCTTGCTGCCAGAAGCAGCCAATGCAGGGCTAGGTTGTGCTCCAGGCCTAGGGAGCAACGGACCTTTCATTTCAGTTTTTCGGGTCTCTCTGGAACAGACACCTCCTGGATTCCGTTGTTCTGTGGCTTCTGCTGCTCCAGAATTTGTTGGGATTTTTGTTTTTACCGGCATTTTATGGGCTGTGGATTAGGAGCTAGCATATGTGTACCTTTCTACTCCACGATCTGGGCTGCTCCTAGAGTTATTTTTAAAGGTTTTTTTTTTTTTATTTTATTGACTGTGGAGGAAAAATTAGCTAAAGTGTGTCTTTCTACTCCAACATCTTGGCTACACCCCAACTGTATATATTTTCAAGGAGCTCAATGAAAAATATGCAGACAACTTACAGACAATCCTGTGTAACTATAACATATTAAGGGTATATTGAAGCTTTTATGAGAAGAAAGATATCAATAAGGGAACTGAGGAAATATTTTATTTTTTGAATATGGAGTTTATATGACACATGACACCAGGGAAACTTGGAGGGAAATTTTCCAAGAATTAGTCATAACCAGTGAAAATTCATGAAATTGGAAAATGCAGTATCTTTTCAAGTAACAGGAAGGAAGACAACATCATTGTATTCTAAAGTACAACAAAGGCAGTAGGGTTAATTATGGCATTAAAGGTTTTTATATTCCTACTGGATGATGGGCATTTTGATAAGCACTGGGAATACTCTCCAAATGCAGAGGATAATCCCTGCTTTTAAAGAACCTCCAATCAAAAGGAAGATACAATATAAAAACACACAGTACGTGCAAGCTAGCTACAGGATAAACTGGAAATGATTAACTGAGGAAAGTTACTATAATTGAGGGACATGCAACAGGTTCTTTCCATCAGAAGGACAATATATTTTCATGCAATTATATGCAAAATAGACAGAATGAGTTGGAGGCAGAAATACTTAAGGGAATGAGATGAAGAAATGTTTTATTTCTTGAGAGAAATGATATGCAAGTGTATATTCTTGGCCAATTTCTGAGTCCTTATTACTCCAATGGGAATTCACTGATGTTCACTGGCTTACACTTCTGATACCTACGTTAGAGCCCTGCATTTGATTATATAAAGTTATTGGGGAAGAAGAGAAATAAAAGCAGAGTTGTTGCAAGGGGAGGGATCCATATATACACTCCGATATTTAATCAATGCTATTTCAGTTCTCTTTCTCTTCTTCCATGTGATCCACAGGGGAGTATTTATAAAGCATGTTCAGGTGCATAATTTCACTTCTTTGGTAAAATTGTCAAATATCTGAATTACCAGGGAACTAGTTTTACTTACGTAGCTAAGGGGGCAAATCATGGTTTTCTAAAAACTCCCAGTGGCATTTGCTCTTTTGATTTTTAGTTCATTATTACATAAAGATTTTTCCCATAACTTTTTCCCTCTACTGGCAGTGTATATAAAGCTTTCTTCCTAAACTGAGAGGAAATATCATAGGATAAAAATTCCATTACGTTCATCTTTATTTGAGACCCTTTCCTAGAGCTGTAGGTTGAATAACCAATGGTAATATACGGGGATTTCTGTGTAATAAACACACACACATGAATATACGTATATATATATATATATATATATATATATATATATATATATATATAAGTATATATATGTATATACACATATATGTGTGTATATATACACGTATATAAACATATATGTATGTATATATATGTGTGTGTGTGTGCGCGCACACATATACCTATATACACATATATACATATACATATATATACACTAAATATAGAAATATATATAAAATGAATACATTTATACATCGATATATATAAATATATAAGTATAAATGTATGTATATATATACACATATATGTATGTATACACATACATATATGTGTGTATATGTATATATGTGTATATATGTATATATGTGTGTGTATACTACATAGGATAAAAAATCTATTCTCCACAGAGGTGTAAATATAATTTAACTTTCCCAGACTTACATTCTCATCAGTTAAATAAGAAGTTACCGCTATATGATTTTATGTCTATTCCAATTTTGATGGAATGATATGATTCTAAGAAGGATGAGTTATTCCTAGCCAACAGTTGAGTGACTACTTCCATACACTATGAAATCTTCATGTCTAATGTGCTTATCATTCATTTTCCTCATTCAATTACCAAGTGTCTCTTCAAATCTTCAAGTATTTCTTAACTTTATTTTATGTTCCTGACACATCTCTTGATATTGGGGCTACAGAAAAGGAAAATTATAGAGACTGTGTCCTAAAAGACTTAATAATTAAATAATGAGATCGTACTTGATGTAACAATAATAATGGTTTTGATTTATATTGATTTTCAGTTTGTCGGGAGTTTTGTATGTAATATTTATTCATTCTTTTCCATTGCAACTATAATTTTGCCCATTTTTCTGATGCAAAAATGGAAAACACTGACATAACTTAAGCATGGTGACTCAAACATGAGGCAACTCAGAAGCAGGATTAATTTTTTAATGCAGACATTATTTCCTTTCTATTCAAATATGCTGCCTCTTGTGTGCACAAATATAGTCCAAGTGAAGAATGTTCAGTACCATAAGTGTAAAAGTTGGGATAAAATGATGGAAAGATAGATAAATCAATGATTTGTATGGATAAAGACAAATTTTATGGGAGATGTGGCAGGCATGTGTAACTACGGAATGCACTTTTATAGTATTAATGTTGAAAAAAACTAACCACATTTCCCTCTGTCCTATCCTGCCCTTCATTTATCACAGTCTCTCTCATGACCTTTCCTCCCACAATAGTGTTTGTTTCTGATTATCCTTTCCCCTAATTTGGTGCCCCTTCTATTATCTTCCCTGCCCTATTCCCCTCCCCCTTCCCTTCCTGCAAGGTAAAATAGATTTCCATATCCAATGGAGTGTGTGCTATTCCCTCCTTAAAACAAATCGCATGAGATTAAGGCTCAACTTTCTGTCATCTCCCCTCTCTTCACCTCCATTGTAGAAGCTGTTTCTTCCCTTTTATATGTTAGATGATTTTCTACATTTTGCCTCTACTTTTCACTTCCTCCTACTCTATTCCATTGAACAGTAAATTTTACTTCTTAGATGTTCTCCCTTCATATTCAGCTTACCCTGTGCTCTCTGTCTGAATACACACACATATGTGTGTGTGTATATGTTTGTTTAAGTATTTGAATATATTTGTTTATTTTTGTATTTTTATTTCTGTATTTATATGTACATATGTACACACATATATTTATAAGTGTATATGGATATATACACAAATGCGTATATACCTGTCTGCAAATGTATACATTACATACATACATACCTATGGACATGTACACATATATATATTCCCTCTTACTACCCTAATACTCAAAAAGATCTCATGAGCTACAAATACCAACTTTTCATTAAGAAATGTAAACAGTTTAACTTTTATTCGTTCCTTAATCCTTGTCTTTCCTTTCTACGTTTTCACCTGATTTTTTATTTGAAAGTCAAATTTCCTATTCACCCCTGGTCCTTTTCACAACAACGCTTGGAAATCCTCTATTTCATCGAAATTCCCTTTTTCCCCCTGGAGTATTATACTCAGTTTTGCTGGGTCAGCAATTTTTGGTTGTAATTATACCTCCTTTTATGTCTGGAATATAGTTTTCCCAGCCCTCCCTTCCCTTTGCATAGAAACTGACTAATCCTGTGTTATCATCATTTTATTTCCACAATACTTGAATTGTTCCTTTCTGGATACTTGTAATATTTTCTACTTGACCTGGGAACTCTGAAATTTGGCTACAATAATCCTGGAAGTTTTCCTTTTCAGATCTTTTTCAGAAGGTAACTGGTGAATTCTTTCCCTGCTATTTTGCACACTGGTTGTAGAATATGAGGACCGTTTTCTGTGATTATTTCTTGGAAGATGATGTCAAGACTCTACTTTTTGATCGTAGTTTTGAGGTAGACCAATAAGTTTTCAGTTAACACTCCTAGATCTATTTTCCAGGTCAATTGTTTCTCCAATGATAGTTTTCACTTTGTGTTTTATTTTTCATTCTTTTGGTTTTATTTTGTAATTTCTTGGTTCTTCATCAAGTCATTTGCTTCCATCTGCTCTGTCCTAATTTTTGAGGAACAATGTTTTTCAGTGAGCTTTTCAACCTACTTTCCCATTTGGCTAATTCTGCTTTTTAAAATATTCTTCTTCTCCTTGGTTTCTCTTTTGCCCATTTTTGTTAGTCTATTTTTAAAGATGTTATTTTCTTTACCATTTTTTTTGCATCATCTTTAGCAAGTTGTGGACTAGCTTTTCATGATTTTCTGGCATCACTATAATTTCACTTGCCAATTTTTCCTCCACCTCTCTTACTTGATTTTCAAAATCATTTTTGATCTCTTCTATGGCCTGACAATTGCATATTTTTTTGAAGGTTTTGCATGTAGAAATCTTCACTTTCATTTCTTCCTCAGATAGTATGCTTTGTTCTTCCTCATTCAGGTGAATGGAAGAAAGTACCTTTGCACTAAGAAAGTCACCGTCCATAGTCTTATTTTTTCCCTTTCTTTGGGAATTTACCCAGAGAACTACTTGAGTTTTCAGTTCTTTTTCAAGTGGAGAGTGAACTCTAGGGACCTTTACATTCTAGGTTCCTCTAAGGTGGCACAATCAAGAGAGAGGAATTCACTCCTATCCTGGCATGTGTGACTACAGGCCCTCTTTTCTGCCCTGGTGTTGTGAGTAGGATTTTTTCTCCATGGCCTTCATCAGCTCCACCATGCCAATGCTTCTCCTCACCCCAGGACCATCATTTACAACTGAGATTTTGACTGGCTACTCAATACCCCCAGGGGCTTTACACTAACGGCTTCAAAAATGACTCCTGCTGTCACAGTGGCTACTGTGGCCACAGTAGTTGCTCTCACCATGGGACTGGTGCTGAAGCCAGACCACACACCCCTCTCACCCAGGTGAAAGGGCTTTCTCATTCAACATTTAAACTGCCTTTGGCGTTTGTGGCTTGAGAAATCTGAGAAGCCCAGCTGCTACCGTGCCCTGAGGTGATTCTGTGGCCTGAAGCTTGCTGCAGTCCAGTCCTTTTCTCCTGGCCCATGGTGGGCTGTGTTCTACTTCTAGTCCAGTGAGATAGATCTTTCTTGTAGAACTTTTAGGCTGTCTTGGGTGGAAATTTCTTTCACTCTGTCACTTTGTGACTATTGCTGTTCTAGAATTTGTTTAGAGTCCTTTATAGGTATTTCATGGGCTATGCAAGGAGAGCTAAAGCAACTCCATCTCTCTACTCACTGTTTTGTTTCAGTCCAGCTATGAATCCTTGAAAGATATTTCAAACATTGAAAATAACATGAGTCAAAGTACAGAGGCAAGCTATTTTGAAGGAGATTATAGAATATAGGACCTTTCTTTTAGGTGCTGTGGCCATGTTCCTTAGCCTTGTCCTCTGCTCTAGCATTTGGATAACGTACAGGAAGGGGATTCATTGTTTCTCATATTTGCAACTGGGCAAAATGATACAGCATTTAGAACATGTTGCTTACATAATATATAATTATATATAATATACAGTTATAGGATATAGGATCATATATAACTTTAATATATGAATCAATATATAAATAAAAATATGTAAATAAATAGATATACACATATAATATAACATGTAAAAATAGTTGCTTCTGTAAGGTATTTGATTCATCTGAATTTCTTCACTGTGAGCAAAAATAAAAGCTATAAAATTTTACATCTATTTTTAAAGATATAGAAAACTATTTATGGGGAAAATTTGAGTTTTAAATACTTGGCAGATAATTCCAGTAGATATAGACAATTTTTAGATAGAAACTTAAAAATGGAGTTCAGAATAGAGACAATACACAGATATACTGATTTGGTATGTATCTGTATAGTGCTAAAAATTGAGTCCAAAGGAAAGAAAGGAGCTAACTTTAGAGAGGATGGTGGAAAATAAGACTGCCTTAGGCTAACATGCTGTACATGAAACATTTTATTCCCTTTGCAATAGGAAATTACTGGAGTGCTTTTAGCCAGGGTCTTCTGGTCATATTTCATATTACTTGGGAAGCTATTTTTACTTGCTGTCATAACAATAGATTACAGCTGGGAATGATTCATATCAATGACATGTTCAACAAGCATTTATCCAGGTCAATGGTGACAAGGATATGAATTTTTATATGGCTATGTGAGTAAAGAAGAAGAGAAGGAATAAAAGGATATTAGGGAGTTAGAACCAACAGTAATTTGCAAAACATTAGTTAAGGATAGAGGAAGTCAATGCTTTAGCCTAACAAAGAGGACAAAAATATTTTGAAATATTATAAAGGAATATCTTAAAGTTGAAGTGTGACTGCAAGAGAGTCCTAGGTGATTCTGAAGAGTACAGAAAATATAATTTTCATAAGATTTATTGGACATCACGTAACAAGTCTCAATTCAAAACAATAAATGCTGAGTCATTTAATTAGGAAGAAAAGCAGAAATGATTTCGAGTTTGTGATGGTCAGGAATTTTTTTCTTTTTATTTCTACTGGTAATAGTTTAGTTCTGAATAAGAAAGGATTACTGAATGCTTAATGAAATTTTCAGGAACCTGATTTTTCAGGTTCTCTATATCATACTTGTCATTCCTCTCTGTGAACTGTTGTTTTCTCCTGGTCAGTGGAACAATGTCTATTAATGCTATAAAAATAAATTTGCATCCTTGGCCACAGAAACACATCCTCCCCTGAACGTATTGCAGTAGAGCTTGAAAACTGGTATGTACCTCTCACACTAACCTGTTTTATTGATGTGTTCACTAAAGTCGTGGTTCTTTTCTCTATTTAGAAGCACTTTGATGACAACTCTCTGTTTTCTACCTATGGTTATCTGAGGAAACAGAGTTTGATAGAGATTAAACAGATGGGCTGCAAAGTTTTCAAACGTATTCATGCATTCAATATCATCTATTTTTTGATGTATGATTTATTTTCATTTTCTAAATATTTAGGAACTCTCACCTGAAATTATGACTCATTTCAGATCTTCTTTCCTATAGAGAACATCTGGATGCTGAAAATATTTCAAATAGTTGAAGATGAAGAATAACTCTCAGCTAAAAGCATTAATTTTGTTAGGATTCACTGATTCTAATAAAATTGATGTTTTTCTTTCTGTGATCTTCTTTCTTGCTTTCTTCCTTCACTGCAAACTTTCCATTATATTTATAGTTATTCTTGCCTACCACATGGATTTGAGTCCTATGTACTTTCACCTGACCTGGCCTGACATTTCTTGTCATGGCTCTTTCCACTGTCCCCAAGATGATCATAGACTTCTTCAGGGAGACAAAAAAACCAAACAAATTATTTTTTAGAGTTGCATGGCACAAATATTTCTAGCTCATATCTTGGCAGGTAGTGATGTGACCCTTCTCATAGTGATGGTTGTTGACAGATGTATTGCAATATGTAAGCCCCTCTACTATACGACTATCATGAATCCTCGAATTCTGGTAATAAGTGTGCTACTCTTATGGATGGCTGGTTTTGTGCACACTACGAGCCAAATGGCCTTTATGGCAAGTCTACCATTTTGTGGCACTATTGTGAATGATGATCTTTTTGTGGCCTTCCCTGGGGTTGAAATTTTCCTGCAATGACGCCTATATTTTCTATCTGCTTGTCATTTCTGATAGTGGGCTTCTTCCCTTGATATCATTCATTCTTTTGCTCATATTCTACACATTCATTTGCTCATATTCTATATGGTGTTATTAATCACTGTCCAGCATCACACAACTAGTGCCCTATGTAAGCCTCTGTCTATACTGGCAGCTCAAGTTACTGTGTTCACTCTTTTTGCACTGATCACCATAATCTATACTTGGCTAGTTCAAATCTGAAAACCATAAGTTATAGAAGACTTTAGGGAAATTTGTGTAGAAAATTATGAATACTGATTTTTGTAAATCCTTCCATTCTCTAGTCCTACATTCTTTTGTCATCACCTGAAACATAGCTTGATTTTAGTTTAGTAACCAGTTAGGACAAAGTCTGGAATAATATTATGACTTAGATATTCAATCCAGAAATATAGTTTGCCAAATTCTCCATGAATGCCAAAAAATATTTCATTTGCTAACCACAAGGATGGTTTCATACCTTAACAAAGGGCAACTCAGTTCTACCCAGGCCACTAATTAATATTATACAGTTGAAGACGGAGGTTTCACAGGGAAGTTGAGGTTATTTTACACGAAAACCATCGATAGATCCCTGTTAAAGTCCTATTCACATGGGTCAATGTTGCATAAAATTGCAAGTACTTACTGATGCAAAACACACATATATACTCATAGTATTCTGAAAGAAGTAGAAATGTTTAGTACTTAGAAAAAAATAAACACTGGTACAGTTTTAGGTCATCTACATTCTACAGTGTATGATGTCATTATAGCATTTTAAAAGGTGAAAACTGGATCTGAAATAATCAATGAGTATACATGAAAAGCTTCATTTCAGTGATATCAGTCAATCTTAATTTTTCAAATAGTATGTATTCATACCTTTTGCCTTTATATTGCCTATATTTTTCTCTGTCTTCTTTCTCTATCCCTTTCCAGAGAATTATCACTTAAAACAAACAAGGAATTTTAAAAGGAAGAAATTGGAAAAAAATCACACTGAAAATATTCTGACCTTCTCTGATTGTACAATACCTCTCCTCCCCAGTAATAGTATACTGGATATGCTTTCACATAGCTTTGCTTTTGGACCAATGAATTAAAAAATATTCACAATATCCAGTTTCATTTGTTTGTTATTGTTGCTTCCCTTAATATGGTTGTCATTATTTTCCTGACTTCTGCTCATTTCACTTAGAATTCATTCCAAAAAATAATACCATGTTTTTGTTTACTCAAGAAGACCCTGATTTACTATTTTGTTTAGGATTATTTGCTACAGCAACATAAAAGAAATAATGCTATAAATATTATGATGTACACATAGATGGAGTCTCTTTTTGTTCAATGTTTCTTTGAGGGCTGATACCCAGCAGAAGAATCTTTAGATCAAAGGGCGTAGACAATTTAATCATTTTGCGCAACAACAAAATAGTTTCTATAATATTTGCGGCAGTGCACATCTCTATAAACATCTCAAATCAAACCACCAAACATTTATTAAGTACCTACAATGTATCACTGCTGATAGAGTATTTTTAAGGTAGTCATACTCCCAGGAAGAACAGAAAACTTTGAAGAGATTATATAAACAGTTATGTATAAACACAATTAATAATTTTATATTGGAGAGTATATGAGGGAAGAGTACTAGCATTACTGGAACTCAGGGAAAGTTTTATTGTGGAATGTGGAGATTTAAATCAGCTTCAAAGGAAGTCAGGATAGGTTGATCAGGAGGGAAAAATCCCAGGCATCAGTGATAATAAATTAAAATTCACGTTTTCTTCAAGGAACAACAAGGAGGCTAGGGTGATCAGAAAACATGGTTGGAAAAGAGTGGGGTAAGTTTATAGTCAATAAAGATTTATAAGCACTAACTACATGTTTGATGTCGTGCCAAGCATTAGTACTATAAAGAAAGGCACAATACTTTGTTTTTAAAGAACCTTCAAGGCATTGGGGAAGAAATTACGCAAACATCTATGGGTACTCAAACTGCATTCATTATATATTGAATATCATTAGCTGAGGAAAGGAACGAGAATTAAGGGGCATCTAGAAAGCTTACTTTAACTTGGCGATTACATGAATAAATATACTTAAATGCAAAATGGAATTTAATATGGATTCTAATAGACTATCTGGAGGGAGGTTACAGAAAGGATTTAGATCTCTTGGCCATTTCTGCACAGATGAAAGTCATGTATTATATACAGCTATCTACTTTTGAAGTTAGTGTCTTAAGTTTATATTCTTTCATCTTGCCCCAGTTCTCCCCAACTCACTCCCTTCTAATTAATCTTGGCGTATTTACACTTGGGGCTGCAGATGACGGTTTTCATGACACTGGTGCCAACAAGATTATTAGACAAGAAGACTGCTTTTGTAAATTTACCCTTTGTTCTTTATGCTTCTCTTTCCGAAGATACTGTAGTTCGGAATCATCTGAAAGCCATCATCCAAAAAAAGACCCCAGACATCATCTTTCATGAAATTATCAAGGAAATCTCCCCTGATATTCTAGAACCACAGGACAAAATAGATATTGGAAGAATCCACCAATCACCTCTTGAAAAATACCCGAAAACAGAAATCCCTAGGAATATTGTGACCAAGTGTCAGAGTTCCCAGGTCAAGGAAAAAATATTGCAAACAATGAGAAAGTAACAATTCTAGTACTGTGAATATACAGTCAGGATAACGCAATATCTGGCGGCTTCTACATTAAAGGATCTAAGGACTTGGCATAGGATATCCCAGAATTCAAAGGTACTGGTATTAAAACCAAAATCACCTACCCAGCTTATCTGAATATAGTCCTTCAAGGGGAAAAATGGACACTCAGTGATAGAGAGTGCTTTCAAGCATTCATGACGAAAAAATCGGAACTGAATAGAAAATCTGACTGCCAAACACATGAATTAAGAGAAGCATGAAAAGAAAAACAGTAAAGAGAAATCATAAAGGACTTTCAAAAGCTAAAGTATTTACATTCCTGTATGGAAAGATTATGTTTGTAACTCTTGAGAGTTTTCTCATTATTTGGGTAGATGGAGAGATTATACACATACACATACACACTCACAAACGTATAGAAATGGAGTAGAGGTTGAGTTGAATCAGAAAAGATTATGACCCTAAAAACAATAAAATTAAGTGGTGAGAGAGGAATATATTGGTAGGAGGAAGGGAGAAATGGAATGGGACAAATTAACACTCATAAAAGGGATAATAAAAATCTTGTTAAATGGAGGAAAAAAGGGAGGAGGTGATAGAAGAAAAGTGAAACTTACTTTCATCAAATATGGATTAACGAGGGAATAACATTCACTAAATTTTCAATGAAAATATATCTTACAGTACAGGAAAGTAGAGGAGAAGGGGACAAATGGATTGAGGAGGATGAAAGCAGGGAGGGGAAATGGGAGAATGGAGTAACTAGAAGTAAATACTTTTGGGAAGGGACAAGGTAGAAGGAGAGAATAGGAAAAAAAAGAGGACAGGGTAAAACGGAGGAAAAATATAGTTCTTCTTACACAACATGAATATTATGGAAGTTTTTTGCAAAGTGACACACTGTATAGCCCCTATTGAATTGTTTACCTTCTCAGTGGGGATGGGTGGGGCAGAGGAAGGGAGAGAAATTGGAATTCAAAGTATTAGAAACGAATGCTGAGAATTGTTATTTCATATAACTAGGAAATAAGAAATACAGGTAATGGGGTATAGAAATTTATCTTGTTCTACAAGAAAAGAGAAGATGGGGATAAGGGAAGGCTGGGATGTGATAGAAGGGAGGGCACATTGAGGGATGGGACAATCAGAATTCAAGGTCTTATGGGGTTGGGGAGGGGAGAGAAGAGGAGAGGAATTGGAACTCAAAATTTTGTGGAAATGAATGTTGAAATCTAAAAATAAATGAATAAAACTGTTAAAATATTTTTTAAAAAATTTAAAAAAGAGAAGTCATTGAAGTTGGAGAAAGCAAGAGGAATGATGTGGCAAGCACTCAGATTGCAAAGAGGACATAAATAAATAAGGACAGGAAATAACAGCCAGAGGTTTAAATAGTTTTCCCTAGTAGTTAAGCTATGAAATGTATGAGAAATTGAATGATAATTTGAGGACTTGACATTATTAAGTGAAAGGAATTTTTAAAAGGATGATGGAAACTAAGATATTTGTTTACCCTAAGAAATGATACAAGTCACATTCATTCATTGTTCATTATCAATAGTTATTCAAATATTTCAGTTGTGTCTGGTTATTCATGACCCCATTTGGAGTTTGCCATTTCCTTCTCCTATACACTTTATAGAAAAATAACTGAGGCAAACAGGGATAAGTTTCTTTCCAGCAGGAATGCACACACACAAAACATATGCACACATATATGTGTGTTACATATATGCATATAAATATATATATACACACATGTATCTTGAGATATCTATAATTGGACTATATTTTTAGCAGAGCCTATGTTTTTCTAAATTTTTCAAAGTGGTGGTTGGAAATGTTGAAGGAAGGGGAGCTGAATTTTCAGAGATTCAAAAAAAAAACTAAAAAAAATTATTTCCTTATTTCTGAGTACTTGTTTCACCAAAGCCAAAACTGTGAGATTTCCAGGCTTAAAGAAAATATCAAGATCTAATCCAGAATCCTACCTGTGTGGATAATGTATTGGAGGAAGGAAGTATAAACAAACCTAATTCAGAACTGAATAGAACTCACCCAGCTATCTAATGGGTGTAGGATCATTGGACTTAGATATAGAAATTGGGTAAAAAATACCTACAATATTGTTAGACTGCAGTACTTTTCAAGCAATGGATTTGCCTGGAGCAGAATGTGCTATTAATTTGACAAAATGTACAAGGTTTGAACATTTGACAATATCATCCTTTTAAAAGGAGAGGCCAACTTTGTCAAAATGCTAACTGGATATCTTGAAACTGCCTTCACTTGTAAGTTTGTCTTTGTTTTTGTGTATTTTACTTCCTAGGCTTACATAGTTGGGTGTATAATTTGGATTTTAAAAAGATGTTTGAGGAAAAAAATTGTATCAGATAGACAGGGGGGAAAGAAGCTTATCAGGTACATGTGCAATATGGAAGAGTTAAGTTTATCTATGCACTATTGGCAGTTGCACTCTTTTTCCATATGATGTATAGAAGAACAATTTCCCAAGCTGGTTCAGATGGGAAATTAGTCTATTCTTCGGTAAAATTCATGCAATACTTTACTTAACAGGGACCTATTCTTTCCCATGAAGATTATGGGGAAAAAAACAACAAAAAAAATCCAAAACCAAGAAGGTTCTCTAATAACTTCCATGGGATTTACTCTTTGGAATTGATGTGCATTATTCCATAAAAATGTTTTTGTCTTCTTAAGGCCACAAAAATAACCACGACTCCAAATTTCATATTCATCAAATATGTAATCAATAATTATGACCAATATTAAATAGAAACCTGAGGATCAATGAATTTAGACACAT
Organism: Potorous gilbertii; assembly: GCA_028658325.1. NCBI lineage: Eukaryota > Metazoa > Chordata > Mammalia > Diprotodontia > Potoroidae > Potorous > Potorous gilbertii. The sequence goes on along the minus strand of CM053774.1, from coordinate 11,433,348 downwards.
GAATTTTAATCATCATTATTGTGATATTAAAAAGCTACTTGGGCTACTGGATAGAAGGGCAGCCTCAACTTCTGCTTACCTCAAGGAGCTTTCAAGGACTATATTGTTTAACAGCTGCTGATCTCCGTTGGTTAAGGGTTCCTAAACAAAGATTCCTTGCACTAGTGAAATCGTAGGTCTAGGCTATCTTACTAAAAATTCAAGATATGTTGATACATATATTTTGCATTGTGGATCCTGATTTGATGGGATTTTATGCTCTAGTTTGAATTCCACTATTAACAAATTCTACAAAAATGTGCATACCCTTTGACCCAGAAATATCACTACTAGGACTATATCCCCAAGAGATTATAAAAATGGGAAAGGGACCCACATGTACAAAAATATTTGTAGCAGCACTCTTTGTGGTAGCCAAGAACTGGAAATCAAGGAGATGCCCATCAATTGGGGAATGGCTTAATAAAT
>CM053774.1:11398848-11432380 GCA_028658325.1 Potorous gilbertii | reverse complement strand
TTCCCTAAACAACCCCTAGTTTATTGTTTGTAAATAGGCGTCTAGATGGCACATTGGATAGAGAGTTGGGTATTGAGTCAAGAAGACCTGCATTCATATTCAGCCTGATACCTGATACTTACTAGCTGTTCCACTATGGGCAAGTCACTTCACCTCTATTTGCCTCATGACTTTCAACTATACAGTCATGACAATAACATTGCCTACCTTGTTCGTTATTGTGAGGATCAAAGAAAGTCATATTTTTAAAGTTCCGAGAACAGTGTAGGTGCCTTATATATGTATGCAGTTGTATAATACATTTATATTTTTATGTATATATGCATGTGCATTCATATATTTTTTACATTATGTATATATACATATTTGTGTATGCTCATTCTTCTATTGCTTTCATCCATATGATATATTTACATACCCAGAATGAAAAACACTCTGACAATTTTTACTTTCCTTTGCCTCCCTCCCCACCTCCTCAATTACAGGTTAATATTTTGAGAACTCCAGGTGATTCTTTTTTCTGCCATTTGCGTCTTGATTTCTCCTCTTCCACTATTGCCTAACTTAATTCAGACCCCCATCACATTTCCTGTGAGAAATATTTGTTAGTTTAATTCAAACAAATAAAAAGAACTACAAAAATTAAGTTGAAAGTTTTTCTTTACCCCTTCCCATCTCCGATTCAGTCATCATACACTTGCCAAAATAATCTTCCTAAATAATATTATTGGGGAGGCCATCTGATCATGTTGATCTTGTATCTTCTGATTGTCAGTGGAGTAGGTACAAACTTCAAAGGAGGGTATTAAAATAATTCTGCTATGTTATAGCCCAAAGCGACAACTATTACTGTACTGATTTCATTTTGCATTCTGGGTATTTACTCAGGCTCTTTCCAATGTCCAGAACATACTCATTCTTCGTTGCTGCCTTTTTTTCAATCTGCACACACACCATCTATTGCAAAATATTTCTTGTGATCTACCAAAGGAAAAGTGATTTCCTCCACATCGTGTTTTCTTCTTCTATGCTTTATCCTTATCCTGATATGCAATCTATACTAGCACCAGATTTGGTTTTGAACATAAGAAGCAGCCTGGTGTAGCAGAAAGAGTGCAATACCTTTAATTCAAAATTTGAAAAACTATTTTAGCCTGTATGTCTTTTTTAGTAATTTAGTCACCGTGGTCAAGTTACTTAACATTTTTTCATCTGTAAAATGGTCATAGCAATGGCTATTTTGGCAACTTCACAGTATATTAAGGAATAAATAATTATTACCAGTGAAAGTCTTGGTAAACTTTAAAACACAATATAGATCGTCACTATTACCACTACTGCTATTATTATTTTTCCTTACAGTAACCATGCTTTCTGTGGTTGTTAAATCTTCTATGCCACATAATTCCACATCAATTATACTTTTATTCTTTCCCATATTCATTCTTGGAACTCCCAAGACTAAGGATAGCGTCAAGAACAAAGAATAATCCTAATAAGTGCTTGCAGAATTAAACACAAATTTGCTGATTTCATTGAGAAAATTATTGATAATCCCAGCAAAGCTCCAGAATCTGTCATAGAATAGAGTCTTATACGAGTTACTGAGGTGATGGCTAAACATTACTCTAATATCATAAATTCATAAATTTACACCACGGAGACGATCTAGTACCACCTACTTCTTTTACAGACGAGGAAGTTGAGACCTGGAGAAACTATCACATTCACCCCTTCAGTGGAAAGAATGCGTCGTTTCAAATGAGATGCCAAATCTATAAAAGAAATTGTTGTTGGTTATTACACCGCAATTCCAGCATATTATTATAGGTCCTTCAACATACTAGGTCTAGACAAAGACATCAATGAGCACCCTTTTCAAAGATATGTGAACACATTGAAATTTTGACTTTCGGTTATTTTCCTGTGACCTCAGGAAGAGAGACTTATATACACTCTCAGGAAGGAAGAAAAAAGTATGGGAAACATCTGTCTGTAATAATGCACATTAAATCCAAGGAGCAAATTCCCACGGGAGTTATTAGAATACGACTTTTTATTTGGATTTCTTTGTTTCCCATATACTTCATAAGTAAAATAAATTGCCTGGAAAATAAAGTATTGGATGAATTTTACCGAAAATATACCGATTTCCCATATGCACATGCTTTAGAAATTACTCTTCAATACATTACATGGAATAAGAGTGAACATACAATGCAACTGACTTTTCCCATGTGCTTTTCAGGTCATCCTTGGCTGGAAATCTCCTCCACTCTGTTGTTCTCCACTTTTGTTGTTCTAAAATTTGTTGAGAGTCCCTCTCTACTGGTGTTTTATGTGCTGTGTGGGGAGAGCCTGCATTTTTTTGTCTTTCTACTCTGTCATTTTGACTCTGCCCTCCCATTCTTTCTGACGTAGTATTTCTCCTCCAATATCTTTTAAAAATCCTAGTCATCCACCAAAGCTATGTAAACTTAGCACGTGAGGTAAACAAAAGCAAAGACAAACTTACAAGTGATAGGTAATGTCGAGATGGCTAATTGTCACCTTAACAAAACTGACCTCCACTTTTACAAAGAAAAATTCTGTCAAATGTTCAAACTTTGTATAATTCATAAACTTAATATCACATTTTGCTCCAGACAATTCTATTGGTTCACAAGGATTGCAACCTAATTATTATGTAGGAATTAGAATATCCTTACGCTCTTTCTATATCCTAATCTAATGATCCTGCATTGATCCTTACAGGGAATGAGATCAATTCATTCATGAGCTTTGTTTTAGAACTTTTTTTAATACATTGTCCACACAGGCAAACTCACGTACGGACATATTCTTTAAGCCTGACAATCATAATATTTTATATGGGAGAAACAAGCACACAGAAAGAGAAAAATTCTTTTAAACTATTTTTTTTTAAATTACTAAAATTTCAGGTCCCTTCCCTTCCAGATTTCCAACCACCACATTGAAAAAGGAAGAGAAATACAATCCCTGTTATAAGTATTGTCAACTAATAGATATCTCAAGATATATGTGTGTATATATACACATACACACATAACTTATATGTGTGCATATATATGTGTATATTTGTGTGTGTGATACTCCTGGAAAGCAGCATAACACTGTTTGACTCACCTCTTCATCCATAAAGTGCACAGGAGAAGAAAATGGTGAACTACTCTAGTATCATTGCCAAGAGGTCTCCAAATGCGTTCATAAAGAGCCAGACACAACTGAAATGACTGAGCAACTATTCACAATGAATAATGAAAACATATGGCTTGTATCATTTCTTGGGGTAAAGAAATGTCTTTGTTTTCACCATGCTTAAAAAAAATGAACTTTCACGGAACAAGATCAAGTCCTCACTATATCATTCTATATATTTCCAGCATTTCATATCCAATATACCACGAAAAAATATTCACACTTTTTGCTTCCATTTCCTCCCCTTAGCTGTTGGCATACTGTCTTCCCCAGTGGATTGAGAGCTATATTTTGCTTTTCTTTCTCATCTTACTGTTTTCCATAGCATCAAATTTGCAGTTGGCTCTTATAAATATTTATCAACTATAAACTCACCCCACTCGCTTCCTATCATGTATACTGATGTAATTGACCTCTTTGTTTTTCTTTGAACAAGACATGGATTTTCATTTTTTAATCACTGATTCCTGGAATTTTCTCCCTTCTCTTCACCTACTCCTGACTTCCTTTAAGGCTCATTTGTATTTCCACATTCTGAAGGAAAACCTTTCCTGAGCCCCCTTAATGCCAGTATCTTGCCCCTTATACATTCTCCAACATATAATTTATATATCATGTTTAGTTTATTTAATTTTTCCACATTTTTGTTACCTTCTTGAGAGTAGTGACCGTCTTAAAAATACTCTATCATGCAATAGGAGAAAAAAAATAAATTTAACGAGGTAGAATAGGCAAAGAAGAAACTAAAGCATCTCTCTTTGTTGATGATACGATGATATACTTAGAGAATGACGGAGAATCAAGTAAAGAACTACTTGAAATGATAAAGAACTTTGGCAAAGTGTCAGGATACAAAGTAAGCCCACGTACATCATTCGCATTTCTATATATTATTAACAAAGCCCCAAAGCAAGAAATAAGAAAGGGAATACCTATTGGAAGGTAGAGTAGACTATATGAAGCACCTGCGAGCCTAGCTACCAAGACAAAACCAGGGATTATATGAATACAGTTACAAAATACTTCTAACACAAATAAATCAAATCCATGTAAGTAGAGAAAAAAGTTAATATAACAAAAATGACAATTCTACCCAAATTAATTTACTTATTCAGTATCATACCAATCAAAACATGAGATAATTATTTCTTAGAGCTAGAAAAACTAACATCACAATTGATCCTGAGAACAAAAGGTCGAGAATATCAGGGGAACTAACGAAAAGGAAAACTAGGGAAAGTGGTCTAGCACTACGAGATCTCAAATTGCATTATAAAACAGGAATCATCAAAACCACTTAGTATGAATAAGAAATAGACGGATGGACCTGTGGAATAAATAGATTAGGTATTAAAGCACATTAATCAAAGAATACAGTAATTTGCTGCTTGATAAATCCAAAGGCCCCAGCTTCTGGTAAAAAAACTCATTTTGAGAAAAAATTGCTGTGAAAACAGGATAACAGTGTGGTGGAAACTAAATATTGACCAGTGTCAGACATCGTACACGAGAATAAAGATCAAATAGATACATGATCCAGGTATAAAATTGATACTATAAAAAAAATCACTCATTAAGGAATAGTGTATTTGTCAGGTAAATGGACAATGGCGAAATTTTTCACCAAAGAAAAGATAAAGCACATAATGAAGAACAAAATGGATAATTTTTATTACATTGAATTGTGCGACAAACAAATGCAATGCAACCAAGATTAGGAGGGAAGCAGAAAACTGGGAAAGAGTTTTTGCAAATAGTGTCTGTGATAAAGACCTCATTTCTGAAATATATAGAGAACTGAGTCAAATTTAGAAGAATTCAAGTCATTCTTCAATTGATTAATGGTCAAAGGATATGAACAGACAGTACTCAGAGTAAGAAATTAAAGCTATTCATGGTCATATGAAAAAATACTCTAAATTACTCTTAATTACAGAGAAGAAAATTAAAACAACTCTGAGGTACCACATCACACCTATCAGATTGACGAAAATGACAAAATAGGAACATGATAAATATTAGAGAAGATGTAGGAGAGTTGGTACACTCATTCGTTGTTATTGGAACTCTGAGCTGACTCAACAATTCTTTTTTTCCCCATTTTTAATGTACATTTATTTATTTTTAGTTTTCAACATTCATTTCCACAAAATTTTCAGTGACAAATTTTCTCCCCATCCCTCCCCTTCTCCTACCCCATAAGGACTGGCATTCTGATTACACGTTTTCTCAATATGCTCTCCCTTCTAGTACACCCCTCCCTTCCCTAATCCCCATTTCTCTTTTTTCTTGTAGAGCAAGATTGATTTCTAGAACTCCATTACCTGTATTTCTTACTTCCTAGTTGTACGCAAAAATCATTCTCACCATTCGTTCCTAAAACTTGAGTTCCAACTTTTCTCCCTTCCCATCTTCCCACCCATCCCCAGTGAGAAAGTAAACGATTCAATGTAGGTTATATATGTGTAGTTCTGCAAAAGACTCATAGTAGTCGTTTTGTGTAAGACTAACTGTATTTCCTTCCTTCCTGTTCTGCCCCCTCTATCCTTTTATTGACCTTGTCTCTCCCTAAAATTGTTTTCTTCTAATTTATCCCTTCTCCCATTTTCCCTACCTTCTATCGTGCCCCCACCAAACTTCTCCCTTTCTCTCCTACTTTCTGGTAGTGTAAGATAGATTTTCATACCAAATTGAGTAAGCATACTATACCCTCCTTAAGCCAAATGTGAAGAGAGTAAGCTTCACTTTTTCCCTCTCACCTCCTCCCTTTTCTCCTCCATTGCATAAGCTTATTTTTGCCTCTGTTATGAGTGATAATTTGTCCCATTCTGTTTCTCCCTTTCTCCTCCCAATATATTCTCCTTTCACCCCTTAATTTTGATTTCTTAGATATTATCCCTTCTTATTCAACTCATACTGTACTCTGTGTATATGTGTGTATGTATGTATGTATGTGTGTGTGTGTGTGTGTGTGTGTGTGTGTGTATTCTCTCCAACTATTCAAATATTGAGAAAAGTGTTAAGATTTACTAATATTATCTTTCCATGTAGGAATGTAAACATTTCAAATGCAGAAAGTCCTTGATCAAAACGCTTTCCTGTTTACCTTTCCATGCTTCTCTTGACTCTGGTGTTTGAAAGTAAAATTGTCTATTCGTTTCTGACATGTTCATCAAGAATTTTTGAAAGTCCTCTATGTCATTGAATGACCAGTTTTTTTTCTGAAGTATTATACTTAGTGTTGCTGGGTAAGTGATTCTTGGCTTTAATCTCAGCTCCTTTGAATTCTGGAATATCGTATTCCAAACGCTATGATTCCTTAATGTGGAAGCTCCTAGATCTTATGCTTCCCTAATTGTTTTTCCACATCACTCAAATAGTTTCTAGCTGCTTGCAATATTTTCTCCTTGAACTGGGAACTCTAGAATTTGGCTCCAACATTCTTAGGAGTTTTGGTTTGCATATCTCTTTCCGGAGGTGATCTGTGGATTTTTTCAATATTTATTTTGCCCTCTGGTTCTAGAAAATCAGTTCAGTGTTCTTTGACAATTTCATGAAAGAGGATGTCTAAGTTCTTTTTTTGATGATGACTTTCAGATACTCCTCTAATTTTTAAAATGTTTCTCCTGGATCCATTTTGCAGGTCACTTATTTTTTCCAATGAGATATTTCACATTAGCTTCTGTTTTTGTCATTCTTTTGACTATGTTTTGTAATGTCTAGGTTTCTCATAAAGGAATTAGATCCATTCTAATTTTTGAAAAAAAAAACTATTATCTTTATTGAGCTTTTGAACCTCATTTTCAATTGGCTAATTCTGCTTTTTAAAGATTTCTTCTCTTAATTGTTTTTTTGGATGTCTTTTACTAATTGAATTCGCCTGTTTTTGAAGGTGTTACTTTCTTCATGATTTTTTGGGTCTCCTTTAGCAAGGTGTTGAATCGCTTTTCATAACTTTCTTCCATCACTTTCACTTTCTCCTCCCAATTTTTCCTCGACCTCTCTAACTTGATTTTCAAAATCTTTTTGAGCTCTTTCTTGGCTTGAGACATTTGCATATTTATTTTGGAGGATTTGGAAGTCTTGTCTTCCTCTGATGTTATCTTCCTTGACATAAGGATGGAAGAAAATACCCTTACACCAAGAAAGTAACCTTGAATAGTCTTATTTTTTTCCCTTTTTTGGTCATTTTTCCAGCCAGTTACTTGACTTTTGAGTCCTTTGTCAGAAGTAGGGTATACTCTGGGAATCTGCAAGCCCTCCGTTCCTCCAAGGTGGCACAATGAAAGGAGAGTAGTATACTCCTCTCCTGTGCATTGGTCTGGGAGTCATCAAAAACTTTTATGCTCAGAATCTGCAAATAGAATTCCCTCTCCACAGTTCCTCCTCCTCACCTCAGGGGAGGACTCAGGGCTGAGATTCAGATCAGCTGTTAAATTCCCCCAAGGGGTTGAGGTAATGGACTCCAAAAATTGAGGCTGCTGCTGCAGTGGCAGCTGCTGTCAGGACCAAACCACATTCCTTACTCACCCACTTGAAAAAAATTTTCTCACTGATCTTTGAAGCTCTCTGTGGCGTTTGTGGGTTGAGCAATCTGGGAAATATTGCTCCCAGGTGGTTTCCTGCAGTCTGTTCTGGTTTCTGTCCCTGTGGTGCCAAGCAGCCCTCCCTGGGCTGCACTGTGCTCCATGCCCAGTGCAATAGACGTTTCCTGTAAGCCTTCCAGGCTGTCTGGGGCTGTAAGTCTCTTTCAATCTTGCTTTGTGACTTCTGCTACTCTACACTTTGTTTATAGTAACCTGTTACAGGTATTTTATGGGCCATGTGAGGGAGCTGCCACAGGTCTTTCTTTCCACTCTGCCATCTTGGCTCCACCTGATCCAACCATTCCAGAGAGGAAATTGGAACTATATCCAAATGGTTAAAAATATGAGTACCCTTTTACTCAGCAATATCAATCCTGGAACTGTATCACAAAGAGATCATTAAAATAGGAAAGTGCCCCACACGTACAAAAATATTTATAGCAGTTCTCTTTTTGTAGCCCCAAAACTGGAAATCAGTGCAATGCACATCAATTAGGAAATGGCTGAACAAGTTGTGCTATGTGAATCTAATGGAATACTGTTGTACTATATGACACGATGAACAGTAAGAGTTCAGAGCGGCATGAGAAGACTTGTAGGAACTGATTCTCAGTGAAAGGAACAGAACCAGGAGAACTTTGTACACAGCAATATTCACAGTATGCAAGGAATTGTTCTTGTAGATTGAGTCTTTCATAGCAGTGCAAGGACCTAAAAATTCCCAGTGGACTCTTGAAGAAAAACACCTTCCACATGCAGAGAAAGAATGATGGGATTGAATCGCAGACGGAAGCAGATCCTTTTCTTTGTATTGTGCTTTGTTTTATTCATTTTAATTCTTCTATGCAACATGACTAACGTGAAAATGCATTTAATAGGCATGTATGTGTTGAACCTCTATAAGATTGCATGGCATGTCGGGGAACGAGTGGGGAGGAACGAGGTAAGGAGTGGGAAGGAGGTGAAAAAAATCTAAGATATAAGTGGTTATGGACCATTGAAAACAAATAAAATAATTAAGAAGAAACATAATCTATAACCATAGCGCATAGCAAAGTTCGTGATACATAGTCGGTACTTAATAAGAGTTTATTGGATTCATTTGAGATGATCATAGACATGTGCATTCCTGCAAATATTATGGAAACTCTTTTGGAATTCTGCAAAGTAACTAAAATGTGTGTATGCCCTTTGATTTATAGATGTGCCTGCTGGATACAGCTTGTGAGTGAACTGTTGAACAAAAAGATACTCCATATATGTATACACCACAATGTTTGTAGCTCTATTACTTTCGATGTTGTTATAGCAAAGAGTCATAAACAAAATATATGCCCATTGTGAGGTGAATATTTAAACAAATTGTGATGCTTAAATATAATCAAATATCAGTGTGCCGTAACAATCAATGATCTTTATAATTGAACAATAATATGGTAAGATTTCTTATAATGAAGGCAAAATAAAATGAGCAGAAGACAGAAAAATGATGATAACCATTTTCAGGGATGCAATAATAAGAAATAAATAAAACTGGATCTTGTAAATGCTATTTAACTACTTGGTCCAAAAGAAGACATATGTGATAGGACATCCTGCCTCAAATTTTTGGGGTGGAGAGCCATTATGTATTACAGAGAATATCAACTATTTCAGTGATGATTTTGTTCTCCTTCTCTGCCTTAAAAAAAAAAAATTCTTTATTTTATGTGATAACTCTCTGTGAAGGCATAGGGGAAGAATACAGGAGAATAATCTAGGCAAATACAAAAGGAAAAGGCATGAATAGAAACGACTTGAAAAAATATTCAAAGATGGCTTTAGAATTTAGCCTTCCACATAGACTCAATGATTATTTTAAATTGAGTTTTCCTCTTTTCATTTGGGTATAATGACATCATGCAGTGTAGAAAAAAGATATCGTGAAAGCTGCTCCAGTTGTTGCTTTTTTTAAATTACCTTGAATTTCGACTTTTCTCAGAATTGTATGTTTATATATGTAGATGTTTCACATAAATAAGTGATTAATTTATATATTGTTCTTTAACAAGAATGAATTTATGTCCTTTATGCGAAATAAGCTTAATTGTCTCGTGGACATCAAACTCAACCTGCATAATACAAATCAGTATTCTGCTTATTTCTCAGTTGCTTTTTGTAAAGGTATGAATCCTTCCTTGGCCCTAACATCTGAAACCTTTTTTGGTATTCATGGAGAATTTGGTAAGGTCCACTTCTGGACTGAATATCTAAGTCATGCTACTATTCAAACCTTTCTCCCAACTAATTAATAAACTAAAACTAAACAATTTGGAGGTGATACCATTAGATCATAGAACTAGAGAATGGAAGAAACCATAGAAATCACTAACCTGTATACATAATTTTCTATATATATTTTCTTGTAATCTTCTATAATTTATGGTTTTGAGATATGATAAAATTTCAATTATGAAAGTCTCCAAATTTAGGAAAATTTTCAGATGCACAGAAGCAGGCAAAAACATTTCTGGCATATTTTTAAAACACTTTTGAAAATGAGACTCCTTTTTATATGTAAAGTCTATACTTAGATATATTAACATAACAGTTGGTCATTCTCCGAGTCATTATCTGGTATGACTATAATATTTCGATCATCACATCATCATTTCAAAGGTTGGAATGGAATTGATGTGTTGATTTCTGAGTCAAATTATGGCTGCTTTCATCTCTTGATTCCTCAAGGTGCACATAATTGAATTCAAGAGAGGAGGAACAACTGAGTAAAACACTGAGAAAAATTTGTCTACTGAATAGGTACTAACTGCCCCAGGGTGGATTAAGATGACTAGTCCAAAGAAAAGAATTATCACATCCAGAGAACAAACTATGGAATTTGATCACAGAATATAGCAGATCATATTCTTTTGTAATAGGTTCTGATTGGTTTTATAATTTGTCACTTTCATTGTAATTCTTCTTTGTAATATGACTAAGGTGAAAACGTATTCAATAGGAATGTATGTGTAGAGCCTATATAAAATTGTATGCGATCTCAGGGAGGGAAGGAGAGAGAGAGGGGAAGTGACTGTAGAACACTGAAAACAGTTATCTGGCCCTACAGGACAAAAGGGAAGATGTAGTAAGGGAAGGGAGGGATGAAAGAAGAGAGGGCAGATAGGTGATATGGGTAATTAGAATGTCCAGTGTATTGGGAAGGGGGGAGGGAACAAATGGGGAGAAAATTATGGAACCCAAAATCTTGTGAAAATGAATGTAAAAAGTTAAATAAATTTATTTAAAAAAAAAAAAGAAAAGAAATACGTGAGAGTAGAGTGCAGGTGGGGGTCAGGAGTAAAGTTAGTACAATGAGACAGTCTCCAGCCAAGATTGTGGAATATGCAAGAAAAAAGATCACAAAAGAAAAAATTAAAGATCTCAAGAATCAGTGAGCCCTAACCAAATGAATTCACTTATTATAGCCTGATTCTGCATCTTCAGAGAATTGATATATTTTGTTCATTAAACAGATCTCTATAGGGAAGAAAATCTGAAAGGAGTCACAATTTTAGCTGTGTTCTTTAGTATATAGAAAATAAAAAACCAATTGCACATCAAGAACACATGATTTTAAATGCTAAAACTCATTTGGAACACTTTGTGGCAAGTTATTTACTATCTATTAACTTTTTTCCTCAGATATATCCTCAGTAATCATAGTTACAACAAAGAGAGTTGTCATGATAATATTTATCGACTGAGTCACAACTTTCCTGAATACAACATCCTGAATACAACAGGTTAGTGTGAGACGTATATAGGAAGTTTCAAGGTCTGCTGTAAATATATTCCAAGTGAAGATATGTTTTTACGGCAAAGGATAAAACTATTTTTAAAAGTATTGAATAGACATAGTTACATTGACCAATAGGAACCAGTAGTTCACTGACTGGAATGAGAAGTGCTCTTTGGAGAACACGAAGAATCAGGCTGGGAAAAAACTGCACTATGCAATCAATGAACCATTTTCGATCAGAGCTAAATTTTCACCAGGAGAAACAAAAAAATATTGACTTGCTGATTAACTCAAAATCTATTGTATTTTTTTCTTAATTGAATGCAACAGTTTATTTTTTTAGTTTGAATTAAGTATGATATGTGAAGTCCAATAAATCTAAAGGAAGTTATATTTTCTTGTTTCATCGGGAATACCTACTACTCTCTTGCATCCCCACTTCAACTTTCAAATGTTCCTTTATAATATCCTGTAAAAATCTTTCGTGCTGTGTGTTACTCTAAAGCATTGACTTCTAACCATAATTAATATCTTGCAAATCCAGTTGGTTCTAACTCCTTGATATCTCTTCAATCAATTTCTTCTCCACTCACACAGCTGCTTAACAATTCAAATCCTTATGCAGTTGACCTAGATAAATTCCTCTTGAATTGAATTAAATTATTTTATATTCTTTTAAATTGTGTAAATTAATTTACTTATGCAGTGCCATACCAATTAAACTACCAGAAAATTACTTTTCAGAGCTAGAAAATATAACATCAAGATACATATGGAAGAAAAAATGGTCCAGGATATCAAGAGAATTAATGAAGTGAAATTCTAGGTAAGGTGGCCAATTCCTATCAAATCGCAATTTATATTATAGAACAACGATGATTGAAGCAACTTAGTGCTGCCAAAGAACTAGAGAGGTAGATCGGTGGAATAGGTTAGGTGCTCAAGACAGTAGTCAAATAATACAGCAGTTCAATGATAAACCGAAGGACACCAGCTTCTGGCATAAGAACTCATTGCTTTACAATAATTGTTGGAAAAACTGGATAAGAGTGTGGTAGAACTTGGGAAATTGATCAATGCTTGACACTATACAAGAGTAAAGTCCAAATGGATAGATGACCTAGGTATAAAGGAGGATGCTATTAAAAAAATTCGGGGAGTAAGGAATAACTTGTTTGTTACATTTATGAAGAAATGTTACATTTATGGAGAAATTTATGACCAAACGGTAGATGGAGACCATTATGAAATGTAAAATGGATAATTTTGATTACATTAAATTAAAAAGGTTTTGGACAAACAAACCCAATGCAACCAAGATTAAGAGGGAAGCAGAAAATTGGGAAAGAAGTTTTGTGATTAGTGTCTGTGATAATGACCTCGTTTCCAAAATACATAGAAAATTCAATCAAATTTGCAAGAGTACAAGGTACTCCCCAAATGATAAATGGTCAAAGGATATGAACAGGTAATTTTCAGAGGAACAAACTAAAGGTATGTATAGTCATATGAAAAAATACTCTAAATCATTGATTAGAGATATGCAAATCAGAACAGCTTTGAGGTATCACATCACAGCTATCAGATTTGCTAACATGACAAAAAAAGATGGTAAATGTTGGAGAAGATGTGGGAGAGTTATGACACTAATTCATTATCGGTGGAGCTGCAAGCTGATCCAACCATACTGGAGAGCAATTTCTAACTGTGTCGGAAGGGCTATAAAATGGTGCATTCCCATTGACCAAGTAATATCACTTCTAGGACTGTATTCCAACGAGATCACAAAATGGAAAAAGGTCGCAAGTGTACAAAAAACATTTACAGCAGCTCTCATCGTCGTGCACAAGAACTGCACATCAAGGGGATGCCCATCAATTGGGATATGATGGAAGAAGTTGTGGTACATGAATGCAATGGGACTCTCTTTTGTTCTAAAAAAAGATGAACTGGAGGAGTTCAGAAAGACCTGGGAGGACTTTCATGAACTCTTGCTGAGTGGGAGACGCAGAACCAGGACAAAATTGTACACTGTATCAGACACAGTGTGCGACGACTGCTTCTGATAGACAGCCCTTCACAGCAATGCAAGGACACAAAATATTCCCAAAAAACTCTCGAAGCAAAATACCATCCACATCCTGAGAAAGAATATGGAATTGGAACTGAGAATGAAGCAGTCTATTTTAACTTATGTTTTCTTTTATCTTTTCTCATGCTTTCTCCCATTCATTTCAATTCTTCCTATGCACTATGACTAATGGGTTAACATGCTTCATAAGAATGTGCTGTTGTTGTTTTTGTTGCTTTTCTTGTGTTTTCCTTCGTTATAAAGGACTAATACATCAAGATGATAAGATGACTTGAAGTTGACTTCGGTTTTACTGAGGGAGAGTTGTGCAAAGTCACCAGCCTCATTCTTCGGGTGAGTCGTTTGGGTCTAGTGACCTGATATTCATCATAATGGCTTGAAATGGCCCAGGACGCAATGTGAAACACGGGACCTTTCAGGATAAGGTTTTGTAGCATTCTCTCTTTGAGTGATATACACCAATTATATAAATAGGCATCTTTAAGTAATTGCTCAAAGGATGGCCCCTTTAATCAAAAAATGAAAAAGAAATCCAACTAGGAGTAGAAGATTTCATGCTTTCTCCAGTTGTAGGAGTGGGGGAGGAAGGAGAAAATTTAAGGCTTGTGGATGTGATTGTTGAAAACTTGAAATAATTAAATTAATTTAAAAAAGAAAGTGTGAAAATGTAACAGTTTCTGATTAGTTTCTAAGAACAATTGTTTGACATTAGAAAAGATGGAAATTGATTAGATAGATTTCAACGAAATTATTCACATAATATATAGATGGGATTGAAGAATCAATATCATGATTTAGCAAGCATAACCAAAGGTACACTTCTTCCACTTGAATCTATGTGTGTGTATGTGTGTGTGTGTGTGTGCGTGTGTGCGTGTGTGTGTGGGTGGAAGGGTGGGGTTCCTTTCATCTATGACAACCAGCATGCCATTAACACCACATTTCAAAACAAAAAAACGAATTGAGATACTGATATTTATCATTACCAGTTGACTTCTATTCTTCTCACAACTCACAAAAAACCTTTCTCTGTACTAGGAAATTTGACCAAGGCACTCCAGTTAAATGAACTCAAGTAGTTTAATACAGCAAAGGGAATATAATTCTTCCTGTACACTATGATAGGTTATTTCAGGTTTATTTTCCAGTGTCCTCTCCAACGATAGCTCCCTTATCTCCTATTGTTTGAATTATGAGCATGATGCAGATATATAACCAATCAATACATCCACACACTAACTCTGTTCTGATTTTCAATTCTACATTCCTATCAGCAAAAAGGATATTTCTACCAGAATTCTTTGCCAAATATTTAAAGCTCTAATTGTCCAAATGCATGCTAGATATCAAGTTGGAAAATATGTGTTCCATTTTTTAAGAAAAACGTTGATTTATTTATCAATTTTTTGGAGGTTGTATGATTTTTAACTGTTTCTTTAAACTATTCTGTTTGTTTTCAGTTTTCCAAAATCACTTCCGTGCATCCTAGATTTTTTCCATTCTCCCCCTTCATTCTTCCTCTCTCTCTACTCCCTCCACAAGATGGGGTGCGGTATTATATAGGTTCTTCACATAGATTGTTATTAATACATTTTCCCCTTAATCATGTTGCATAGAAAAATTAAAATGAATGGGAAAATACCATCAAAAAATGAAACAAAACATAAGGTAACTCAAGAGAAAATGGTTAGATTCAGTTTGCTATATAATTCCACACTTCATTCTCTGGTTATGGAAGGTGTTTTGCCTCAAAAATCCACTGAGAATTTTTTAGGTCCTTGCATTACTGTGAAGGACCAAGTCTATCGGAAAACTTCCTGGCATGCTGTGGTCGTTGTGGTGTAAAACATTCTACTGCTTCTGCTCCTTTCTCTCAGCATCAGTTCATATAAGTACTTCCAGGCCCCTCAGAAGTTTTCCTGTTCATCATTTCTTATAGCACAATAGTGTACCACAACATGTTCAGGCTTCCCACAATTGATGGGAAGTCCCTCGAGTTCCATAATTTGGCCACTCCAAAAAAAAGCTGCTATAAATATTTTTGCACATATGGGACTCTTTCCTAGTTTTATGATCTCTTTGGGATGTATTCCTAGAAGGTATATTTGTGGGTCAAAAGGTATGCACTTTTTCTAGTCCTTTGGACATAGTTCCAAATTTCTGCAGAACATTTGGATTAGCTCTCAGTTCCACCAAAAATGAATTACTGTTCCAAATCTCCCCCAATGTCTCCAAAATTTATGTTCTTCCTGTTTTCTCATGTTCTCAAATATGATAGGTGTGGCATGGTACCCAAGAATTGCTTTAATTTGCATCTCTCCAATCAACAGTGATTTAGAGCCTTTTTTCATTTGACTGAAGATAGCTTTAATTTCTTCCTATGAAAACTGCCTGTTCATATGTTTCATCATTTATCAATTGGGAAATGACTTGTATTCTTGTACATTTGATTCAGTTCTCTATATATTTTAGATATGAGGCCTTTATGAGAGACACTAGTTACAACAATTCGTTCAAATTTTTCTGCTTCCCTCCTCTCCTTGGTTGCATTGGGTTTGTTTGTGTAAAAACTGTCCAATGTAATGCACTTAGAATTGTCAATTTTCCCTTCTTAATTTTCTCTGTCTTTTGTTGTGTGAAAAATTTCTCCATTGTCCATGAAGTTGAAAAATACACTACTCTTGCCTCCCCTAGTTTGTTCATATTATCAGTGTTTTTACCTAGATTATGTAACCATTTGGGCTTTATTCTTGTGGACGATGTCAGGCATTGATCTACGCCCTGTTTCTGTCACACTGTTAGCCAGATTTCCTAGCAATTTTTGTCAAACTGTGAGTTCTTAGAGCAGAAGTTGATGTCCTTGGGTTTAACAAAAAGTTGATTGCTATGTTCATTGACTTCTGTGTCTTGAATAGCAAACTTATTCCTCTTGTATACCACTCTATTTCTTGGCCAGCACCAAGTGATTTTCCTGATTCCTGCTTTATACTACAATTTGAGATCTGGTAGGACTAGGCCACCTTCCCGAGCTTTCCTTTTCATAAGTTCCCTTGATCAGTATATTCCTTGATAAGTTGCCTTGATATTCCAGACCTTTTTTTAATTTCATGTATATTTTGATATAATTTCTTCTACCGTTAGAGAATAATTACCTGGCAGTTTGATTGGCATGGCACTGAAAAAGTAAATTAATTTAGGTAGAATAGTCAGTTTTAGTATATTTTCTCGGCCTATCCCCAATCAATTGATACTTTTCCACTTAGATCTGACTTTATTTCTGTGAAAATGTTTTGTAATCGTGTTCATATAGTCCCTGGCTTTCTTTTGGCACATAGACTCCCAAATATTTTATACTGTCTACAGTAGCTTTAAATGGGATTTCTCTTTCTATGCCTTCCTGTGGGGCTTTCTTATGAACATATAGAGATGTAGATGATTTTTCTGGGATTATTTTGTAACCCACAATTGTGCCAAAGCTATTTATTTCAAGTAGTTGGTTTTTTTTTTTTTGAATCTCTGGGGTTATCTAAGTATATCATCATATAATCTGCAAAAAATGATAACAGTTTCTTATTTACCTTTTCTAATTCCTTCAATTTACATTTCTTCTCTTATAGCTACAGCTAATATTTCTAATACCACAATAAATAGCAGTGACAACAATGGATATCCTTGTTTCACTCCTGGTATTACTGCAGATTCATCTGGCTTAAACACATTGTAGTTAATGCTTGGTGATAGCTTTAGGTAGATACTGCTTATTATTTTTTGGAAAGTTCCATATATTCCCGTGCTCTCCAATCTTTTAAATAGGAATGAGTGCTGAATTTTGTCAAAACCTTTTTCTTCATCTGTGAAGATAGTTGTATGATTTCTCTTAGTTTAGATATTGATATGATCAATAATGCTCATAGATTTCCTAATATTGAACCACCCCTTCATTCCTGCTTTAATCCTACCTGATCATGATGTATTATTCTCTTTATAAATTGCTGAATATATTTTACTACTATCTTATTCAAATTTTTTTTCATCTCTATTCATTAGAGAAATTGACATATAATTTGCCTTCTCTGTTTTGGCTGCTCCTGGTTTAGTTATCATAACCATATATGTATCATAAAAAGTATATGGTAGGAGGCCATCTTCACACACTTTCCTGAAAATCTACCAAGCATTGGAATTAACTGTTTTTTAAATGTTTGGTAGAATTGACTTGTAAATTCAACGACCCTGAGGACTTTTTGTTATGGAGTTCATTGATGGCTCATTCAAAGTCTTTTTCTTTGAAGTGGAGTTATTTAAGTACTCAACTTCCTCTTCTGTTACATTGGGCAAGTTATATTTTTCTAGAGATATTAATCCATCTCATTTAGGTGCTTGAATTCATGTATTTACAGTGGACCAAAGTAATATTAGTTTTCCTAATTTGGTATTTACTTGGGGATTTTCAATTTGTTCATCCTCTACGTTTTTTAGCTGCATGTCCAACCTACCGTTGTCCCATTTCTCTATTTTATTCAATATACATTCAAAGATATAAATCTTCCCCTAAAAACTGCTTTTCCAATATCCCATAAGGTTTATTTTGTTGTCTCATTATTATCATTCACTTTAATGAAGTTGTTGAGTGTTTGTATGATTTGTTGTTTCACCCACTCTTTCTTTAGGATTTGATTATTTAGTTTCCAATTCATTTTTACTTATATTTTCGTGACATTTTATTACATATATTTTACTCTATTAAGAACTGAGAAGGATTCATTCACTAGTCCTGTCTTTTGCACATGATTGCAAGGGTTTTATGGTGTAGTACATGGTCAATTTTTGTATATGTGATATGTATCACTGAGAAAAAAAGTATATTCCTTTCTACCCCTATTCAATTTTCTTTTTGTGGGGGAGGGGAATCTTCAAATTTTCTAATTTGATTCCCATTGCCTAATTATACCTAGCATGTCAATTATAAGAAAACAGAATAATTCAAAATGTCTGACATTTGCTATATCCATCAAGAAGTAGCACATTTTCTCCCAATAGAGGCCAGAAAATGTTAACATATTTCTGGCTTTTTTTAAAGTCCAAATTATATGTGGAGTAATTGTTGACATTATAAATGTCACAGGAAGAAAAATAGAATTACTAGTGAATATCCCGAACGACAGGAATCCAATACCATCATGGCAGATGAGACTCTTATGACACATCAAGTCACAGGGCTATTGAAGATTTACAGCAAAGCATGGTAAGATTATCCCAGTATCTAGACAGTAAATTCAAATAAACATCATTAATAAGAAATAAGGTAGAAGATCGGTAGGAAAGGAAGAGAGAGGAAGGCTGAGAGACAGGAGAGAGAGGGATACAGAAATAGAGAGACAGAATTAGAAAAATAGAGAGAGAGAGTCATGGAAAGAACAAGACACAACTAAAAGGAATAAAAGACAAAGAAAAGGATGATCATACTGTTTATTTTTGCTATGTATTATGTTCTATAAGGAAAAGTATCATGAAGAATGAGAGACTTAAACTGTGCAATAAAGGATAACTAAGACACAAAGAAATGAACCAAAAGGAAAGAATAACGATTAACAGTTACTAATGTTATTTTTCTGCTTTGAACAGGAAAGATAGCGTTAGAGGATGAGTCAGGGAAGAAAAAAAGAGGATTCAAAATACCTTTAATAATAAAAATAGTCCAAGTTTCTTTGTAGTTATCACTATTTGGTTTATAATTTTTGAATAGGACATCCTGGTGTGCGTGTGTGTGTGTGTGTGTGTGTGAGATGAGCTGTGTGTTGTTTGTGCGTGTTTGTGTGCTCAAGCATACTCATTTTAGCAGGAACATTTATTTGATATTTGTTTTCCAGTTTCCTCTTTGTTTCTGACAAAATAACCAACAAACACTTAAGACACTGAGGGAAATGTAACCATGTCAGTAGGACAAGCTCCACAAACAGTAGGGGAAAATGAATAATTTGTTGTCACACTGAACGAACATGCACACATATGCCTGTATGTATGTATGTATATATATATATATATATATATATATATATATTATATGTATATATATCCACACACATACACACACAAACCTATCTTATACATGCATATACTTATGTATGCATACTTACATATGTATACATATGCTTACATATATATGTGTGTGCATATATGCAGAAGGACGGACAGACAGACAGACCGATAGTTAGATAGATAGATGGATGGATAGATAGATAGATAATGAGATAGAGAGGTAGATAGATATGGATATATAATATAAACTTCAAAAGAAGCTGGGCATAACTGATGCAAAAAATATTTATCAGCCAATCTCCAACTGACTTGTCCAAAAGTTTCAGAGAAAATGTCATCTGAATTTGCTTTTTTTTCAAAGTGTATTGAACTTGAACTACTAAAACAGACTTCAGGGGGGAATTTTCTTCTAGATGTATCCCTTGAGAAATAAATATTTCAGCTTTTCCAAATGGTGAAACAAACGTAGAAGATTGTCAACGGGAAGCCAACAACCAAGTTACTTCTGCCCACACTTGTTTCTGAAAAGGCTTGTAAATCTGTGCAGTTTTAGAATTTTACCGCCGTGTGTGTGTGTGTGTGTGTGTTCGTGTGTATGTTTGTTTAGTTTATTGTTTCCAGTGTTCTACAGTCACTTTCTTCTAACTTGGATTTTTTTCCCCTTCCTTTCCCTCCTTCCTCCCTCACTTCCCCCTCTTTTCCTGAGACGCCATTCAATTTTGTATAGGTTGGACACATATATTCCTTTTAAATACATTTTCACCTTAGTCATGTATAGATGAATGAGAATGAATGGGAGAAATCATAAAACAAACTAAAATATATTACAAAAGAAATTAATATGCTATGTTCTGTGACCGAATTTCGCAGTTCCTTCTCTAGATATGGAAGGCATTTTACCTAAGGATAGTATTGAAGATTTTTAAAATCCTTGTGTTGCAATGAATTTCTAAGTCTACCAGGTTAAAAAAAAATCCTTGCAGACTGTGGCAGCTCCTGTGTACAAAGTTCTCCTGGTTCTATTCCTTTTGCTCATCATTCGTTCATGTCAGTCTTTCCAGGCCTCTCTGAAATCTTGCTGTTCGTCACTTCTTAGAGCAAAATAGTAATCCATGACAGTCATATACAACATTTTTTTCAGCCATTCCCCAATTGATGGGCATCCCCTTGATTTCCAGTCCTTGGCCACCACAAAGAGTGCTGTCATATTTATATACCTGTGGGACCCTCTCCCATTTTTATAATCCCTTGAGGATACAGTCCTAGAAGAGGTATTGATGGGCCAAAGGGTATGCCCATGTTTGTTGCCTTCTGCACATAGTTCCAACTTCCTCTCCAGAATGGCTGGATCAGCTTACAGATCCAGAGACAATGAATTAGTGTTCCAACTCTCCCACACCTTCTCCAATATTTGTCATCATCCTTTTTTTCGTGATAGCCAATCTGACACGTCTGATGTGCTATCTCATAATTGTTTTGGTTACTATCTCTCTATTCACTAGTGATTTAGAGGACTGCTTTCATATGATTATAGATAGCTTTAATTTCTTCTTCTGAAAACTGCCTGTTCATGTCTTTTGAACATTTCTCAATTGGGGAATGACTTGTATTCTTGTACATTTAACTCAGTTCTCTATATATTTTAGAAATGAGGCCTTTATCGTAGATACTAGATGAAAAATTTCTTTCCCAGTTTCACACTTCCCTCATAATCTCCATTGCATTTGTTTGGATCGTGCAAAACTTTTCAATTTCATGTAACAAAAATTATCTATTTTGAACTTCATAACATTTTCTGTCTCTTGTTTAGTAAAACATTCTTCCGTTCTCCATAAATCTGACAAATACACTGTTCTTTCCTCCCATAAATTGTTTATAGTATCAGTCTTCATATCTACGTAGTGTACCCATTTGGATATTATTTTTGTGTATGGTGTCGGGGATCAGTTTATGGATACTTTCCATCACACTGTTATCTAGTTTACCCAGGAATTTTTGTCAAACAGAGAGTTCCTGTCGCAGAAGTTGTGGTACTTGGGTTCATCAAACAGCACATTGGTATATTCGTTGACTATTGTGTCTTCAGTATGTAATATATTCCATTGGTCTACTCTTCTGTTTCTTTGACAGTACCAAGTGGTTTTTGATTATTGCTGATTTATAATACAATTTGAGATCTGGTAGAGCTAGAACCCATTCCCTAGCATTACTTTGCTTTAAGTCTCTTGACATTCTGAACCTTTTGTTCTTCCAGATGAATTCTGATATTATTTTTTCTAGTTCTAGAAAATAATTTTCTGATAATTTGATTGGTATGCCACTGAATAAATAAGTTAATTTAGGCAGAATTATCATTTTCATTAAATTGTCTTGGCCTACTCATGAGCAAATGATGTTTTTCCACTTACATAGATCATACTTTATTTGTGTGAAATGTGTTTTCTAATTGTTTTCATATAATCCCTGGGTTTGTTTTGGCACATAGACTCCAAAGTATTTTATAGTATCTACCCCACTTCTCAATAAGATTTCTCTCGACCTTTTGCTGTTGTGATTTGTTAGTAGTATATAGAAAAGAAGAAGACTTCTGTGGGTTTATTTCACAACCCACAGCTTTGCCAAAGTTGTTTATTATCTCAAGTAGATTTTCACTTGATCTTCTGGGATTCTCTAAGTATTGTGTCATATCATCTGCAAGGTGTGAAAACTTAGCCTATTCTAATTCCTTCAATTTATTTTTCTTCTCTTCTTGCTATAGCTAACATTTCTGGTAATATACTGGAAAATGTACATCCTTGTTTCACCCCTGATCTTATTTGAAATGCATCTAGCTTACCCCATTGTATATAATGCCTTCTGAAAGTTTTAGGTAGATATTGTTTATTACTTTATGGGAAGTTCCATTTATTCCTATGTTCTCCATTGTTTTCAATAGGAATGGATGTTGCATTTGGCCAAAAGCTTTTTCTGCTTCTGTTGACATAATCATTTGGTTTCTGTTAGATTTATTGTTAATATGATCAATAATGATAATTGTTTTAACTAATATTGAACCATTCCTGCATTCCTGGTAAAATTCAACTTGGTCATTATGTATTTTTCCCATGATATGTTGCTTTATTCTACTTGCTAAAATTTTTGTGTCCATATTTATTAGGGAAATTGGTCTATAACTTCCTTTCTCTATTTTAGCTCTTCCTGGTTTAGGTATCAAAACCATACTTGTATCATAAAAAGAATGTGGGAGGACTCCTTCTTCCACAATTTTTCACAATAATCTATATAGTATTGGAATTAACTGTCCTTGGAATGTTTGCTAGAACTCCCTTGTGAATCCATGTGACCTTGGTGACGTTTTTGTAGGGAGATCATTTTGTAGGCAGATCATTGATGACTCTGTTTCTGAGATGGGATTATTTACGTTTTCAACTTCATCTTCTGTTAATCTGGGCAATTTATATCTTTACAATAATCATTCATTTCATTGAGACTGCCGAATTTTGGGGTATATAGTGGGCCAAAGTAATTTCTTATTATTGATTTAATTTCTCCTCACTGGAGTTGAATTCACCCTTTTCAATTTTGATATTCGTAATTTGATTTTCTTTTCTTTTATTAATCAAATTACCCAATATGTGTCTATTTTATTGAATCTTTCATAAAAGCAACTCCTAGTTTAACTTATTAGTTCAATAGTTTTATTAATTTCAAAATTATTAGTCTGTCTTTTGGTTTTAAGTATTTTTCATTTGGTATTTTCTTGGAGATTTTCAATTTGTTTATTTTCTAGCGTTTTCAGCTTCATACGCAATTCAATGATCTCCTCTTTATATCATTCGTATAGGCATTCAAAGACACAAAACTTGACCTAGGAACTGTTTTTTGATATGCCATAAAATTTAGTAGGTTGTCAGATTATTGTCATTCCCTTGAATGAAGTTGTTGATTGTTTCTATAGTTTGTTGTTTAACCCCGTCATTCTTTAGCATTAGATTGTTTAGTTTCCAATTTGTTTTTGATTTGCATTTCCATGGCCTTTGATTACATACACGTTTCATTGCCTTACGATCTGAGAAGGACGCCTTGACTATCTCTTCCTTTCTGCACTAAATTGGGAGCTTTTATGGCCTAGAACATGGTCGATATTTGTACATGAGCCATGTAGCGCAGGGAAAAACTGTATATTCCTTTCTATCCCCATTCAGTTTTCTTCAGAGGTCTATCATATCTGCCTTATCCAGAGTTCAATTCACTTCCTTAACTTCTTTCTTATTTATATTGAGTTTAGATTTTTCAAATTCAGAGAGGGGGCAGTTAAGATCCCCTACTAGTATAGTTTTACTGTCTGTTCATTCCTGTAACTCCTTCAATTCTCCTTTAAGTATTTGAATGCTATACAACTTGGGGCATATATGTTTAGTAATGATGCTACTTCATTTTGTATAGTGCCTATTTGTGGATATAGTTTCCTTCCTTATCTCTTTGGATTAGATATATTTCTGCTTTTGGTTTGTCTTAGACTGGGATTGCTACTCTTGCTTTTTTTACACCAGATGAAGCACAAATTATTGTGCTCCAACCTCTTACCTTCACTCTGTGTGAATGTCCCCACTTCAGATGTGTTTCTTGTAAACTATATGTTGTTGGATTTTGGTTTTTAATCTATTCTGCTATCTGTGTCCATTTTATTGGAGAGTTCATCCCATTCACATTCACAGCTATGATTAAAATCTGTGTATTTTCCTCCATCCCATTTCCCTTTATTTATTCTGTTACTTCTCCCTTCTCCCTTTCTCTCCACAATAGAATTTTAATGTTTAACGACCGCCTTTCTCAGTTTTCCCTCCCTTTTTCCTGCTCTTCTCCCTTTTATAACTCTTTTCCCTTAGTACTTTTTCTCCCTTTTCGTCTCTCCTCCTTTTTCTTTCCCCTTTCCCCTCCTACTGCTTATAGCAAATTGTATTTCTATACATAACTGAGTTTGCTGTACCCTCCTTGAATCCAGTCAGATGAGGGTAACTCTCAAATAATGCTCATGTCCCTCCCCTCTTCTCCTCTACTGTAATACCTTTTTGTGTGATGGACTTTATTTTTCTCTGCCTCCTCCTTTGCACATTTCCCAATATAATCCCTTTGTACTCTTAAATCACATTTGTCATCACATCATTTAATTCATACACACTGCCCCTTGCTATGTATTTTCCTGTTACACTTCATAATAATTAAGCAATTCTTAGGATTATCAAGTATCATCTTCCCTTGTAGGACTGTAAACAGTTTGCCCATATTGTGTAACAAGTTTATTTTTTCCCCCTGTGTATCTTTTTGTGCATCTCTTGAGACCTGTGTTTTTAGATCAAATTTCCTGTTGAGCTAAGGTCTTTTCATCAGGAAAGTCTGGAAATCCCCTATATCATTGAGTGTTCATCTCCTTGACTGAAATATTATGCTCAACTTTGTTTTGTAATTAATCCTTGGTTTAATTAATTAATTTAAATTGATTAATTAAATTAATTAATTAATTAATTAATATTATGGAATATTGTATTCCAGTTCCTATAGTCTTTTAATGTAGAAGCCACAAGGTCTTTTGTGATCCTCAGTGTAGCTCCTCGAATTCTTTCTTTCTGACTGCCTGAAGTATTTTCTACTTTGCTTGAGAGTTGTGGAATTTGGCAACCATATTCCGTGGTATTTTTATTTTGGAATACATTTCAGGAGATGGACGTTGGATTCTTTCAATGACTATTCTGGCCTCTGGATCTAGGACTTTTGAGCAATTTTCCCTTATGATTTCATGGATGGTATTGTCCAGGCTCTGTTTTGGTCATGGCTTTCTGGTAGATCAAAACATCTTCGATTTGCTCTCCTGTATCTATTTTCCAGGTCAATTGGTTTTTCCAATTAGATGTTTTACATTTACTTCTAACTTTTACTTCTTTATATTCTTTTTACTGATTCTAGCTCTTTCAAAGAGTCATTAACTTCTATTGCCAGACTGTATTTTTTATCAAATTCTTTGCTTCAGTTAATTTTTGTGTCTCTTTTTTCCATCTATAGAATTATTAATTTTAGAGAGGTGTTTTCTCAACCTGTGGTGAATTTGATTATAAAAAAGAAAGAACAGAACCAAATTACTAGTTTTCAGAATGAAAAGAGTAAAATCACCTCAGATAAAGAGGAAATTAAAACAATAACTAGAAAATAATTTGCCCAAATATATGCCCATAAGTTCAACACTCTAAATGAGATGGATGTTTATTTTTTAAAAATATTAATTTGTCAAATTAACACAAGGGGAAGTTGAATACTTAAAGGAATGCATCTCATTAAAAAGAAAAATATTGATCAAGCCATCAATGATCTCCGTAGGAAAAAATCTCCAGTGCTGTGTGGATTTACAAATGAATTCTTTGAAACATTAAAACTGCAGTTAATTTCAATAACATACTCATTGTTTGGGACAATTGGGGAAGAAAGAGTGCTTCCAGATTCTTTTTATGACACAAATATTGTTTGATAACTAAACCTGGAGAATTCAAAACACAGTGAAAAAATTGTAGGCCAGTTTGTCTAATGAATATAAATGCAAAAATTTTAAATAATATTTTAGCAAAAAAAATACAGCAGTTTATCAGGAGAATAATATATTATGATCAGGTAGTATTTATACTCGGAATGCAAGGCTGTTTCAGTGTTATGAGAACTATTACCATCATTGACCACATCAGCAATAAAACTAACAGAAATCCATGATTATCTCAATTGATGTAGAAAAAAGTTTTTTTCACCAAATACAACATCCATTCCTATTGAAAACACTGGAGAGCATAGGAGTAGATGAGACTTTCCATTAAATAATAATCAGCATCTACCTAAAATCTTCACCAAGTCTTATATGCCATGGGTGTAAGCTAGATGCATTTCCAGTAAGATCAGGGGTGAAATAAGAATGTTCATTACCGCCACTATTTGGTACCGAAATATGGTACCGAAAATTTTAGATGTAACAGTAAGAAAATGAAATTAAATTGAAGTGATTAGAATGGGCCCAGAAAAAAAAAGTTATCAGCCCTTACAGATGATATGATGATATCCTTAGAGAATCCTAGAGAATCAAATAAAAAACTACTGGAAATACTAAACAAGCTTGATAAATTTGCAGGTTACAAAATAAACTCACACAAACCTTCTGCATTTCTATATATTACTAAGAAACTCAACAGCAAGAAATAGAAAGAAAAACCCCACTGAAAGCTAGAGTAGACATTAAGAAATATTTGGGAGTCTACCTGCCAAAACAAACCCAGATACTATATGAACATAACTACAAAATGCTTTTCTTACAAATAAAGTCAGATCTAAGTAAGAAAAGCATCAGTTGCTCATGGGCAAGCCAAGCCAATATTATAACAATGACAATTGTACCTAAATAAATTTATTTGCTCGGTGCCATACCAATCAAACTACTAGATAATTATTTTGTAGAGCTAGAAAAAAATATCATCAAAATTAAGCTGGAAGAAAAAAAGGTACAGAACCTCAAGGGAAGTAATGAAAATAATGTTAGGTATGGTGGTCTAGGTCTACCAGATCTCAAATTTTATTACAAATAGCAATTATCACAACCACTTGATACTGGTTAGGACACGAAAAGTTGGACCATTGGAGTAGGTTAGGTACTCAAGAGGCATTAGTCAATGAATATAACTTTTGTACGTTTGGATCCAGCAATACCGTTTCTAGGACTGTATCCCCAGGATATCATAAAAATGGAAATGGTCTCCCTTGTACAAGAATACTTATAGTAGTTCTGTGTGGTGGCCAGAAAGTGGAAATCAAGGGACTGCCCATCAATTAAGGAATAGCTGAATAAATTGTGGTACATTAATACAATGGTATACCATTTTGCTATGAGAAATGATGAACAGGAAGATTTCAGAGAAGCCTAGAATGACTTATATGAGCAGATTCTGAGCGAAAGGTGTATAACCAGACGAACTTTCTACAGAGAAACAACCAGAGTTTGCCACATATATTTTTCTGGTGCACTTAGTACTTCAATGCAATTCAAGGACTTAAAAATTTTCCAATGTTCTCTTAAGGCAAAATTCCTTCCTCATTCATAGAAAGAAAAATTGAATTTGATCCCAGGATGAATCAGAACATTTTCTTTTGTATTTTCTTTTGCTTTCTGATTTCTTCCATTCATTTTAATTCTACTCGCCAATATGACTAAGATAAAAAGGTGTTTAATAGAAATATATTGAACCTATATAAAATTGTAGGCCCTCTCTGCGATGGAGTAGGGAGGTAGAGAGGAAAAAGGGTGAGGGAGCATTAAAAAAAATCTAAGATATATGGAAATGATTGTAGAACATTGAAAACACATTAAGTTCTTTTTTTTTTTTAAAAGCAAAAAAGGTGTCATTTTTTCTAGTTAGCTTTTATACTTCTTTTTCCGTTTTCCAAATACTTACTTTAAATTTTCTTTGTTTTATTTTTTCAGTTTTTTAAAAATTGGTCACTTTTTCTTCTATTTCTATAATTTGGGTTTAATATATTCTTGAGTTCTTCCAAGAATACTCTTCGGCCTTGAGACCAGTTCGTTTTCCCTCCACAAGTTTCAGATGGTAGTGCATTCTCAGTGATGACCTCTTTCATATTCATGTTTTGGTCCTTGTACCAATAAAAGTATTCCACAGTTTTTCCTACTTTGCTTCCTATTCATTATGATAAACTTTTCCTGGCTTTTAAAGCTGATCTTTCCATTTGGGCACAGGGGCCTCTGTCCCACAGTTCTTTTGCCTAAACCTTCAGGCTTTATGTTTTGTGGTCTCTGAATCTTTCACCTACAAGATAAAATACTGTAGCTTACCTGATCTTCACCTGGTTTACGTTCGAAAGCAGAGGTCAGGTGAAGTCTTTCTGGGTTTACCTGGTGTTACCGTGGAGCTAGTTTAAGTGTGGGGGTCGGGTAGTCTGATCCCATGAGATTTCCACTGATGAGCGAGAGTATAGTGGAGGTTAGGAGTTTGTGAACCTGTCTACCCGAGTGACTTCCTGATCCCCACAGGTTCTGAGTCATGGCTGGGATCCTGTTGTTGAACATTAAGGGTTTCACTCCCGTGTGGCTCAACATCTCCCCTCTGTTTGCTGAGGTGGGTATCTCTGGGAGACCCCTGTTTCTGTACTGGTCCCCTTCAGTCACAGCGTGAGGGACACCTCATTGCTATTTTCTGGCCCAAAAGCCCAAGAATCACTCCCGTAGACTGTTCCCACTATTGCAGAATTTTTCCTGGAGAAATATTTCATAAGTTTTTCAAGATCAAGTCATAGCAGCACCTGGAATTTCAAGTAGGTGACTCTTAGACATTTAATCTGAGGACTGACGGTCCCAGCAGCATCTGTTGCAGTTACCTGGTACTCCACACTCTCTCTTGCTCAGGTCCACTGGACTCCCACCCTGGACTGATATGCCTGAGATTCTGCAGTACTTAATTCTACATTCCTTCATCATCCTATACCCCCTTTTGCCAACCTGAGTTCAATAATTTGGAAATTTCAGATGCTTCTATGTTCACATAATGATTCCAACGGTAATTCCTCATCTTCACCCAACTCTTCCATTAATACAGACACTCATCACCTCTCCCCTTGAGAAATATTAATTAATTTAATTGAGTAAAATAAAAACAGACAATTTAATTGGACATATAAGGTATTTATTCTATTCTTTCCTACATCAATTCCAGAGTTCTCACACTTACCAAAATAATCTGTATAAATGGTAGGGGCAGGCCATTTCATGGCCTTATATTCTCTAGTTTCTTAATGTTACAAGTAGAGTTGTTGCAAACATTGGAGCATGATATCAATGAGAACTCATGTACACTCTATCGTACCTAACAGAGGGAGTTACACATATATGGATCTTATTTTTCCCTCTTCCATCTCTCTGTATTTATAGACTAACTTCCATGTCATGGTTGCATCCATTCATCATTCATTATGATTTTTGAAATCTTTTCCCATAACACTTCTGCCATAAAGTTTATCTTTATCCATACAGATCATTGATTTGTCTTTCTTTATGTCTTATTCTCCTAAATTTTCTCCTTATTATGTAGTGTACTCTTCACTTGCACCATATTTGTGCACATGAGGGGCAACATAAAGCAGTAGAAAGGGAACAATGTGTGTTTTAAAAATTAATTCTTCCTCTGGCATTCCTAATTTTTGAGTCACAATAATCAGGTTGTATAACTGCTTGCCATTTTTGTCTCTGAAAAATGGAGATAGTTGAAGTTATGAGGGGAAAGAACAAATAAATATTGGATATAAATCTTGTGACAAATCTAAAGATAATATATATATAATGACCATAGTTATTACTGCATCCAGTAGCCTTGCACTCTTAAATTATTCAGTATCTTATGACATGGTCTCTAAAATTATCGTTTGTTTGCCCCACAATGCCAAGAGTTTTGTCAAAACATAGGATGAGTGTAACAAATACTTGGAGAATTGAACAGACCTTTGTTAAGTGGATGAGAAAAATAAATGATAAACGTAAAAGATCTTCTGCTTATACGGTACTTGGAAGCAGTCCTTCAGGTACTGGCTAAGAGAAAAGAAATAGCTTCTCGGGGGAGGAGTCAAGATGGCAGAGTAGAAAGATTCACATATGCTAGCTCCGAAAGCACAGCCCATGGATTTCCTCTAAAGAGAACTCCCAACAAATTCTGGAACAGTGGAAGCCATGTAGCAAGAGAGTGAAGGAGATTTCCGTTCCAGAGACCCCTGAAAAACTGATCGCAAAGTCCGTCACGCTCCGAACGGGAGTAGAGTGCAGCCCTTCCCTGGCCATCCAGCGCCAAGAGGAGCGAGCAGATCCGAGCAGGATTCAGGGACAAAATCTCCAGAGGCCGTGAAGATCCCTCCACCCACAGGCACTACAGGTTAGTGAGAGATACTTCTGGGTTGGCCAAGAGGGGAGCGGGGTGTCTCCATAACTCAGGCCCCCTCAGGAGGCAGCAGCAGAGGAAGCAGGAGGCCAGAGGCTCCTGGAGTAGACAGGAGCTCAACAGGAGCACCATTACTGAAGATCTCCACATAAACACCCTGAGGGAACTGAGCCTGGAAGGCGGCTCTTCCCCCACCCGAGAACCTGATTTAATGTTACCCTGAATAGTAGCCAGGTCTGTCGCTGAAAGCCCTGTCCCTGGGGAGCAGCATTTGAATCTGAGACCCCAAGCACTAGCTGGGCAGATCTAGGTGGGGGTGGACAGGAATCTCAGAAGTCAAGTAACTGGCTGGGAAAATGCCCAGAAAAGGGAAAAAAAAAAGATCATTGAAGGTTACTTCTTGGGGATCAGATGTTTCCTCTTTTCCTTTCTGATGAGGAAGAACAAAGCTTGCAATCAGAGAAAGACATAGGAGTCAAGGCATGTGTATCCCAAATATCTGAAATAGATATCCAATGGACTCAGGCCATGGAAGAGCTCAAAAAGCATTTTGAAAATGAAGTTAGACAGATAGAGGAAAAACTGGGAAGAGAAATGAGAGAGATGCAAGAAAAGCATGAAAAATGGGTAAATGGATAAAGGAGATACAAAAAAATGCTGAAAAAATAAAATCTAGAAAAATAGATTAACTCAATTGGAAAAAGAGGTTCAAAAAGCCAATGAGGAGAAAAATGCTTTCAAAAGCAGAATGAGCCAAGTGACAAAAAGAGGTTCAAAAGCTCACTGAAGAAAATAGTTCTCTCAAAATTAGAATGGAACAGATGGAGGCTAATGACTTTCTGAGAAACCAAAACAAAGAAAAATGAAAAAATGGAAGATAATATGAAATATCTCATTGGAAAAACAACTGTCCTGGAAAATACATCCAGGAGAGACAATTTAAAAATTATGGGACTATCAGAAAGCCATAATCAAAACAAAGAAGCTAGACACCATCTTTCATGAAATTATAAAGAAAAACTTCCCTCATGTTTTAGAACCAGAAGGCAAAATAAGTATTCAAGGAATCCACTGATCACAGCCTGAAAGAGATCCAAAAAGAGAAACTCCTAGGAACATTGTGGCCGAATTCCAGAGTTCCCAGGTCAAGGAGAAAATATTGCTAGCAGCTAGAAAGAAACAATTCCAGTATTGTTCTTGCTACTAGGAAATAAGAAATACACGTAATGGGGAATAGAATGTTATCTGGCCCTACAGAACAAAAGAGAACATGGAGACAAGAGAAACGAGGGATGATAGAAGAGAGGGCAGATTGGTGATAGAGGAAATTAGAATGCTAGGTGTATTGGGGTGAGCGGAGGGGACAAATAGGGAGAAAATATTATTCTGGGTGGAGTCAAGGTGGCAGAGTATAAAGACACACTTATGCAGGCTCTCCCCACACAGTCCATAAAATACCAGTAGAGAGGGTCTCTTAACAAATTCTGGAGCAGCAGATGTGGAGATTTCCATCCCAGGGCTACATGAAAGACCCACGGGAAACGTTTGTTCCAGTGTACACAGAACAGAGCCCAGCCCAGGCTTGGCCTCACAGCATGGCCCAGCAGGGCTCTGGAAGGAGAACACCTCAGTGGCAGAATCTCCAGTTGTGGAATCCCCAGTCACGGCAGGAGCTGGTTCGCAGATCCCTTAACCCACCGATATGGAAGTTCAATGACAGTGTATTTGCAGCTGCCCTGGAAGGGGGAAGGGCCTTCAAATAGTTCCGCCCTTAGGCAATGGCCGACAAGGCCAAATCTAGCAAGCAGAAGCAGTTCCCACAGAGGCCCCAGAGCAGCTTCCATCCATTACTGGATCGTAAAAACCCTGGGGGTTGAATATTTATTTTGGATGTTTGGGATACAGAGGCCTTGACTCCTGGCTGGGGAGAGGAATCTCCTAGGATTCTCAGCACAAAAATCTCTACCTGCTCCCAGAACACAGTATACGCTTAATTTTGCCACCTTAGAAGAACTGATCTCTTACAGATTCCCAGAATATATCTTACTCTAGACAAAGGACCCAAAAGTCAAGTAACTTGTTGAGAAAATACCGAAAAAAGGGGGAAAAAATAAGACTATAAAAGGTTACTTTCTTGGTGACCAGATATCTTCTCCCATTCTTTCCAATGAGGAAGAACAATGCTTACCATCAGGGAAAGACATAAAAGTCAAGGTTTCTGTATCCCAAACATCCAAAATAAATATTCAATGGGCTCAGTCCATGGAGGAGCTCAAAAAGGATTTTGAAAATCAAGTTAGACAGGTGGAGGAAAAACTGGGAAGAGAAATGAGAGAGATGCAAGAAAAGAATGAAAAGAGGGTCAACACCTTATTAAAGGAGACCCAAAAAATACCATAGAAAATAATACCTTTAAAAATAGATTAACTCTTTTGGCAAAAGAGGTTCAAAAAGTCAACGGGGAGAAGAATGCTTTAAATAGCAGAATTAGCCAAATGGAAAAGGAAGTTCAAATGCTCACTGAAAAAAATAGTTCTTTAAAACTTAGAATGGAACAGATGGAGGATAATGACATTATGAGAAACCAAGAAATCGCAAAACAAAACCAAAAGAATGAAAAAATGGAGGATAATGTCAGATATCTCATTGGAAAAACAACTGACTTGGAAAATAGATCCGGGAGAGGAAATTTAAAAATTTTGGGACAACCTAAATGTCATAATCAAAAAAAGAAACTAGACATCATCTTTCATGAAATTATCAAGGAAAACTGCTCTGGTATTCTAGACCCATGGGGCAAAGTAAATATTGATAGAATCCACCAAGAACCTGCTGATAGACATCAAAAAAA
>CM053774.1:11373724-11395848 GCA_028658325.1 Potorous gilbertii | reverse complement strand
TTTATTATATATTTTAATGTTGAGAATTCACAGGGCAAGTCACTTTAGTTCACAGAAAGAGCATAGATAGATCCCTGTTAAAGTGTTGTTCAGATGGGTCAGTGCTACATACAGTGACATGCACTTATTGACAAAACACACACACACATATACACATATAATTGTGAAAGAAGTAGAAATCCTTGGAAATTAAAAAAAATTTGCAACCACTGCTACAGCTTTCAGGTAAGCTTGTTTCTACCGTGCATGATGACATTATAGTCAATTGAAATGGGGAGAACTCAATTTAAAATAATCAGTCTTTATGGAAAGCTAAATTTTAAAATTATCACCGAATGTTTGTTTTTCAAATAGTTTTTGCTCATTCTTTTTGCTTTTACATTGCCTACATTTTTCTCCTGTATTCTTTCCTTACGCTTTCCCATAGAGTTATCGCTTAAAACAAGTAAGGATTTTTAAAAGGAAGAAACAGAAAAAAAGTTCTTCACATTGAAGAGATTCTGATATTATCTATAACGTACAATGCCTATGCCCTCCAACAAAAGTGTTGTAGAATGTGTTTTCACATGTATCTTTTCTTTTGAACCAATAAGTTAACGATATTTGTAATACCTTGTTTCGTTTGTTGGTTACTCTTCCTTCCCTTAACATGGTTGTCATTTTCTTGACTGCTGTTCATTTCACTTTACATTCATTCCAAAAAATCTTACAATATTTTTGTTTAATCATGAAGGTCATTGCTTCTAATGGCACATTAATATGAGATTACATTTATATATCTCAAGTTTTTTAACCTTTGCTCTATCAATGGGCATATATTTTGTTTATGATTCTTTGCTACAACAACATCAATATAAATACTGCTATAGACATTATGGTATATACATTTATCGAGTTACTTTTTGTTCACTGCTTCACTGAGGAAATATACCAACCAGGATAATCTCTTGATCAAAGGGAATAGATATTTTAGCCACTATGCATAATTCCAAAAGACTTTTCATAACATTTGCAAAAATGCGCATCTCTATGAACATCTCAAATCAATCCAACAAGCATTTATTAAGTACTGACCACGTATCACGGACTTAGCTATAAATACTGTTGATAGAATATTTTTAAGACAGTCCCTACTCTCATGAAGATCACAAAACTGTGGAGAGAGTACATAAAGCACTACGTATAAGCGAAACATATAAATCACATATTGGAGATTATGTAAGAGAGAAGGTACTAGGATTAAAGGATCTCAGAAAAGGCTTTCTGTGGAATGTGGACATTTAAATGGGCCTTAAAGGAAGCTAAGAGAGGGTATTGAGGAGGGAGAAAATTCCAGGAACAAGGAATAACTAATTAAAATTCACGTCTTCTTCAAGGAACAACGAGGAGGCTATGGTAATCAGAAGGCATGCTGTGAAAGCAGTGGGGTCAGTTTATAGTCAATAAATATTTATAAGCACCAACTACATATTTGATACTATGCAAAGTATTAGCACTACAAAGAAAGGCAAAATACAGTGTTTGTTTTTAAAGAATCCTCAATGCATTGAAGAAGACAATACACACACAGCTATGAGTACCCAAAATTTATTCATTATATTTTGAATATAATTAACTGAGGAAAGAAACGAGAGTTAAGGGACATCTGGAAGGGCTTCTTTTATCTTGGAGATTACATGTATACATATACTTATATGCAAAATAGAATTTAATAAAATTCTCATTTTCTTTCTGGAGGGAGATTAAAGAAAGGATTTAGGTAGAGGGTAGCACTTGAGCAATATCTCCAGGAAACAAATTACTTTAAAAGTTGGAAATGAGTAAATAATGTGTTTGAGGAGAGGGAGATAGATAGTACAGAGGTATAGGTTTGGGAGATAGAGCATCTTATGTGAATACTAGTTACAGTGGATGTATTGTGAAAGTACTTTAAAAAAATGATTAAAAGGTTGGGTTCAGGTTGTGAGGGGTGTACATCAGTTCCTTTACAGGTAGGTAGAGTTATACTATTAATTAAGAAGTGAAGGAAATTGAGAAGGAGCAGTTCCTTTTGAAGTGGATTAGTCTATTCTTTGGTAAATTTCATTCAATATTTTATTTACTAGGGAATTATTCTTTCTTATGAAGTATATGGAAGAAAATAAAAACAAAATGTAGTGCCCTAATAACTCTCATGAGGATTTGCTGTTCTAATTTGATGTGAATTATTACAAAACCGTATTTTTTTTTCTTCCTTTCTGAGAGTGCATATAAGTCTCTCTTCCTGAGTTAACAGGAAAATAACCAAGAGTCAAAATTTCAATGTGTTCATACATCTTTGGAAAGGCTGTTCCTTGATGTCTTTGTCTAGACCTGGTATGTTGAATGACAAATACTAATACACACCGATTACTATGTAATAACCACCCAACAAATTTTATATAGATTTGGCACCTGAATTGAAAAGATGTGGTCTTTTCACTGAAGGGATGAATATGACAATTTCTCCTGGTCTCAACTTCCTCATTGACAAAAGAAACAGGTGGTAGTAGATGGTCCCATTGGTCTATGACTATGATTTTATGATGTTAGTGTAATTTTAACCCGCAACTGAATATTCCCAGATTCTATTCCCTAATAGATTCAGGAGATTTGCCGTGGTTATTAATAATTTTCTCAGTGAAATCGTCTAATTTGTATATAATTCTGCAAGTACTTATTAGGCTTATTCTATGTTCTTGACACTATCCTTATCCTTGGTGCTAGGCTAAGGAAAATATCATATGGAATAATACTGAAAATAATATGGAATTATGCAGCAGAGAAGAGTTAAAAATTACAGAGGACAGGACTACTGAAAATAATAATAATAACACTGACTATAGATATTGTGTTTTAAATTTGGGAAGAATTTCGCTTATACTAATTATGTGTTCCTTAACATACCATGAGATAATCACTATAGCCATTGATGTTGCCATTTTACAGAGGCAAACGTTCTTGAATAACTTGACCATGGTTATTAAATTATTAAAAGATATAAAGGCTTACATTCTTCTGTGGTTGATGCTACTCATTTTTCTCTTATTCTTACAGCACGTTGCTTCTTTTTGAAAAAATAATTTTGGTAGTAGTATGGATTGTACACAATGATAAGGATAAGTTATATAAGGATAAACTATGATGTGGAAGATATTACTTTTACTTTGGTAAATCACAAGTAGTTTTGTGAAATAAGTGGCATGGGAGCTGGTTTGAAAAGGCAGCAATGAGGAATGAGTATGATCTGGACATGGGAGATAGCCTGAGTCAGAGAACAAAGCAAGATCAGTAGAGTAATAGAAAAGTACAGGAAATAGTAAAAGCAAAAATTTTGGGTTGCAACATAGTAACATGGTTTTAATGTCCTTCTTTGAGGTTTGTACCTTACTCCACTTGCAAGTTGAAGAAGGTAGAAGATGTTAAGCCATGACATGACTTCCCCAGTCCTATTATTTAGGAAGATTGTTTTGGCAAGTGTGATGACTGAAACAGAGATGAGAATGGATAGAAAAAATAACATAATGTAATTTGAATAGTCCATTTTTATTTCTTTTCATTAAATTAACAACAAATATTTCTCAATGAGAAAGGTAATGAGGGTCTGCATTATGGTAGGAACTAGGTGAAGAGGAGAAATTAAATTTCAAATGACCGAAAGTAGTACTCCCTGCAGTTTTTTCTTTAAATATTGAACTAGAACAGGAGAGGGCGGAGGAAAGCAAGGGAAAGTAATAATTGGCAAATAGTTTTTGATTCTGGGTATCTAAATACGTGATATAAGATAAAGTAATAGAAGAATGAGCGTATATATATATATATATATATATATATATATATATATATATATATATATATGCATATCGATATATAGATGGGTGGATAGACAGACAGACAGACAGATAGATAGGTAGATAGATAGATATGACACCTACTCTGTTCTGGGCACTTTACGTGTATGAATTTATTTGATCCTCACAATAACCAATAAACCAGATAGTGTTATTATCACCATTGCATAGCTGAGAATCATGAGGCAGACAGAGGTGAAGTGAGTTGCCCCCGGTGTAACAACTAGCAAATCTCTGAGACTGTGTATGAATTCAAGTCTTCTTGACTCAACCCAGGTGTAAATTTCCACTGTGCATCTAGATGCCGATTTGCAAGCAATAAGTTTGGGGATGTTTGGGATAGGGTATTTCTAGCCTAGAATATTATGTGAGCTACAGTACGAAATAAACTATTCAGGAGGAGATTATGAAATAGAGAAATCACGTTTCTATGTGTTTTGTTCACGTACCTTGCCCTATTCCTCTACTTTAGCATCTTCATTCCTTACAAGGAGGGACTTAGTTTTTTGTGCTTTCAGTGGCACAATCACATATAGCACATAGAGCATCCTAGTTGCTTTATGTAATGTATTTGGATTTCAACTGAAATAGAAATTGATACCTGGAATGTCTATGGACAAGTTGCGTTTCAAATGCTTAGAAGGTCATTGAGATAAGACATATGAAGAAAGATGGTATCTGCACCCGGAGAAAGACAAAAAAAGAAACATGTATACAATGAATTTCTGCCTAACAGCAGTCAGCTCTAGGGTGGCTTTTGGGGGAGAGGGAAGAAAAATAAAGGAATTTACACGATAATTTTCTGATATATTTGTTAGGAATATATATTTGAATATATGTAAATATATATAAATTTGATAGTAAGTTCGGCATAGTAGATTCGAATTTTCATGTACAATTTTCTTTTTATTGTGTTACGTTATGGAAATGCTTGCTTTTTTCTGTATATCAAAAATAAAATTAAAAAATGCCTTGTTTCCAGATAGAAATATGGAAATAGAATTCAGAATAAATAGAGCGTGTGAATATATTTATTTACTATGTATATGCGTAGTGGGGAGTATTGAAGACATAGGAGAGAATGGAGGAGTATTAGAGATAAGCACTGGAAAATAAATCTAAAATGGGTTTGCAAAGTCCACATGGAATATTTTGTTCTCTTTCACAATACTAAACTACTGCAGTGACTTAAGCCTGGGTAACTTGGTCACTTTCCACATTACATAGGCAGGTGTTTTTTTTTTTTCTTGTTACTTTTTCTAGCTGTAAGCAGAAGAGTTTGCAGGAAGGAATGATTAATTTCAATGACACAATTTGGAAGACTTTTAAAATAATCCAATTCAGTTCAACAAATATTTATCGAAATGGTAGGAAATGAGAATTTGAAATAAGTTAGGTAGTTCTGTGAGAGGAGACAGATAAAAGGGATATTAAGAAGACTGAAGCAACAGGAATTTGTAAGTGATTAGGAAGGGAGAGTGATGATCAATGCTTTAGAATAACACACAGAAAAATAGTGCCCAACGAGTTAATTTAAGGACAATTCAAAGCTGGGCCAAACATACTTATAGCTATCATTACCAAGTGTTGTGTTTATAGAAAATTATAATACCTGAATCAAAGTTTACATCAATCATACTCACAGATCCACTAGCTGACCATGTCATTAATATTCAATTGAACCTAAATTTATGTTGAAAATCTCCTTTTTTATCACTCTCCAGAAAGTTGAGAATGGAAAGACAAGTGAATGGAAAGTTAAGAAGCACTTCCTAACGCCTACAATATATCAGGAGATGAAATAAAGATTTTACAATTATCTTTAATTCTCACAACAACGCCAAGAGAGGCATTATTAATATTTCCAATTTATTGCTAGGGAATCAAGTTTAGAGAGATTAAATGACTTGCACAAAGCTATACCATGGAACTATTAGCATGCAATGTCATCTGTTTTTTCTGTGTAATATTCTTTGCCTTTCAATACACTAAAGAATATTCACTTGGAATTATGATTTCTTTCAGATTATTTTTCCTACAGAGAACTTCTGGATGCTTGATCATTTAGATAGCATTTAGATGGAGATGAAGAACAACTCTAGGATAAATGAATTCATTTTACTAGGTCTCACCAGTACTTGGGAGCTTGAGATTTTTTTTTTTGTGATTTTCTTCCTTGCCTATGTATCAATATTGGCTGGCAACTGTCTCATTATATTTATGGTGACTTTTGATTCCCACTTGCACTCTATCCCAATGTACTTCCTCCTCTCCAACCTCGCCTTCCATGACATATTATTTTCCACTGTAACCCTCCCTAAGATGATCATAGACTTCATCAGGGAGAAGAAAACTATCTCCTTCTGGGGATGCATGGCCCAAATTTTTCTGGTTCATCTTATAGGCGGTAGTGAGATGATTCTACTTTTAGTGATGGCTGTTGACAGATATGCTGCAATATGCAAGCCCCTCCACTATACCACTATCATGAATCATCGAATTCTAGTAGGAGGTGTACTGCTCTCATGGACAGTTGGTTTTGTGCACAGTATGAGTCAAATGACTTTTACGGTGAGGCTGCCCTTCTGTGGCCCCAATGAGATAGATGATGTTTATTGTGATCTTCCCCTGGTGTTGAAACTTGCTTGCACTGACACTTATGTAATGGGACTGCTTGTTGCTGCATTCAGTGCACTTCTTGCCCTATTTTCCTTCATTCTTTTGCTTATCTCCTATATGGTCATATTAGTTACTGTCTGGTATCATTCCTCCACTGGACTGTCTAAGGCTCTATCTACATTGTCTGCTCATGTCACAGTGGTAACTATTTTCTTAGGTTCAATACTCTTAGTATATGCTTGGCCAGTTGGTAGTTATTCCTTAGATAAATTTCTTTCTGTGTTTTACTCAGTTATCACCCCTCTGCTGAATCCAATTATCTATAGTTTAAGAAATAAGGAGATAAAAGCAGCCATGATTCGACTCAGAAGTCGATATATCTGCTCTAAACCAAACTTCTAAATGGTGATTAAATTTTTTATTGTACACAAGAGAATATTTATGAAAGGACCAATCATGTGTATATGTGTATGCATTATTTACAAATAAATATCAATCTTAGTTTCGATATAATTTACAAATAATCTTCTAGAAATAGCTTTATTTTTGTTTCCATTTTGTATGCCTCTGAATTTCCCCTGATTTTGACACCCTCCAAACCGGAATTTAACTCAATGTTGAAATTACAAATTGTAAAAAATTTCAGAAAAGACGTCTACAGAAAATCATCTCGTGAACTATATTATTTCTAAAATATTTTCCATCCTGTGGTCCTATGACCTTTTATTATTATTTGAAATTTTGCTAGGTTTCAGCTTGATAAACAGTAGGGGCGGGTGGGTAAGGGCTTCACAAGTAATTGCTTAAAAGACTCAGTCCAACAATAACGTTTCCCAAATTCTCAAAGTGTGTCAAAACAGATTTTATGTGCTGCAGTGAAGAACACTTAAATATTTTTAAAAAGAATAATTGACTAATAACTGTACCACCAATTCCTGTAATACAGAGTAGGTTGTAGTCTTCATAAGGCAATTAAGTTTACCCTAGCAAAGGAAATGGGTAGACTATTATAACAGTGAAGTTCAGATGAGGATAAGCACCCATTGACACGAAACACTAATACACACACGTACACACACAATTTTGAAAAGAAACCCACAAAAATCCTAGGTTTCAAAAAGCCTTTGTGCTCCAAAATCTAGCATTTTTTTTGTGGATTTCTCATTGTTCCCCTTACATCTTTTTTCTACAGTTAATGTTGTCATTACAGCCAACTGAGATGGCAAAAATTCAGTCTAAATTTTCATTTTGCATATAGAGAAATGACAACAAATTGTTGATCAATAGTTCTTTATGTTTAAAAAAATATTCATTTCTATTGTTGTTGTTTTGCCTAGATTTATTTATCTATTCTAATCCTGATACCTTCATAGTCATTACCTAAAACAGAGAAGCTAAAAAAAAGAAGAGAAAAAAATCAACCCACTGAAAGAGTTCTGTTTTTCTGTGTAGTGTTAAACCTTGATCAACCCCTCTTTCCTGATTTCCTTTGAAAGGAGACAGATATGTCTTCTTCTATCTCTTCTTTGAAGCCAAAGTTGGCCATTTTTTCTTTTCAAATTTCACAACACTCAGTATGATTTATTTGGTAGTTATTGTTCTTTCCACTTAGGTTTGTTATTGTGGATATGTTATTCCTGTCTCAGCATATTCATTTTGCCTCAGTTACTGCAAGTGTTTCCAAATTTCTATTAAGATCACCAAATTCGTTGTTTCTTATGGCACATTTTCCCTTCACATTTATACATTAAAATTTATTTAGTCATTATCCATTCAGTGGGCATATATTATTTGCAGTTCTTTGCTATGTCAAAACAATAAGAATATTATTATAAGTATTTTGCAATACACATATAAGGAGTTACATTTTGGTGAATGCCTTTCTGGGAACATATGTATAGCAATGAAATCCCTGGATCACAGGACATGGGCATTTTAGTCATTTTGTTTGCATAGTTATAAAATGGTTTACAAAATATTTACACTAACACACATTTCCATCAACATATGCAATAAAGAAGCATTTATTGAGCCCTTTGCTCAATACTCATGATGTGAAATAAAGTTAAAACCATAGCTATTTTGTTTTTTTAATTTTTTAATGTTTAATTATTTTTTAGTTTTCAACATTCATTTTCACAAAATTTTGAGTTCCAAATATTCTCTCTATCTCTCCTCTCCCCCTTCCCCAATCTGCCCTCTCTTTTAGCACGACCCTCCATTCCCTTATCCCCATCTTTTCTCCTCTTATGGAGCAAGATACATTTCTATATCCCATTACTTGTATTTCTTATTTACC
Organism: Potorous gilbertii; assembly: GCA_028658325.1. Taxonomy (NCBI): domain Eukaryota; kingdom Metazoa; phylum Chordata; class Mammalia; order Diprotodontia; family Potoroidae; genus Potorous; species Potorous gilbertii. Next base: position 11,387,061 of record CM053774.1, on the reverse strand, counting down.
AGTTGTATGCAAAAACAATTCCCAACATTCTTCCTAAAACTTTGAGTTCCAATTTCTCCCCCTTCCTCCCTCCCCACCCATATGATCTGTATGTATGTGTAATTTTGACTTCTATAGTTGGCATGTTGCCTAAGACAAACTATATTTCCGTCCAGCCTATCCTGTCCCCATTTATTCTAATCTCTCTTTTGACCTTGTCCCTCCCCAAAAGAGTTTACTTCTAATTACTCCTGCCTCCCATCTGCCCACCCTTCCATCATCCTTCCCACTCCACTTACCCCTTTCTCTGCTACTTTTCTGTAGTATAAGACAGATTTTCTTACCAAATTGAGTGTACATGCTTTTCTTTCCTTAAAAAAATGTGATAAGAGCAAGCTCTACTTTTATCTCTCAACTCCCCCATTTCCCTTCCATGAAAAAGCTTTTTCTTGCCTATTTTATGAGATATAAACTGTCCCATTCCATTTCTCCCTTCCTCCTCCCAATATATTCCTTTCCAACCCTTTAATTTTATGTTTTAGATATCTTCCCTTCTTATTCAACTCCTCCTGTGCTCTCTGTATATATACACATACGTACGTGTGTGTGTGTGTTTGAGAGTGTGTGTGTGTGTGTGTGTGTGTGTGTGTATAAACCCTCAAAGTACCTAATTATGGGAAAAGTTACAAGTGTTACAAATGTTATCTTTCAATGTAGGAATGGAAACAGTTTAACTTTAGTAAGTCCCTTGGGATTTATCTTTCCTGCTTGCCTTGTCAGGCTTTTCTTCCTTCTTGTGTTTGTAAGTCAACTGGCTGGGAAAATGCCCCAAAAAGGTAAAACATAAGACTTCTTGGTAAACAGGCATTTTCTTCTATACTTTCATTATTTCTCAACCAGTTCCTTGACTTTTGAGTCCTTTGTCAAGAGGGAGGTATACTCTGGGGACCTGTAAGCTCTCAGTTCCTCCATGGTGGCACAATCAAGGGAGAGAATTTTACTCCTTTCCTGACCTTCACTCTGGTCTGGGAGTTTCCAAAACTTTTCTGCCCAACATCTGCAAGTAGAATTCCCTTTCCAGAGCCTCCTCCACATCCACCATGCCAGCCACCACTCTTCCTCACCGCATGGTCGTCACTGAGGAATGAGACCCAGATCTCCAGCTCAATTTGCCCGGGGGCTGTAGGCTGAACTGTTCAAAAATGGATGCTGCTGGAGTCAACACTTTAGCCTGTGGCCACTACTGGGGGAGGACCCAGCTCCTGTTTTCATGCTGGTGAAAAAACTTTCTCACTGAACTTTGAAGTTTTCTTTGGGGTGTGAGGATTGGAGGATAAGAGAACTGCAACTGCTGCTGAGCATTCTGCCCCCGTGGCCTGTTTCTCTTGTCCTATTCACGCCAGTGCCATGGAGCCAAGGGGGTCCAGGACTCTGTGGTCTGTGCTCCGCTCTGTGCCTTATGCAACAGACATTTCTTGTCAGCCTTCCAGGCTTTCTTGGGCTGGAAATCTCTTTCACTCTGCTGTTTTTTGGCTTCTACTGCTCTAGAATTTGTTCAGAATCATTTTTTAAAGGGTTTTTTATGGGCAGTGGAGGAAGGGTTAGAGTAGGTGCTTCTTTCTACTCCATGATCTTGACTCCACCCTAACTGTAATTATTTTCAAGGAATTCAATGAAAAATGTGCAGACAGCTTGCAGACAATTGTGAGTAACTACAGTATATTAAGGATATATTGAATCTATTATGAGGAGGAGATTAGCATTAAGGGAACTGAGCAAATGTTTTATATTTTGAATATGGTGTTTCATACTAAACCAGGGAGACTTGGAGAGAGTAGGGAAGAGGGGAAAAATTCCACTAATTAGACATAACTAGTGAAAATTCATGAAGTTGGGAAATGGAATGTTTTTGCAAGTAACAGCAAAGAGGACAACATCCCTATATTCTAAAGTACAAGAAGGTCGGTAAGGTTAATTAAGTCATTAAAGATTTTATATGTCCCTACTGTATGCTGGGAATTGTGATAAGCTCTGAGAATACTCTCCAAAAGCAATGGATAGTCCCTGCTTTTAAAGAATCTCCAATCAAACAGGAGAGACAATATAAAAACACTCAGTACATGCAAGCTAGCTACAGGCTATAGTAGAAATGATTACCTGAGGAAGGGTACTAGAATTGAGGGGCATGCAAGAGGTTCCTTCTTTCAGAAAGACGATATGTTTTCATGAAATTATACGCAAAGTAGACAAAATGAAATGGAGGTAGTAATAGTTAAGGGAATGAGATAAAGTAATGTTTTATTTTTTTGAAAGAAACGATGTGCAGTGAGAATTCCTTGCCATTTTCTGAATCCTTATTCCTCCAGTGGAAATTCATTGATGTCCATTGGCTTAAATTTTTGATACTTACATTAAGACTTTGCATTTGATCTTGTAAAGATATTGGGGAAGAAGACATATAATAGCAGAGATACTGCAAGGAGAGAGATCCATATATACCCTCAGACTTTTAATCAATGTTATATCAGTTCTCTTTTTCTTCCTCCATGTATTGCACAGGAGAATATTTCTAAACAAGATTCAGATGAATAATTTCTCTTCTTTGGTAAAATTTTCAAATATCTTAATGACCAGGGAGGTAATTTTTCTCTTGTAGCTTAGGGAGAAAATTATGGTTATATAACTCCAAAAGGGATTTGCTCTTTTTCTTTTTAGTTCATTATTGCATAAAGGTTTTTCCCATATGCTTTTCCTTTGCTGGCAGTATATATATAAAGTTCTCTTCCTAGAGTGAGAGGAAAATATCATACTCTAAAAACTTCATTATGTTCATCTTTATTTGAGGTCTTTTCTTAGTACTAGTAGGTTTTAAAATCCAATGCTAATACACTGTGATTTTGGTATTATAAACACCTAAGACACACGCACACACACACATATAGGTATATATATATACACACACATACATACATGTGTATATATACATATGTGTATATATACACACATATACATATATGTATATATGCATATATAGAATAAATATATAAATGTATATTTAAATGTATAAAATAAATATGTAGCTTTACATTAAATATTATATATGTATATAATATATATGGACTTAAAAGGATAGAAAATCTATCCCCCAAAGAGGGGTAAATATGATTTAACCTATGTTCTCATCAGATAAATAAAAGGATAACTCTAGAGGGTTTTATATGTCTTTTCCAATTTTAATGGAATGATATGAATTTACGAAGAATGAGTTATTCTTAACCAGCAGCAGAGTGACTACTTCCAGACACCATAAAATCAGGACATCTAATGTGTTTATCATTCGTTTTCCTCATTCAATTAGGAAATATCTGTTCAATTTTGCAATTATTTGGTTACCTCATTTTAGGTTCTTAACACAACTCTTGGCATTGGGACCACAGAAAAGGAAAATTATATGGATTGTGTCCTAAAAGACTTAATAATAAAATAATGCAATTCTACTCAATGTGGCAACAATAATCGTTGTGATTTATATTGGTTTTCAGTTGGTCAGGCGTTTTTTATTCAATATTTATTTGTTTTCTCCTATTACAACTACAACTTTCCCCATTTTTCATATGCAAAAATGGGAAAACACTGACATAACTTGACCACGGTCACTCAAATATGAGGATACTCAGATGCCGGATTTATTTTTTTTAGCAGATATTATTTCCTTTGTATTCCAATATGCTGCCTATCATGTGCACAAATATGGTGCAAATGAAGAGAGTTCAGTATGATAAGTGGAAACGTTGGGACAAAGAGATGTAAAAAGAGAAAAGTTAATGATTTGTATGGATAAAGACAAACTTTATGGGAGAGTTGGCATGGGAGCGGATTTGAAAAAGCAGCAATGATGAATGAGTACAATCAAGACCTGGGACATTATCTATAAATCCTCAGAGACAAAAGAGGGTAATATGAGATCAGCTCAGAGATAATTGATCCTGTCAGCTACAATATAGTCCACATAGATGGCCTTTGATGTCATGCTTCTAAGGTTGCAGAAGTTCTACTTGTAACATCACGAAACGAGAGGATATGAGACCATGAAATGATTTACCAATCTCATTTGTGAAGATTATTTTGCAAGTGTGTGAACACTGGAATAGATATGGGAAAGAGTAAAATAAATACCGGATATGGCCATTTATATTGTCCTTTTTTATTTCTTTCAAATAAATGAATAAACAATTCTCAGTGTGAAAGGTGATGGAGGGTCTGAATCAAGTGAAGAGCTGGGTGGAGAGGAAGAATTAATAATGGAATGAAAATACGAACATAGAAGCAACTGGAATTTCCAAATTATTTTGAGGCTGGGGGAAGGAGGAGGAGGAGGATGAAGAAAAGTACAAATCGGTATAGAATTTTTCATTCTAGGCAAATGAGCATATAACATGGGGGAAGGAAATAAAAAACTAAACATGCTCATAACAACTACTCTATTCTAGACAGTTTAAAAATATGACCTAAGTTAGTCTTCACAACAACCTTGCAAGGTAGATAGTGTTATTATCCCCATTGCGTCCTTGAAGAACCTGAGTCAAACAGGTGAAGTGATCAGAAAATATGTACACACAACTAACTATGTCAACTGTATCAGAGGTAACAGAGTTAGTAACTGTCTAAGACTATATTTGAATGCAAGTCTTCTTAACTCCATACTCAGCTGTGTGTCCTCTGTAAAGAGATGTCTATGTATGAGAAATAATAATAGAGAATTTTAGTGAAAGGTATTTAATTTTTGTCATATATAATTTATTTAATTTTTGATTCTTTACATTAGCTTTCACAAGAATATTAATTCAAAATTTTTATCCTTTTTCTCTACACTCATCACCCCCCCTACCTTAGTACAATATGCATCCCATCCAACCCTTCCTGTACTGTGTCCTCCCTTTCTTTTACCCACCCTTCTTCTATCTTCTTTCCCCTCTTTTTACCTGTAGGGTAAAATAGGTTTCTATACCTCATTGCCTCAATGGTTTAACTTCCGGTTGCATGCTAAAACAATTTTTAAGATTCTTAAAGTTTTGAGCTCCATATTCTGTCCTTCCCTTCCCACTCACCCTCATTGAGAAAAAAAGCAGTTCAATACAGGTTTTACATATGTAACTATGCAAAGCACTTCCATAATATTAATGTTGTAAAAGACTAACCACATTTCCCTCTGTCCTATCATGTCCTTCATTTATTGCAGTCTTTCACATGACTTTTCCTATAGAGTTTGTTTCTGATTATCCCTCTCACCAACTTGTGGCCCCTTCTATTATCTTCCCTCTCTATTCCCCTCCCCCTTGCCTTCCTGCAGTCTAAAACAGATTTCCATATCCAACTAAGGTTATGTTACTCCCTCCTTAAAACAAATCCCATGAGAGTTAGGCTGAGTTTCCTTTCATCTCCCCCCTCTTCACCTCCATTGTAGAAGCTGTTTCTTCCCCCTTGTATGTGAGATGATTTTCTACATTCTGCCTCTTCCTTCCTTTTCCTCCTAGTATATTCCACTGAACAGTAAATTTTACTTTTTAGGGGTTCTCCTTTCATATCCACCTCACTTTGTGGTCTCTATGCACATACAAATACACATATATATATCTATATTTGATTATTTATATATACACACAGATGTATACTGACATATGTATTCACATACACATATATATTTATAAATATATATGTATATACATGGAAATGCACATATACGTGTCTGCACATATATAATACGTACTTACATACCCATGCACGTGTACATATATACATATAGGTAAATGTGTGTGTGTTTGTGTGTGTATGTATATTCCCTCTTAATACCCTAATACTGAAGAAGTTCTAATGAGTTACAAATAACAACTTTCCATGTAAAAATGTGAACAGATCAACTTTAATGAGTTCCTTAAAGCCTCTCTTTTATGTTTACCATTCCATATTTCACTTGATTCTTCTATTTGAAAGTCAAATTTCCTACTCACCACTGGTCTTTTTAACAACAATGCTTGGAAGTCCTGTATTTCATTGAAATTCCATTTCTTCCCCTGAAGTATTACACTCAGTTTTGTTGTCAGTAATTCTTGGTTGTAATTCGAGCTCATTTAACGTCTGAAATACAGTTTTCCAACCCCTCCCTTTCTTTTGTGCAGCAACTGCTTGATCCTGTGTTATCATGATTGTATTTCCCCAATACTTGAATTGTTCCTTTCTGGATACTTGTAATATTTTCTCCTTGACCTAGGAACTCTGAAATTTGGCTACAATATTCCTGAGAATTTTCTTTTTCAGATTTATTTCGGGGGGTAATCGGTGAATTCTTTCCCTTTCTATTTTACCTTTTGGTTCTAGAATATCATGGCACGTTTCAGCGATTATTTCTTGGAAGATGATATCAAGATTCTTTTTTTTTTGTCATTGTTTTCAAGTAGAAAAATAAGTTTTCAGTTAACACTCCTGGATATATTTTTCAGATCAGTTGTTTTTCCAATGAAATTTTTCACTTTGTCTTCTGTTTTTTCTTGCTTTTGGTTTTGCTTTATAATTTCTTGGTTCCTCATCACGTCATTTGATTCCATTTGCTCTATTCTAATTTTTAAAGAACTATTTTCTTCAGTGAGCTTTTAAACTTACTTTTCCATTTGGCTAATTCTGCTTTTTAAAACATTCTTCTCCTCCTTGGTTCCTCTTTTGCCACTTGGGTTAGTCTATTTTTAAAGGTGTTATTTTCTTCATCATTTTTGCATCTCCTTTAGCAAGCTGTTGTCTACCTTTTCCTGGTTTTCTGGCATCACTTTCATTTCACCTGCGAATTTTTCCTCTACCTCTCTTACTTCATTTTCAAAATCATTTTGTCATTTCCCATGGCCTGAGACAATTGCACATTTTTTTAAAGATTTTGGATGGAGAAACTTTTACTTTGATGTCTTCCTCAGATGTTATGCTTTGTTCTTCCTCGTCCAAATGGATGAAAGAAAACACTGTTTCACTAAGAATGTAACCCTCTATAGTCTTGTTATTTCCATTTTTGCGTATTTTTCCAAGGAATTTCTTGACTTTTGAGTTCTTTGAAAATGGAGTGTGTACTCCAGGGATCTACATTCTCAGTTCCTCCAAGGTGGCAAAATCAAGGCAGAAGAATTCACTCCTATATTGGCCTGCGCTCTGATCCGCGAGTAACCACAAGCACTCTTTTGTGCCCTGGTTCTGTGATCAGGGTTTCCTCTCCATAGCCTCCATCCGCTCCACCATGCCAGTACTCCTCCTCACCCCAGGACCACTCTTCAGAACTGAGATTCTGTTTGGCCACTCAATTCCCCTTGGGTCTTTAGGCTAAGGGCTTCAAAAATGACTTCTGCTGCTACAGTAGCTGCTACTGCTGCCCCAGTGATCAATCTTTCTATGGGGCTGGGACTGGAGCCAGACCACAAACCACTGTCACCCCGTGAAAGAGCTTTCGCATTGAACATTGAATCTGTCTTTAGCATTTATGAATTGAGAATAAGAACCCCAGCTGCTACTGTTCCCTGAAGTGATTCTGTGCCATGAAGGGTGCTACAGTCCTGTCCTTGTCTGTTGGCCTCAGCTGGACTGCACTCCACTCCTAGTCCAGTGAGATAAACCTTTTCTGTAATCCTTGTAGGCTGTCCTGAGTGGAAATTTCTTTCACTCTGTCACTTTGTGACTTTTGCTGCACTAAGATTTGTTCAGAGTCATTTTATAGGTACTTTATGGGCTATAGGGGGTGAGCCATCTTTCTACACTCTCTCTTGTCACTGCTCCGCCCCTCCTCCCCCGGAATCCTTGAGAGGTTTTTTAAACATTGAAAATAACATGAAATAAAGTACAGAGGCAAGCTATTTTGAAGGAGATTAGAGAATAGAGAATCATCTTTTAGGCTCTGTGACCATGTGCCTTAGCATCTTCCTCTTCTCTGGCATTTGGATTCCGTAGAGGAAGGGGCTTCATTGTTTTTCAACTTTGACACTGTGAAAAATAATACAGCATGTAGAAGATATTGTTTATATAATATACAATGGTATGCGATATACTGTTCTAGAATATATAATCGTATATAACTTTAATGTATGAATCAATGTAATAAATAAAATGTATAATGTGTAAATATATGATTATATAGTGTAACATGTAAAAGTAGTTGCTTGTGTAAGATGTTTGGTTTAATCTGAAATTCTTTACCGTGAGCAAGAATAAAAGTGATAGAATTTGACATCTACGTGTACAGATATAGAAAACTATTTATTTGGACAACTTGAGTTTTAAATATTTGACAGATCATGCTAGTAGATATAGCCAGTTTTCAGATAGAAGCATAGAAATTGAGTTCAGATCAGAGACAGTGAAAGCATATATTGATTTGGTTTGTGTCTGCATACTGCTTGTAATTGAGACCATAGGAGAGAAAGGAACTAACATTAGAGAGGACACTGGAAAATAAGGCTACTGTAGACTAACATACTGTACAGGAAACATTTTATTCCCCGTGCAATAGATAACTACTGGAGTCCATTTAGGCAGCATCCTCTGCTCACATTTCCTATTACTTGGGAAGAGTTTTTTGCTAGCTGTGATAATAATAGATAACAGCTGGGAATAATTCATATCAATGACACAATATAGAAGATTGTAACATTATTCAATACAGTTCAAAAAGTATTTATCAAGGCCAATGGTGATAAGAATCTGAATTGTTAAATCATTTTGTGAGTGGAGAAGAGGAGAAAGATTAAAGGGATACCAGGGATTTAGAAACAACAGGAAATTGTAAGATATTAATTAAGGATAGAGGAAGTCAATGATTTAGGGTAACACTGAGAGTAAAAATGGTTTGAAATATTATAAAGGAAAATCTTGAAGTTGAAGTGGGCCTGCAAGAGAGTCCTAGGTGTTACTGACCAATAGAGAAAATATAATTTTCATTAGATTTATTTAATTTCACATGTCATGTCTCAATTCAAAATAATAAAACCTGAATCATTTAATAAGGAAGAAAAGCAGAATGACTTGGAGTTTCTCGATAAATCAGGAATTTTTTTTATTTTTTGTTTCTCATGGTGATACTTTGGTTCTGAACAGAAAAGGGTTTACTGAATGCTTAATGAAATTTTCAGTAACCTGATTTTTCAGGTTCTCCAAATCACATTTGTCATTACTGTCTGTGACCTGTTGTTTCCTACTGGTCAGTGTAACAATGTCTATTAATGCTTTAAAAAGAAATTTGTGTCCTTGGCCACAAACATATGTCCTCCCCTGAATATATTACAGTAGACCTTGAAAACTGGTATGTACTTCTCACACTAACGTGTTTTTTTGGTATGTTCAGTAAAGTCATGACTCTTTTCTTTACTTAGAAGCACTTTGAGGACAACTCTCTGTTCTCTACCTATGATTACTGAGGAAACAGAGTTTGATAGAGATTAAATTGTTTTCCTCAAAACTTTTCAAAGATATGTGTGCATTCCAATTCATGTATTTGTCATGTGTAATTTGTTTTAATTTTCTAAATATTTAGGAACACTCACCTAAAACTGTGCCTTATTTCAGATTTACTTCCCTATCGAAAATTTCTGGATGCTCAAAATATATCAAGGTGGTGAAGATGAAGAATAACACTATGGTAAACGAATCCGTTTTATTCAGACTCACAAATTCTTGGGAACTTGATGTTTTTTGTTTCTGCGAACTTCTTCCGTACCTATTCATCAATCTTGACTGGAAACGGTCTCATTATATTTATAGTTACTCTTGACTCCCACCTCCACCTGACTGCCATTTACTTTCTCCTGACTGAACTCTCATTTCTTGTCATGGTTCTTTCCACTGCGACTTTTCCGAAGATGATCATAGACTTCTTCAGGAGAAAAACAAACAAACAAACAAAACCAAACAAAGTATTTTTATAGGGTTGTATGGCACAAATATTTCTTGCTCATATCTTGGCAGGTATTGACCTGACTCTTCTCACTGTGATGGCCATTGACAGATGTATTGCAATATGTAAGCCCTTCCACTATATGACTATCATGAACCCTCGAATTCTCGCAAGAAGTGTGCTGCTCTCATGGATAGTTGATTTTGTGCACACCATGAGCCAAATGGCCTTTATGGTGAGACTACCATTCTGTGACACGACTGTGATTGGTGATATTTTTTGTGACCTTTCCTGGGTTTGAAATTTGTCTTCACTGACACCTAGGTCCTCTATATTCTTGTCATTGCTGACAGGGGACTTCTTTCCTTCATCTCATTCATTCCTTTGCTCATAATACTGTAATATTAGCCACTGTCCAGTATTACTCAATTAGTGGCTTATGTAAACCTCTGTCTACACTGGCAGGTCATATCATTGTGCTAACTCTTTTCTTTGCACAAATCACCTTCATCTTTGCTTTGCCAGTTCGTAGCTACTCATTAGCCAAATATTCGTCCATAATTCACTCAGTTATCATTTCTCTCCGAAATCCAATGGTCTACAGCTTGAGGAGTCAGTAGATGAAAACATTCAAGACTCAACGCAGAAGCTGACACATCAGCTCCAATCCAACCTTCCAAATGATTATTTGATGATGAAGTGTCACTCCAGATGACAGCTCTCAGAATGATCAATTTTTATGATGATATATAAATATAGATTTTGCCAATAAACATTAATTTAACTTTTCTTTTTTGAAACTTAATTGAATTATTTTATTTGCTTTCATTGTTAGAAAATCACTTTCATATATCTTAGATCTTTTTCCACTCCCTCCCACTCAATCCCCTCTCCCTCCTCACTCCCTCCATGAGATATATATATATTCCACATATACATTCCTACTGAATGCATGCTGCAGAGAAGAATTAAAATGAATTGGAGAAACCATAAACAAAACAAAACATAAGACAAACGAAAATGTTTCTATCTGTGAACCAATTCCATAGCTTTTTCTCTGGATGTGGAAGGCATTCTGCCTCAAGAATTCCAAATTGTTCTCCACAATGGGTAGATCAGGTCACAACTCCACCAACAATGAACTAGCCTTCCAACTTTCCCACATTGTCTCTCCAACATTTATCACCTTCCTGTTTTCTCATGGCAGTCAATCTGATAGGTGTGATGTGATACCTCAGAGTTGTTTTGATTGGCATATATCTAATCAATAGTGAGTTGTAGCATTTTTTCGTATGATTACAGATAGCTTCAACTTAATTTCTTCCTTTGACTGAATTTTCTATATATTTTAGAAATGAGGCCTTTATCACAGACACTAGTTGCAAAAATTCCTTCCCAGTTTTCTCCTTCTCTCCTAATCTTGGTTGCATTTGGTTTGTTTGTGCAAAATCTTTCCTATTTAATATAATCAAAATTATCCATTTTGCACTTCGTAATATTCTCTGTCTCTTGTTTGGTCATAATTTTCTCCATTCTCCATAAATCTGAGAAATACACCATTCCTTGCTCCCCTAATTTGATTATATACTCAATTTTTATGCTTAGATCATGTATCCATTTGGACTTTATTCTTGTATTTGGTGTCAGGCGTGGGTCTATGCCCAGTTTCCATCACACTTTTATCCAGTTTTCCCAGTCAGTTTTGTCAGATAATGAGTTCTTATCCAAGAAGCTGGTGTCTCTGGGTTTATCAAACAGGAGATTGCTATATTCATTAACTCCTATGCCTTGAGTGGCTAACATATTCCATTGGCCTCTCCCTCTGTATCTTTGCCAGTACCAAGTGGTTTTGATGATTATTCCTTTATAATAGAATTTGAGGTCTGGTGTGGGTAGACCACTTTCCCTTATATTTCTTTTCATTAACTCCCTTGATATTCTGAAATTTTTGTTCTTCTAGATGAATTTTGATATTAGTGTTTCTAGCTCTAAAAATAATTATCTGGTGGTTTGATTGGTATGGCACGAAATAAGTAAATTAATTTAGGTAGAATTATCAATTTTATTTTATTAGCCCGACATATCCAAGAACAATGGATGCTTTTTTCCATTTAATTAGATCCGAGTTTATTTGTGTGATATGTGATTTGTAATTGTGTTCAAACAGTAACTGGGTTTGTTTTGGCAGTTAGACTCCCAAATATTTTATGGTATGTACTATAACATGACATGGAATTTATCTTTCTATCTCTTGCTATTGGACTTTGTTAGTATTATACAGAAATGCAGATGATTTCTTTGGGGTAATTTGTATCCTACCACTTTTCCAAAGTTGTTTGTTATTTCAAAAAGGCTTTTCTTTGATTCTCTAAGTATATCATCATATCGTCTGCAAAAAGGAATAACTTAGGTTTTTCTTTGCCTATTATAATTCCATCAACTACTTTTTATTCTTTTGCTACAATTATCACTCCACAATCTTCGCTCCTGGAATCAGATATTTGTTTCATTATCAGTGCAGTGTTTAAATAACATGATAGAAACATTTTCTTTTTAATTGCTTTTGTACATGAATATTTTCCTTGGTTTAGAGACTTTCTTAAGAGAAATATAATCGACTTTGAAAATCATAAATTACAGAAGACTTCAGGACAATTTTTGTAGAAAATTATGAATATTGATTTTTGTAAATCCTTCCATTCTCTACTCCTACGTTCTTTTGACATCAACTGAAACATAGCTTGGTTTTAGTTTATTAATCATTTACGACAAAATCTGGAATAGGATTATTACTTAGATTTTCAATCCATAAATGGAGTTTGCTAAACTCTACATGAATACTAAAAGAGATTAATTTTGTTAACAGCAAAGGATGGCTTCATATCTTTACAAAGGGTAACTCAGTACTCTACCCACTAATTTATATTATACAATTGAAGGCTGAGATACCACAAGGAAATTAAGCCTATTTTACACAAAAACCATCAATATATCCCTGTTAAAGTGCTATTCACATGGGTCAATATTGCATAAAATTGCCAGCACTAACTGATGTACAACTCACGTACATACTCACACAATTCTGAAAGAAGTAGAAATGCTTAGTAATTAAAAAATACAACCACTCGTGCAGTTTTCAGGTCATCTTCTTTCTACAGTGTATGATTTCATTATAACCAATTGAAAAGGTGAAAACTGGATCAGAAATAATCAGTGACTATATGTGGAAAGCTACATTTTTCAAATAGAGTTTATTTGCACATTTTGCTTTTATATTGTCTAAATTTTTCTCCTGTCTCCTTTCTCTATCCTTTTCCAGGGAATTATCACTTAAAACACGTAAGGATTTTTTTCTTTTTAATTTTTTTAAAAATAAATTTATTTAACTTTTTACATTCATTTTCACAAGATTTTGGGTTTCAAAATTTTCTCCCCATTTGTG
>CM053774.1:11349027-11373224 GCA_028658325.1 Potorous gilbertii | reverse complement strand
CCAACCTCTCCTCTAAGAATTTGGATGCTATACCACTTGGAGCATACATGTTTAATAATGATATTGCTTCATTGTCTATGGTGCCTTTGAGGAGGATATAGTTTCCATCCCTATCCATTTTGATTAGATCTATTTCTGCTTTTGCTTTGTCTGAGATTAGGATTGCTACTCCTGCCTTTCTTACATCAGCTGAAGCACAATATATTCTTCTCCATCTGTTGACATTTATCCTGTGTGTATCCCCCCAATTCAAATGTGTTTCTTGTAATCATATTGTTGGATTATGGCTTTTAATCCATTCTGCTCTCTGTCTCCATTTTATGGGAGAATTCATTCCATTCACATTCACAGTTATGATTACAATCTGTGTATTTCCCTCCATCTTTTTTCCCACCATTTGTGCTTTTAGCTCTCCTGTCTCCCTTCCTCCCCTCAATAGTGTTCACTTTTCACCACCTCCTCCTGCCACCTTCCCCTCCTTCTTTTAGCCCCCATCTCTTTTACTCCCCTTTACTCTTATTGCTTTTTCCTCCCTTTTAGCCTCCCTCCCCTTTCTTCCCCCTTCCTCTCCTACTGCCCACAGAGCTAGTTAAGATTATCTACTTAAGTTTATTGTTCTGTCCTTTGAAGAAATCAAATGAGAGTACCTCTCGAACAATGCTCATCTCCCTCCCCTCTTTCCCTCTACTATGATTTTGTACTTCTTCTTGTGAAGTAATTTGCCATTTTCTGCTTCCTCCTTTTCACACCTCTTATTACAATCCCTTCTCATATTTAAATCATATTTTTTATCATGTTATTTACTTTATACCCATTCCCTGTATGCATACCCCTTTTATAGTTCATAATCGCCACCCAATTCTCAAGATTAACAGGTATCATCTTCCCTTATAGGGAGGTAAACAGTTTGCCCTAATTAACAAGTTGTTCTACCCCCTCACCCCCCGTTTATCTTTTTATGATTCTCTTGAGACCTGCATTTGAAGATCGAATTGTCTATTAAGTTCTGGCGTTTTGGTCAGAAAACTCTGGAAATCCCTTAATTCGTTGAATGACTTTCTCCTTGCCTGAAATGTTATGCTGAATTTTGCTGGGTAGTTGATCCTTGGTTGTAGTCCCAACTCCTTTGCTTATGGCATATTGGATTCCAATTCTTTCGGTCTTTTAATGTAGAATCTGCTAGGTCCTGTGTAATTCTGACTGTATCTCCTTAATATTTAAATTGTTTCTTTCTGGCTGCTTGTAATATTTTCTCCTTCACTTGATAGCTCTGGAATTTGGCAACTATATTTCTTGGAGTTTTGAGTTTGGGATCCCTTTCAGGAGTAGAACGGTGGATTCTTTTGATGATTATTTTGCCCTCTGAATCTCCTACTTCTGGGCAGTTTTCCTTGATGATTTCCTGGAAGATATTGTCCAGTCTCTTTTCTCCATCATGCGTTTCTGGCAGGCCAATAATTCTTAAGTTTTCTCTTCTGGATCTATTTTCCAGGTCACTTTTTTACATTTTCTTCTATCTTTTCATTCTTTAGATTTTGTTTGACTGATTTTTGCTGTCTCATTGAGTCATTAGTTTCTACTTGCCCAATTCTAATCTTTATCAAATTGTTTTGTTCCGTTAACTTTTGCATCTCTTTTTCCATCTACCCAATTTTTTCTTTCCAGGAGCTATTTTTTCCAGTTGATTTTTGTACTTCCTTTTCCATTCAACCAATTTTCCCAGTTAGGTTGAGTTTCCTTTTCCATTTGACCTTTTAGGGAGTTATTTTCACTAGTTAATTTTTGAACTTCCTTTTCCATTTGTTCAATTTTCCTTTTCAAAGAGATATTCTTATCTGTGAATTCCTTTATCCAAATTTTAAAATCATTGGCCAGTATATCTTCTATTTCCTTCTTCAGCTGTTCCAGGAGAACTGCTTGTGCTTGAGAGCAGTTCACACTCCCTTCTGAAGTTTCAGATGGAAGTACATTCTCAGCTCTGACCTCTTTCGTGTTTGTGTTTTGGTCCTTATCCCCATAGAAAGATTCTATGGTTCTTTCAACCCTCTGCTTTTTCTTGTTCATGATGGTGATGGAGTGTTGTTGCTTCTGGTTCTTTCAGTCAGAAACTGCAGAACTTTTTGCTGAGCTCATGTGTGAAAAATCTGAAAGCAGGTTTTTGTTTTGTGTTTCCCTGATCAGCCCTGGGTTTAGCTTGTTAAGTGTTGGGGAGGAGTGGTCTGGTCACAGGAGATCTCAGCTGAACTGAGGCAAAGGCAAGCTCAGGGGCTGATAATCCCAGCTGCCCTATTGTCTTTCTGATTCCCCTGGAGAGCTGAGGCATGCCTGGATGCTAAAGCATGTTCCCACCGCTCCTGGGTCTCCTCTCCTGTTGCTGAGGCTTTCCTGGGTCCTAGTGCAAGTTTTTTCTGACCTGAGTCCTCTGTACTTCCGGTTTGCCTCCACCACAGTAGGAGAACTTCCCCTTAGTTATTTTACAAGGTTTTGGTGTTATGAAACTATTATTGGCCCCTTTGCCACTGATCCAGGATTTTTCTGGGGAAATATTTTATGGTTCTTTCACGGTCATCAAGGGGGGAGGAGAGAGCATTTACTGATCAGTCTGCCATCTTGGATCCTGGAAGTTCACGTAGGTGACTTAATGAAGTTTAATCTTCTGGCTGAAGGTCTCTGGAGCTGCTGTGCTGATATCTGGCACTCGGCCGCTCTCACTGGCTCGGTTGGGCTTGTCTCCCTGCCTGGGTGGCACTCCACCAGTTCTGCCCGCCACTCTTAGGTTTCTCAGGTCCCTTCTGCTCTGCAGCACTGGCCGTGCTGCGCTGTACAGTGGGGGCTCACCTCCATGGAACACATCCTTCCCCTGGACCTTCCAGTCCAACTTGAGTTCCAAATATGTCACAATCTGTCTCCCACGGGATTCCGCACCTCCAAAATTTGGTCGGATTCTCCTTTCAGAGGTATCCGAAGGAGCTTGTCCAAGAGCTTAAGTGAGTTGTTGCTCTCACTCTACCGTCTCGGTTCCACTACCCCCCAGGCCATTTTCTTAATGATTTTTGAAATATACTGTCCAGGCTCTTTCTTTTCTACCATAGTTTTCTAACGCACTAAAAATCGTTAGATTTTCTCTCGTGTATGTATTTTCCAGTTCTGTTGGTTTTCCAATAAGATATTTTAGATTTTCTTCAATATTTTCCATTTTTTTGTTTTTATTTTTTAAAATTTGTTTATTTTAGTTTTTAACTTTTATTTCCAAAAGATTTTGAGTTTCAAATTTTCTACCTATCTCCCCTTCCCCCACCCAAGACACCATGCATTCTGCATACCCCTTCCAGCAATCTGCCCTCCCTTCTTTCACAACTCTCCCTTCCCTTATCCCTATTTTCTCTCTTTTCTTCTAGGTCAAGGTAGATTTCTATACCCCATTACCTGTGGTTTTTATTTTCCAGTTGCATGCAGAAACAATTCTCAACATTGGTTACTAAAACTTTGAGTTCTATCTTCTCTTCCTCTGTCCCTTAAGACATATTTTAATACCAAACTGAGTGTTCATATTATTCCCTCCTTAAGCCAAATGTGATGAGAGTAAGTTTCACTTTATCCCTCTCACTTTCCCATTTCCCCCTCCATTATAAAGCATTTTCTTGCCTCTTATGAGAGATAATTTTCTTCATTCTGTTTCTCCATTTCTCCTCCCAATACATTCCTCTTTCACCTCTTAATTTATTTTTTAGATATCATACCTTCTTATTCAACTCACCCTGTGCTCTGTTTGTATATGTATACAATCCCTCCAACTATCCAAATATTGAGAATTGTCTGAAGAGGTACAAATGCTGTCTTTCCATGTAGGAACGTAAACAGTTCAACTTCATTAAGTCCCTTATGATTTCTCTTTCTTGTTTAGCTGTTCATGCTTCTCTTAATTCTTGTGTTGGAAACTCAAATTTTCTGTTCAGCTATAGTCTTTTCATCAAAAATGCTTGGAAGTCCTCTATTTCATTGAATGACCATTTCCCCCCCTGATGTATTATAATCAGTTTTGCTGGGTGGGTATTTGTTGCATTTAATCCTAGTTCCTTTGACTTCTGGAATATCATATTCCAAGCCCTTTCTTCCTTCAATGTAGAAGCTACGAGATCTTGTGTCATCCTGATTGTATTTTCACAACACTAGAATTGTTTCTTTCTGGCTGCTTGTAGTATTTCTCCTTGACCTGGGAATTCTGGAATCTCAGTGTAATATTCCTTGGAGTTTATCTTTTCAGATCTCTTTCAGGGGGTGATCATTAGATTGTTTCAATATTTATTTTGCCCTCTGGTTCTAGAACATCAAGGCAGTTTTCCTTAACAATTTCATGGAAGATACTGTCTACGCTCTTTCCTTCATCATGGCTATCATGTAGCCCCATTATTATTACATTGTCTCTCCTGCATCTGTTTTCCAAGTCACTTGTTTTTCCACTGAGATATTTCACATTGTCTTCAATTTTTTTTCATTCCTTTGTTTTTGTTTTGTAATTTATTGGTTTCTCAAAAAGTCTTTTCCTTCCATCTGTTCCATTCTTATTTTTAAAGAACCATTTTCTTCAGTGAGTTTTTGAACCTCCTTTTCCATTTGGCTAATTCTGCTTTTTAAATCATTTTTCTCCTCATTGGCTTTTTGGACTTCTTTTGCCACTTGAATTAGTCTATTTTCAAAGGTATTAGTTCCTTCAGCATTTTTCTGGCTCTCCTTTGGCAAGTTATTGACTTAGTTTTCATGATTTTCTTGCATTGTTCTCATTTTTCTTCCCAATTTTTCCTCTACCTGTCTTACTTGATTTTCAAAATCTTTTTTGAGCTCTTCCATTGCGTTAGACCATTGCAAAGTTAATTGGGAAATTTTGGATGAAGAAGCTTTGACTTTGATCTCTTCCTCTAATGGTTTGCATTGTTCTTTCTCATCTGAAAGGATGGAGAAAAATACCTGTTCATCAAGAAAGTAACCTTCTATAATCTTATTTTTTCCCTCTTCTGGGTATTTTCCCAGCCAATTACTTGACTTTTGAGTCCTTTGTCAAGTGGAGAGTATATTCTATGGACCTGTAACTTCTCAGTTCCTCCTTCATGCCATAATCAAAGGAGAGCAGTTACTCCTCTCCTGGGCTGCACGTTGATCTGAGAGCAACCCACAGGCTTTTCTACCCAGGATCTGCAAGTACGGTTCTTTCTCTACAACTGCCTCCAGCTCCAATACCCAGAGCTCCTCCTCAACCCAGTACCACCATTCAGTGCTGAGATCCTGATCAATGGCTCATTCCTCTTGGGGATTTTAGGCCAGGGCTCTAAAAATGAACCCTATTCAGCAGTGCCTTCCAGTCCACTGGGCCTGAGGGTAGGGCCAGACCCTGCTCCCTTATCACCTAGGCGAAAGTTTCTCGCTGACCTTTGAAGCTGTTTTTGGCATTTGTGCAGTGAGAAACCTCGGAACCAAAACTGCTTCCAACCATTCAATCTTCTCCAATCCTGTCCCTGTTGCATCGTGTAGCCAAGGCTGGTCCGTGCCTCCCTCTGAGTCTGGTCCTATATACCTTTCCAGTTGGCCTTACATGTTGCCTTGGGCTGGAAATTTCTTTCTGTTGTTTTGTGGCTTCCGCTGCTCTAGAATTTCTTTAGAGTCATTTTTACAGGTATTTTATGGGCTTTGCGGTAGACCTAAGAGTAGTTCACTCCTTCTACTCCACTATCTTGGCTCTGCACCCTATCTTTTCACTCTTTCTGTTCTGTTTGACTGATCCTTGACTTCTCAAAGATTCATTAGTTTCTTCTTGACCAATTCTAATTTTTATCAAATTGTTTTCTTCAGTTAACTTTTCCTTTTCCTTTTCCATCTGTCCAATTGGTCCTTTTAAGGAGTTATTTTCTCCATTTAGGTTTTGTATTTCCTTTTCTATTTGTCTAATTTTCCTTTTAAATTCTTCTCCAATTTGTTTTTTCACTTTTTAAAATCATTCATCCTTTTTTCTTCTATTTATCTAATTTGTCTTTTAAAATCCTTCCTTAGCTCTTCCAATAATGCTCTTTGTGCTTCAGACCAGTTCATATTCCCTTCTGAAGTTTCAGAGGGAAGTAAAGTCTCAATGCTGACCTCTTTGATATTCGAGTTCTGGTTCTTGTCCCCATAGAAAGATTCCATGATCTTTTCTTTTCTGCTTTGCCTTCTTACTTATGATGATCACCTTTTTCCTAGAATTTAAAGTAGATCTCTGCATCTGGGCACAGGGGACTTTGTCCCATAGCTCTTGTGCCTAAAATTTGAGATGTTGTGACCTCTGTTTGTTTCAGATAGAAGCTAAAGTGCTGCAGCTTCCTTGGTACTGCCCTTGCTGTTGTTGGAAAGCAGAGACCAGGTAAAATCTTTTCGGATTTCCTCAGAGTTACCCTAGTTATAGATGCGTTAAGTTGAGGGGGAGGGTTGCTCTGACTACAGGAAATCTCTTCTGTTGAAATAAAGCATAGGCAAACTCAGAGATTGATGATCCAGTCTGCGCTAGTGTCTTCCTGATTGCTCTGGATTGCTGAAGCACACCTGGGGTCCTCGTGTTGGCAGATTTGGGTTTCACCCTGCCTGGAGTTCAGGATCTCCTGGTTTGCTGAGGTAGAGCTATCTGGAACAGCTGTGTGTCTTGCACTATTGCCTTCAGCCACAGTAAGAGGGACCATACTTAGCGATTTTTCTAGGCTCACAGTCTAAAAGACTGTTTATGACTTCTGCTGCTCCCACTTTTCCAGGGTTTTTCCTGGGGAGATATTCTCTGGGCTCTTCAAGGTCAACAAAGGGAGGAAGATAGCAGTTATGGATCGCTTCACCATTTTTGCTCCTGTAAGTAATCACATTTTACTCAGAGAAAACTCCCTTCTGCAGTTTAGGGGGATGCCCTCAGTTCTCACTTGTGAATCCAAGGCTGCTGTGCCCAGACATAGTTGAACAGCTTCCTACTGTGAGACTAGACCTTCCTTCTAACAAAGAGGCACTGGGGAAATCCACACAAAGTGCACTGAAAAGATGACTCAGCATTTCACAAAAAGGGTGTATTTACCATGGGCTTAAATTGTCCAACAATTTTAAAACAGGATTCCCTTTCCAAAGATTACATTTATCTTTGACTTTGTAGCAGTGTTATGATTTCATAGCATGATGCAAATCTGGGTTGCCTAGTCATTGCTCCACATCTGGAGAAGGGATTCGGCATATTCTCTTTTCTCTAAGTTCTCCGTGTTCAGCTGAGGGAGAGGGCCATCTCTTCTTCTTGACTCCCATATTCTGCGATTCTGCTTAGAGTTACAGAGGAAGGAGGAAAGGAGGAGAGGAACAAGAGGAAAGAGGAAGAGGTACCCGCTGAGTCAGACATTGGGAGGACCACAGAAAATTCCCATTTCTGCCCCCCTCATGCTTTAGCCTTGTGATAAAGGAAAATATGATGGTGAAGGATGGTATTTATGTAGTATTTTAGGATGGGAAAAGTGTACAGACAAAAAAGAGCTTTGGAAGGGGGTGGAGAGAAAACCTCCTGAGTCACTCGTAACTGGACCAAACATACATAGGGGAAGAGGCTCTGAGATTAAAGGAGTCTGCCCCCTCCTGGAAGCAGAAGGGACCTGAGTTCAAATCTGGCTTCAGACACTTACTAGCTGTGTCACCCTGGGCAAGTAGCTTAACCCTGTTTGTCTCAGTTTCTTCCTCTCTTAAAGTTAGCTGGAGAAAAAAGTGTCAAGCTACCCCAATGGTTAGTTGTCCTTTGCCTTTGAAGAGGACCAAAATGATATCACCAGTGTAAAGTGAAATTTCAGTGTGTCTAACTGTGGCTAATCAGACCAATATGAGCTCAGAATTCTCTGCCACAAGTTGGGCACAGATAATCCATTTGAATATTTATGGTGAATATCCCCAATTTGTGCATCCTGCATTTACTTTGTGCTGTCTCAATTCTGCTTTGCTCAAAGAGCACAGCACCTTTTCTTATGTGGGCATGCCATGCTGAGCAGTCCTGTGCCAGTGTCTCCCATGTTGCACAGTCAAATCCAAAGTTCTTAAGAGAGATCTTGAGTGTCCTTGTATCATTTCTTCTGGTCACTATATGATCACCTCACCATGCGAGTTCTCTATAAAATAGTCTTTTTGGCAAGTGTACATTTTGTATTCGAACAATGAGGCCAGGCCATCAGAGTTGCACTCTCTAAAGCATAGTTTGAACACTTGGCAGTTCAGCTCGAGCAGGGACTTCAGTATCTAGTATCTTATCCTGCCAGGTGAGCCTCAGACTCTTCCTAAGACAATTCAAATGGAAATGATTCATTTTCCTGGAATGGTGCTGACAGACTGTCCATGTTTCACAGGTATACAACAAGGAAGTCAGCACAACGACTCTGTAGGCCTTCAGTTTGGTAGCCAGTCTAATACCTCTTCTCTCACAAACTTTTCTTCAGAGCCTCCCAAATGCTGAACTAGCTATGGCAATGCATGCATCAACTTCATTGTCAATGTGTACATCCCTGGAAAGTACACTACCAAGGTAAGTGAACTTATTCACAGCATTCAAAACTTAATTGGTGGCTAATGGAGCACCTATGTGTTTTTGGTGTTAATTATTAATCCAAAATTAGCACAGGCAGCAAAGAATTCTTATGTTGTGACAAAAAAAAGCAAAAACAAAAAACCTGGAAATTAAGTGGATGCTCATCAATCCAGAAGTGGCTGAGCAAGTCATTGTATGTGCCTGTGATCGAATACCATTTATGGTTTAAGGGATGAATGCAGGATGATTTCAGAAAAAAAAAATACTGGAAAGATTTACAAGAACTGAGAAAAAGTAGAATGAGTAGAATCTGGAGAACAGTGTGCACAGCAAAAGCAGTATTATATGATGATCAAATGTGAATGATTTAGTTATGCTGAGCAATAAAATGATTTAAGACAATCCTTAGGATTTATGATGTACAAAATGCAATATACTTTCAGAGACAGAGAAGATGAAGTCTGAGTTAAAATTGAAGAACACTTTTTGCTCTCTTTATTTTTGTTGTGGGATTTTTTTTTGATGTGTTTTCTTTCCCAACAAGACTAATGTGGTAATATTTTGCCTGACTGCACATGTATACATACACAGCCTATACCAAATTGCTTGCTTTCTAAGTGAAAGTTGAAGAGAGGGAGGGAGGAGAGAATTAGGAACTTGAATTTTTGAATATTAATGTAAAATCTTTGTATGTAATTGGAAAAATAAAATATTTACAGATAAAAAAGACAAGCATTGAAATTCTGGCTCTGCTTCTTACTTCTTGCACGATTTTGCATACATTATTTACAAATTGGAACTCAGTTGACATGGGCTATGAGCAGTAGAGTTAAACTAGATTAACTCTAACAGTCTTCCCAGGTTTAAAACTATTATTATATTCTTGATTCTATAATTCTAAGTCTTTATTCCTTGTCCTTGTCTATAAAAAACTAGTCTGTTTTCAAGAACAACAAAGAGGAGTTAGACACCTTCTTTAATAATACCAGGGAAACTTGTTTAATATTTTAATAAATCCCATAGCTATTTAGAGTCCCAAGGCTGTACTGCATATATTAGAATTAATTCAATAATCCAAAACAGATTTTCTCTTTTATTGAAGTAAGGAAGATCTGGAAGGCAGGTTTTGGAGATAAGGTATCTGTCTATCTGCCTTTTTCTCATTCTCTCTCTCTCTGTGTCTCTCTCTCTCTTTCTCTCCATATATATATTGCACTAGAATGGTGATGGAGAGTAACGATTAAGAAGCAAATATACTCAAGTTCAACATGCTGCTATATCTCCGAGTATGACTATAGAATAGATACGTGAGCAAATTTATATCCATGTAAGTTTATTGTGAATATTGTAAAAAGAGCTATATTCTAATAGATTCAGCATGACATGCCCATGTGTCAGAATTTACACGAGGGCCAAAATCCCCATAAAGAAGATAAAATGTTAAATGTTATTAATACTGACTAGGCGTATGATTTTGCTTTCCATCATAGCCAAATGATGATATTTTGTTGTATTTATCTCCATCTTGTGAAGAATTTGAATAAGAAAAGTTGTTTATTTTATCGTTTCTACAGACAGAACCATTTTCACTAGACAGTGTTTAAATACTTCAAAAATCCTGCTGAATCCAATGAATTGTACCTTTAAACTATTTGGTGCCAAATAACAATTTTGGTTCATTTTTTAAGTTTTCAACCAGTTGACTATTGTCAAGAGTATCAATTAACAGAGATTTCTAAGGTTAGGATAACAAAGAAAATCACCTGAGTGAAGTCACTAAGGCAAAACACAACAAACAAGAAAGAAACAATAGGTAAAAGAAACATCAGCCTTGTTATAGTACAGGGAGTATTTGAGAAGAAAAGATACATCAGTTTGTAGATGGACAGGACAGGTAGAACTGATACAATTGGCAATGGAGAACTATAGCAAATTGGGGAATTTATGAGTGAAGTTCACAGTGTGTTGTCTAAGAAAGATGATTCCAATAGCTATGTATAAAACAATGGAATAGAACAGCTAGGAACTACAGACAGGTCTAAAGGGGAAAAATGAAAATGAGAAGACATTAATAAAGTAGTTTTTTTTCTTTAGTACCAATAAAGATATTAGGAAAGGGGACGGAGTTTGAGTTTTTTATGATATATCCTTTTTACCACTGATATTCACTAATATGTGTCATAGCATTTTGTTTGCTGTGCATTTTTACATGTTTCTTAAGTGACCTTTTCCATATTGTAGAACTACAGTTCCCATTCATCACTTGTTGAAAGACTCTTCCCTTTCTCCAAATTTCATATTTCCTTTTAATTTTTACAACTCCATTCCAAACATCCCCAGTTCCTTTAACTGTCTGTTAATTGCTATAGTTTCAAATCTCTATCCCATTCCAGTTGACCTCTCTCTTTGCATATGTTCCTGCTATCCTCTGTCTTTCTTAAAATGTGAGACTAGGAACTGAATATATATGTTTTGGAATTTTAATGAATTTCAATTTTAATCCCTGTCTCCTAGTTCTAAATTCAAAACAAAAAGACAGATATGGGATCAATAAAAGAAGAACAGTTAGACTCTTTGTAATAATTAGAATTCTCTAAAATTCTATTGTTGTATTTATCTCCATCTTATGAAGAATTTGAATAAGAAAAGTTGTTTATTTTATCGTTTCTACAGACAGAACCATTTTCACTAGACAGTGTTTAAATACTTCAAAAATCCTGCTGAATCCAATGAATTGTACCTTTAACTATTTGGTGCCAAATAACAATTTTGGTTAATTTTTTAAGTTTTCAACCAGTTGACTATTGTCAATTATAGATACATTATATAATGTATCTATATAAATAATGCATTTACAATCACTATAGATCTTCAAATGAAGAGGCTGAGTAACAACATCTTGGGAGTACCATAGAAAGGATTTCTCATCTGATATAGGTTGGACTAGGTGACCTAAGATGTAATTTCCAACTCAGAGATTCTGTGACATAGAATCATGGCATTGAACATCTAGAAGAAAAATATCTTTGGCTTTAAAATCTTCTTAGCATTGGGCTCAAATGATGGTAGATGTAATATAGAACTGTTAGTGCAAGTCTAGTAAATGACCATATTTTTGGGTCATTTCCTTGAAAATCCTCAGATAAGATGTCTGAGATGATAAAAAAAATGGATCCAAATATGTATTGTTGGGTTTGAACATATTAATGGCTACTATATGATGAAATATAATGGGAATAACAGTCAAATAAACTGTGGTGAATATGAGAAAGAGAGGAAATGAAATAACTCCAAGTCTACTGTGAGTGAGTGAAGAGAAAAGGGAGGAGAGAGAAGGGAGAGCAGGAGAGAAGCTGCTACTTAGTCACAGGTGGTATTTTCCTTCATTCTTGGAGATGATCATGACATCAAGATGATGACATGATGTGATGACATGACATCAAGATGATGACATGAAATTGCATCTTAGGTTACTTAATCCAACCTGTACCAGATGAGAAATCCTTTCTACAATACTCCCAAGACATTACCCAGCCTCTTCATTTGAAGATCTATAATGATTGTAAATGCATTATCTATATAGTGATTTTCATTTGAGGGAGGGTGGACTGTGCAAGGTCACCAACCTCACCTTCTTCTCCTGAGCCATCTGGGTCCAGTGGTGTGATATCTGTCAGGAAGACTGGAGATGACCCAGGATGCAATGTAAGACCCTGGCCCTATCAGGCTTAGGTCTTATCACATTCTCACTTTCACCGAAGTACACTCATTCAATGAATAGTTTTCCTTAAGTAGTTACTCAAGGGATGTCCCCTTTAATAAAAAAAAAAAGAGAGAGTGGAAGACCTTCAGGGTTCCTGGGCAAAAGAGGAACAATTACTATTTAGTCTTTATATTCTCTCTGTGCTAGGTGGGTGGGGACTTGTTATCCAGTCCATGAGATCCAGAGTAAATTGGGTTTAAAGATTGATCTTTGAACAAGAAATGTAGACAGTAAACCTCAAGAAACAAAGAGAGGAGAGGAGAATAGAAAAGAAGAGGAGAGGATAGGAGCTGATATTCAGTCACAGGTTGTGTTTGCCCTTCATTCTCAAAGAGGACCATGACATAAAGTTGAGAATTACTAGATTAATGAAAGAACTTAAGAATGTGCTTTATTGAGCATTAATTGCAGGAACTATGAATGTTTAGCATGGAATAGAGAAGACTTGAGAGGGAGAGGGTTATGATTGACATCTTTGAGTGATTGAAGGGCTATGAAAGAGAGAATAGACTTGTTTGGCAACTCACAGATGTTTATAACTAGGGATAGTAAAAGGAATTTTCAAAAAGCCAGATTTTTGGATGCGAAATTAAAAATGCCCAAATAAGTAGAGGTTTTCAAGGGTAGGATGAGATGCCCTTTAGTAGAAATGTTCAGAGAGAGGAGAGTTAACTGCTGGTTGCTCGTATATGTTATAGAGCACATTATCTTTCAGGTACATGTTAGATTAGGTGAACCCTAAGGTTCATTTTGGTCTCAGATTTTGTGAATCTATGGACCAATCTTTATATTGTATTTTAATTTCATAACAAAATTAAAAAATGAGAGTAAATTTTCCGTGCATAGCATGATTGTGCAAAGTAAATTATCTCAGATTACTAGAGGAACATTAGGAAAATACTATAGATATGGAAGAAATTGGGATTGAGTTACTGATCACTATTTGAAAATGTGACTGAACAATGGAATCATAGCAGTTTGAAAATCTGGCATCCTATCCTGAAAAGAAAAATCATCGGGCAACTTATTGCCCAGTATTTTTTTTTAAATAAGAGTAAAAACTGGGAAAAATCAATGGTAAAAGTAATACTTTTTAATGTCTAACATCCTAAGGGATATGTGCAGCAATGAAAAGAGAGCTGTTTTCAGAGTCAAGAAGAGCTGGGTTCAAGTTCTGCCTCTGGCATCTTCTTGATGTGTGACTGTGGGCCATTTAACATCTGAGTGTCCTCAGCTTGCTTTCTAAGACTACATATAAGTTGTTTCAAGGAAAGTGGATGTGCACTGGTAGAGTGTTTCACATCATGACGATCCCAGAATCAATGAAACAAGTTTGATAAAACAAAACAATGCTATTGACCACTGGAAGAACTGAGCAGAGAGTCTGTGTTAGACTTCTTAAATGGTTATAATAAAATAATATAATAAATAATATAATAAAAATATCAAGTCGTCTGTGTAAGGTAGTTTGATCTACATGATACTATCAGTTTAAGAACTTGCAAAACAGTTCAAACTCCAAGGTATTTTAATGATCTATTATTAAAAATCCTAGTTATATGCTAACATAAAAGTAAATAGGAATAATTAAAGAACAGACATAGGTTAAAATTTATTTCTGATTCCTTTTCCTTTAAAGGACACCAGGAACCCCTAATAGTTGGCCTGATGGATCTCATGAATAAATCGACAGTTTCTGAATTTGTTTTGCTAGGTCTCTCTGGATCATGGGAACTTCAGCTTTTCTATTTTGTTTTATTTTTCATGCTCTATGGTGCTACTGTTGTGGGAAACCTCCTTATTATGGTGACAGTGACATTTAGTTCCCATCTGAACTCTCCACTGTACTTCCTCCTTGGTAACCTCTCCTTTTTTGACATGTGCCTCTCCACTGTCACTACACCCAAGATGTTTGCAGACTTGCTTAGAAAACATAGAACCATATCCTTATGGGGATGTATGACTCAGATGTTTTTCATGCATTTATTTGGGGGTAGTGAGATGACTCTCCTCATTGCTATGGCTTTTGACAGATATGTTGCTATTTGCAAACCTCTCCATTACACATCCATTATGAGTCATCGCCTGCTTTATGGCTTTGTGCTATTCTCATGGACAATTGGTTTCATACACAGTATGAGCCAAATGGTTTTAATTATAAACTTGCCCTTTTGTGGACCCCGTGTTATAGACAATCTTTTCTGCGACCTTCCCCTAGTGATCAAACTTGCCTGTAAGGACACCTACATCCTGGAACTCTTTGTCGTTGCTGACAGTGGGTTACTGTCACTGATTTGCTTCATTCTATTGCTTTTATCTTACACTGTCATTCTGATCACTGTCCATAATCGCTCCTCTAGGGGGCTGTCCAAAGCTCTGTCCACATTGTCGGCTCATATCACCGTGGTAACTCTTTTCTTTGGCCCATGTATTTTCATTTATGCTTGGCCATTTTGCAACTTTTCAGGAACTAAAATTCTCTCTGTGTTTTATACTGTTATCACACCATTACTGAATCCCATTATTTATACTCTGAGGAATCAGGAAATGAAAATGGCCATGAGGAAACTGAGGACCCAGCACGTTAATTCCAGGTAATACTTTGATATGATTCTTAACATAAAAGGAGATGGAGTAGTGGATAGAGTACTGGATTTGAAGTCAGGAAGACCAAAATTAAAATTTGGCTTCAGACAGTTCCTAACTGTGTGACTGGGGAAATCATTTAACCTCTGTCTCAGTTTTATCATCTGTAAAATGGGGGTAACAGAAACACCTTCCTCCTAGGATTGTTGTGAGAATAAAATGAGATAATATGTTTAAAGTGTTTTGTATACCTTTACATGAACCAACTAGTGATTTATTAAGGATGTCACTAATAAATTCTAATTTATAGAATATAAATGGTTTAGATGCCATTTAAAAATTCAGTATTTTCATTCGACCGGATTTCATTTATTTTCGCAACTGACAGAGATCTATCTAGACAGAGATCACATCTCTGTGGTCTTTATTATTTCCTTTGGATATAAAGTGCATCTCCTTGTTGGCAACCTGATAAAAAGCCCTTTTGTCTTTGGATGCAAAACACTTGTCTAATTTATTGTATTTCTTATTGATAAGTTGATTGAGAAGATTCACTCTTTGTTTTATGTGTAAGAAAAATAAACTGAGAAAAATTGACCCAGAATTGACTCTCAAATTACTGCATCAAAATTGCTATATGCAAAAGAAAATCGTATAACAGTCTGAAGAAAAAAGAAGAAATTATTCCCCACAAAGGAAGTGGCTGCATTTTTTTCAAAGAATTAAAGAGCAAGAAGCAAGTAAGGATTTGTTTGGGGTTCCTTTTGTTATGCTTAACCATGATAATGATGAGAGAACAAAATTCAGCGAATAAGTAATCAGTGAACGTGTTCAATTCTGCTTAAGGACTGAATCGATTTAATTCCCTCTACCCCAAGTTATAAGGTGGCATTTCGTAGAAAATAGAAATTGCTGTAGGTTTTGACTGAAGATGCCAAATAATCAACGCTTGGTAATTTCATTTAATGGAAGTGTGTGTTTTGGGGATAGGTTGGAGGTATGGGAGGGGGAAAAGTCTGTGCCTTATGACTTGATGGACACCATACCTAATGACACAATTACTGGAAGCAATCTAACTTGGCTAAAATTATATATGATAGTTAGCAAGTCCCTGAGCTATTTCTAGATTAGAATAACCATTAATATCAAAATGTTACAAGGGTCAGTGATTATAAGACTTGAGTGCCTCTCAGGAAGTACAACCTTAACCAAAAATATCTGCCATAACCTCTTTAAAGAAATAAAAATTAAAAAAAGGATTATGAGAATCTATGGTAAGTTTCTAGCCTCAATCAAGAGTTAGGAGAAAAAGGTGTCAGGGATCCAGCAATTAAGGTACCCACTCTCTTTTTTCACTACCTAAAAATACACTGTTAAAAATCAACAGATTTTAACTCCCTAATAAAATAATTAATTGAGATTCTGTCTTTGGGTCTCCTCTCTTTTCTCTCTATACTATAACACTTTGTGATCCCTTCAGCTCCCACCAGTTCAATTACCATCTCTATGCAAATGATTCTGAGATCTTTTTATCTATCCCTAGAGTCCCTGAATAACATAATTGTCTCATGGACATATTAAAAGAAATGTCTCATGGATAGCTTAAATTCAACAGGTCCAAAACAATACTTGTTATTTTCTTTCCCACCCCAAACTCTCCCTCCTTCTAAATTTCCCTATCACTATATTGTTAAGTTCCCAGGTACCAAGACAGGTCTCCAACCTCGGAGTCAATTCCTCACTCTAACTAATGTCATGTATTCCAATCCATTGCCAAATCTTGACTTTTCCAATTTCACATCTTTCATATACATGTTTTTCTCACGACTCACATAGATACAATTTGAGTTCAGGTCCTAATCACCTCTCACCTAGGCTACTACAGTAACCTTCTAATTGGTCTTCTTGACTCAAGTCTCTCTCTACTCCATATCATACTTGGTGCCACTCATCTGCCAAGGTAACTTTTCCCCTAAATCAAAGGTCAGACCTTTACTCTAGGAATTTCAGATTCTCCCTCTTGCCTGCTGGATCAAATAAAACTCCTTTGTTTGTCATTGAAAACTCTTTACAACTTTACACCTTCTTACCTTTCTAATCCTCTTACATATTTTTCTCCTCCACTAACTAGCATCCTGCTACAAAGTCCTTGAAGTTCCTTCATCACAATATTTCATTTCCTGTCTCTCTCCCTTTATGCTAGCTGTTCACCCTTTCCTGGAATGTTCTGCTCCACCTCCTCCACCTAGTGATTTTTCTGGTTACAAAATTCAGTTTAAATGTCAATTTCTGTAAAAAGCCTTTCTTAATCTCCCCACCCATATTCCTCCCATTCTCAGATTACCTTCACATGTTTTGTATTTTTGTTGTAGCTGCCAAAATACGTTGTCTCTTGCAGCAGAATTCAGAGAGCAGGAACTGTTACATGAGTTTTGCTGTGGTGATGTTTGGAGAATTTCCTTAGAAAAGTGCATTCAATCATAAAAAAAAAAATGTAGTACAAAAGAAAATGATCTGCCACCTTCTGGGATCGAATTCCACAGTTCTTTCCCTCTATGTGGAAGGCATTTTGTCTTGAGACCATTTGGGAATTTTTTTAATTCCTTGCATTGCAATGAAGTTCTAAATTTACCGGAAAAAAAAAACCCTCACACACTGTGGTTGTTGCTGTATACAAAGTTCTCCTGGTTCTTCTCCTTTCTCTCACCATCAGATCATATAAGTCTTTCCAGGCCTCTCTGAAGTCTTCCCGTTCATTTCTTATAGCACAATAGTATTCCATTACATTCATATATTGCAATTTATTCAGTCATTCCCCAATTGATGGGCATCTCCTTGACTTTCAATTTTTGGCCACCGCAGAGAGTGGTGCTATAAGTATTTTTGTACATGTGGGACCCTTTCCATTTTTAATGATTTCTTGGGGATACAGTCCTAGAAGTGGTATTGCTGAGTCAAAAGGTATGTACATTTTTGTAGCCCTTTGGGCATAGTTCCAAATTGATCTCCAGAATGGCTGGGTCAGCTCACAGCTCCACCAACAATGAATTAGTTTTCCAACTCTCCTACACCTTCTCCAATATTTATCATCTTCCTGTTTTGTCATGTTAACCAATTTGATAGGCATGATGTGGTATCTCAGAGTTGTTTTGATTTGAATCTCTCTAATCACAAGTGATTTAGAGCTTAAATAGTGATTTATGACCAAATAAAAGCTACCAATTACTAATAATTAGAGACATTACATTTAAAATAATTTTGAGTTTCTATTTATCAAATTATCTCTCATAAAAGAAGCAAGGAAAAGCTTTTTCAATAAAGGGAAAAAGGGCAAAGGTGAGAGTGACAAAGTGAAAACTTACTCTCATCACATTTGGCCTACTCAATTTGGCATGAAAATCTATGTTACACTACAGGAAAGTAGGGTATTAGGGGATAAGTGTGGTGTGGGCAAGATAATAGAAGGGAGAGCAAATGGGAAGAAGGATTAATTAGAAGCAAACCTGTTTGGGAAAGGACAAGGTCAAAAGAGAGAATACAATAAATGGGGGCAGAATAGGATGGAGAGAAATATAGTTAGTATTTCACAACATGACAGATTTGAAAGTGTTTTGCATAGCTATACATATGTAAACTGTATTGTATTCCTTGCTTTCTCAGTGGAGGTGGGTGTGGAGAGAGAAAGGGAGAGAAGTTGGAGATCAAAGTTTTAAAAATGAAATATAAAAATTGTTTTTTTCGTGCAACTGGGAAATGAGAAGCACAGTTATTGGGGTAAAGAAACCTATGTTGCCCTACAAGAAAATAGAGGATATGGGAATAAGGGAAGGGCGAGGTGTGATAGAAGGGATGGCAGATTGGGGGAAGGGATAATCAGAATGCAAACTGTCTTGGGGTGGGGAGAGAAGAGATGGGGAGAAAATTTGGAACTCAAAACCTTGTGGAAATGAATGTTGACAACTAAAAATAAATAACTTTTATAAAAAAGGAAAAGAGAAACCTTTTATGACCACACAAAACAAATTTTCTCATTCACTATGTACAGTCTAGAAGCAATATGGCTGGGTCAAAGGGTCTGCATATTTTTGTTGCCCTTTGGGCATAGTTCCAAATTGCTCTCCAGAATGGTTGGATCAGCTCACTGCTCCAACAACAATGAATTAGGGTTCCAACTCTCCTATATCCTAGGAGAGTCTCCTTTTAAAGAATTCTCCAATCAAATGGGAGAGACAATACACAAACAGCTATTACATGCAAGCTATCTACAGGATAGAAATAATTATCTGATGAATGTTAGTATAATTGAGGGATGTCCAAAAGGATTCCTTTCCTCAGAAGCACAACACATATATGTGAAAATACATGCAAAATAAATGAAGATAATAAGTTAAGTGTATGAGGTCAAAATGGTTTTATTTCTTGGAAAAAGGAATTTACAAGTATGAATTCCTTGATACTTTCTGTGTACTTATTGCTCTTCTGGAAATTCATTGATGTTCACTGGTTTACCATTTTTAGGCCTGCATTAGGACCCTGCATTTGAACTTTAAAAAGATATTTGAGAAGAAGACACATAATAGCAGAGAGATAAGAAGGAGATAAATCTATTAGGGTCATATACACACAGGCTGTTAATCATTTCGATGTCAGTGGTCTTTCTCATCTTCTGTGTGATGCACAGGAGAATATTTTGTAAAGCAGGTTCAGATGCATAATTTCTCTTCTTTGCTAAAATTCACCAAATATTTTAATGACCAGGGACCTAGTCTTTCTTATGTAGCTTAGGGGAAAAACAACCAAACAAACTATGATTCTCTAATAAATCCCGGGGAAATTTACTCTTATGATTTCTAGTTCATTATTGCATAAAAGTTTTTCCCATAATTATTTTCCTTGCTTGGCACTGCATATAAAGTTATGTCCCTAAGTGAGAGGAAAAGAACCAAAAGGAAAAACTTTCCATGTTTATATCTCTTTAAGGTTTTTGGCTAGAGTGTATATTCTTTTCTCCTTGTGAAGAAGACCATGCCATTAGAGAAAAGATGACATTGCTTGCACTTGGCTTTTTTTTTGTTTTGGAGTGAGGAAGGCCTGTCCAGGTCACCTGCCTCACTTCTGCTCCAGAGACATCTGAATCCAGTGACCAGATATTCATCAGGAAGACTAGATATGACCCAGCATGAGGCAATTGAGGTTAAGTGACTTGCCCAAAGTCACATAGCTAGTAAGTGTCTAGTGTCTGAGGTGAGATTTGAACTCTGGATCTCCTGACTCCTGCACTGGTGCTCTATCCACAGCACCACTTAGCTGCCCCCTTTTTGCCTAGAGCTGGTAGGTTGAATAACCAATGTTAATATTCCTGGATTTTTGTATAATAAACACCTAATAGATTTATATATAGATTCTTAATTAAATAGAAAAAAAAATCTACACACCACTGAAGGGTGAATATGATTTAACCTTCCCAGACCTTTTTTCTCATCAGGAAAAAGAGGATACCCCTAGATGGTTTTAGACGTCTATTTCAATTTTACTTCAATAATGTGATTTTTAAGAAGAATGCGTTATTCTTAGTCAGCACCTGAGTGACTACTTCCAGGGACCATGCAATCAGGAGATCTAATGTTTTTACTATTCATTTTCTTGAACCATTTACCAAATATCTGTTCAATTCTGCAAGTATTTTTTTAGCCTCATTTTAAATTCTTGACACAATTATTGGCATTGGGAGCACAAAAAGAAAAATTATGCACTCTGTGTATTTTGGGTTTGTCACAAGTTTTATATGCAATATTTATTTGTTATTTCCCAGTACAACTATAATTATTCCCACCTTTCAGATACAAAATGCAAAACAGTTGTAAAATTTGACCATAGTCGCTCAAATATTAAGATTATGAGAGACAGCATTAATTTTGAAAAGCACATATTTTTCCCTTTCTACTCCAATATGCTGCCCCTCGTGTGCACAAATATGACACAAGTGAATAGTGTTCAGTACAATAAGTAGAAAAATGTGGGAGGATAAGATGTAAATAATGATAAATCAATGTTTTGTATGGATAAAGACAAATTATGGAAGAAGTGGTATGGGAGCATATTTGAAAAAGGAATGGTGATAAATGAGTGTAATCAAGACACGGAAGACAGTCTATAAATACTCAGAGACAGAAGAGGGCAAAATGGTATCAGTACAGAGATCTGTCCCTGTTAGCTACAATATAGTCTAAATGAGTGACTTTTGATGTTATGCTTCAAAGTTTGCAAAAATTCTACATGTAGTATTAAGAAACTAGAGGATATGAGGACAGGAAATGATCTGTCCCTATCATTTATGAAGATTATTTTGACAAGTGTGAAGACTAAAAAAGATATGAGAAAGAGCAGAATACATATCTTATATGTCCATTTAAATTGCCCATTTTTATTTCTTTCAATTAAATTAATATATATTTCTCAAAGGGAACACTCCTGAGGCCTGAATCAAGTTAAGACCTAGGTTACCATTACAATATCAATTACTCTGATAATGGGAACATAGACACACCTGGAATTTCCAAATTTTTGAACTGGGAGAGGGGCAGGGAGAATAAAGATGAGGAAGGAAAGTAATAATCAGCATAGATGTTTTCCTTCTGGGGAGTTAAAGACATAATATAGGGGGGGATAGAGAACTAAGCATGTACATAGCGCATAGTCTGTTCTAGGCACTTGAGAAATATGACCTTACTTTGTCCTCTCAATAAGCTTGCAAGGTAGATAGTGCTATTGTCCTCATTGTATAGTTAAAGATTCTGAGACAAATAGAGGTTAAATGACCGGAAAAAATTGTACACTCAACCAACTCTGTCAGCTTCTACGGAGGTGACCCAGTGAGTAATTATAAAAGGCTGGATTTGAATGAGGATTTTCTTAATTCCATGCCCATCTCTCTATCCACTGTAAATCAATACCTATTTATAAGCAATAACAATAGGGAATTTAAGTGAAAGTTATTTCAAGCATTGAAAACAACATGAGTTAAAACATAGAGGCAAGCTGTTCAGGAGGAGATTTGGGAGTAGAGAATCATCCTTCTAGGTGCTGTGACCATGTATCTAGGCATTTTCCTCTGCTCTGCCATCTACAACGTTATAGGAAGGGGTTTCATTGTTCTTAACTGTTGTAACTCACTATGTAATATAACCCATAGAACACACTAGTTGCTTATGTAATACATTCTGATTTAACCTGAAATTTTGAAATTCATCAGCTGGAAGAGGAATACAAGTGATAGAATTTGCTACCAGGTGTACATATATACATATATACATACATGCATATATATATATATATATATATATATATATATATATATATATATATATACACACACACACATATACATATGCAGAATTTGAGTTTTAAATACTTGTCATAGCATTGTGGTAGATTTAGCAAGTTTTCAGAAAGAAACATAGAATTGGAGTTCAGAATAGAGACAGTGTGTGGATAAATAGATTTGGACTGTGTCTGTATAGTGTTCATAATTGAAGCCATGAGAGGGAATGGAGCTGGCACTTGAGAAGACCCTGGAAAAATAGCCTGCAATAGACAAACATCGTGTACATGAAATATTTTATTCACGTTGAAATAGGAAGTTTCTGGAATTATTTAGTCATGGTACCTTTGTGACATTTCTTATTACTTAGGAAGATTCTTTTTTTTTGCTAGTTGTAGGGAGAGTAGATTAGAGCTGGGAATGATTAATATCAATGACAAGTTGTTTTTTTTAATTTTTTACTTCAAAATTATCTTCAATTGCATTCTGGTTGTCAGAGCTGAAAGAAAAAAACCCACAAAGATACACTGACTTAAATAAAAGAAATGTACCTTTGTTTATACTTACTAAATTATGGTACTCATTCTTCAACCCCATCTGCCAATTATGTAAAGATTTTTGCTGAAATTTTCATCTTCTCTAATGTCAATCAATTGTTCTTACAAACTGATCACAAATTTCTGTATTTTCATATTTTCTTTTTTATTATTTTGCCTGTTTTCAATATTCTACAATCACTCCCACAAGTCTTAAAATTTTCCCCTTCCTCTCCAAGACATCATGGAATCTTATGTGGGTTCTACACATGCAATCTTAGTAACCACATTTTCACATTAGTCATGTTCTATAGAAGAATTAAAATGAATGGGGGAAACCATGAAAAAAATCAAACCAAAACAAAACATAACACAAGAGAAACTGGTCTGCTTCATTTTGTGTTCCAATTCTATAGTTCTTTCTCTGGATGTGGATGGCGTTTTGCCTCAAGAGTTCTTTGGAAATCCTCTAGGTCCTTGCTTTACTGTGAAGAGTTGTATCTATCAGAAACATTTCTAGCACACTGTGGCAGTTGTTGTGTACAGTGTTCTCCTGGTTCTGCTCATTTCACTCAGCATCAGTTCATATAAGTCTTTACAGCTTTTTTCTGAAGTCTGACCAGCATTTCTTACAGTACAATGGTATTCCATTAGATTCACATACCGCAACTTGTTCAGTCATTGCCCAATTGAGGGCATCTCCTCAGTTTTCCGACCTTGTCCAGCACAAAGACTGCTGCACATATTTTTGTATATGTGAGACCCTTTCCATTTTTATGATCTCTTTTGGATACAGTCCTAGAAGTAATACTGCTGGATCAAAGGGTATGTACACTTTTTCAGATCTTTGCACATAGTTCCAAATTTCTCTCCAAAATAGTTGGGTTAGCTCATAGCTCCATCAACAATGAATTAGTGTTGCAACACTCCCACATCTTCTCCCATATTTATCATCCACCGTTATTGTCATGTTATCCAATCTGATAAGTGTGATATGGTACCTCAGAGTTGTTTTGATTTCTATCTCTGGAATTGTTTCTTTCTAGCTGTTTGCAATATCTTTTCCTTGACCTGGGAACTCTGGAATTTGGCCACAATGTTCCTAGGAGTTTCTCTTTTTGGATCTCTTTTAGTGGTGATCGATAGACTCTTTGAATACTTATTTTGCCCTCTGGTTCTAGAATATCAGGGCAATTTTCCTTGGTCATTTCATGAAGGATGATGTCTAGGCTCTTTTTTTCATCCTGACTTTCAAGTAGTCCCATAATTTTTAAATTGTCTCTCCTGGATCTATTTTCCAGGTCAGTTGTTTTTCCAATGAGATATTTGACATTATCTTCCATTTTTTCATTCTTTTGGTTTTGTTCTGTGATTTCTAGGTTTCTCAGAAAGTCATTGGCCTCCATCTGTTCCATTCTAATTTTGAGAGAAGCATTT